>SKCR01043173.1:0-41862 GCA_019454045.1 Zanthoxylum bungeanum
ACCCCTATTGTGTGGGATCCAGAGTCCAGACTAGTTTACTATAAATCTAAGTAGTTTAAGCGGCCAATAATAAGTTTTGAAATTTGAAAGACTGATATTTTTTTTTTCCAGTGATATGAAAATTAATTTTACCCTTATTGATTAATCGCAATTCGCTATTTACTGTCGATTTTCTATTAAACTTTTTTAAAAAATCACATACCCAATTCAATAAAAATTACTAATTTCCAGTAGCTGCTGGTGTATTACTAATTTCCTTCTAATTTTTTTTTTTTTAGGTTTAAATTATTAGAAATCTTCCCGTCAAATCATCTATTTCGAGAAACTCGGGATAATTTCCTTCTAATCTCCTCCCACAATTAGCTGAGATCATTATAATTAGGAGGCGTGGATTTACGCAAATCGCCCTATTTTATCCCAAGAATCACAACAAATGAGCGCTTCCCTCCTGTTTTTACTACCGCCATTTCTTCTTTACTAACTTTTTTTTCTTCATAATTCATTTAATTTCCTGTAAATTTCTTCTTATTTTAATTTTGTTGCTTAATTTCTAGCTTAATTTCTTATTTTAAAAAATTAAAAATTGAAAAATTGTAGTAAATGGATAAGAAAAAGATTGCGGTTCCGCTTGTATGCCACGGCCATTCTAGGCCAGTCGTGGATCTCTTTTACAGTCCGATTACTCCCGATGGATTCTTCCTCATCAGTGCCAGCAAGGGTACGCTTCGTCTTTAATTTCAATTTTAATTCCGTAATGTTATATTTTAGTTGTGAAAATTCATAATTGGTTTAATTAATATTTGATTATGTTTCGGTTTAGTTAGTTTCTTGGGACATTGAATCTATTTTGCAATAGAATCTTGGAGTATTGATTGATGAGTGTAAACAAGAATAGGGTATGAAAAATTAGAGTGAAGATTATATGATTAAGTCTACCAGCAAGACTTGTAGGATGATTCTCAATCAGATTGTTCGTATTTGTGATTCAGATTCTAGTCCTATGCTTAGAAATGGAGAGACTGGAGATTGGATTGGGACATTTGAAGGACACAAGGGTGCTGTGTGGAGTTGCTGCTTGGATACCAATGCTTTGCGTGCTGCATCTGCATCTGCGGACTTTAGTGCGTATGTAGTTTGGTCCCCTTTTCTCTGATTGCCTTCACATATTTTTTGGGTTGGTTTTATTTGCTAGTTCAATTTGAAGTTTTTAATCTTAAATAAAAGGTTTGGCATAAAATTTTTGTATCAAACGTGTGTTCAGGAAAGTATGGGATGCATTAACTGGAGATGCGCTGCACTCATTTGAACACAAGCACATTGTTCGAGCTTGTGCTTTTTCCGAGGTAAAGTCGGTATCTTTGTTTTCTGTTTTAGTAGATATTATACAGGATTGTTTTGAATGCTTTGAGCTGTACTATATGTTTCCAGCACCAAGTTATGCACATTACCTTGAATATAATCTGTGTTCAACTGTGGTGGTAAAGTTAATTTCTGGAATTTTTTCATTTTGAATTTATGATTACTGATTTACTGTAAAGCCTAAGCATTGCCTGTAATATTTGGTGTTTATTTGTTATGATGGATCTATATACTTTATTCCTTAGGTCATTCTTGATAGCATCATTCTGTGGAAATGGGAGGGTGGTTATTCCTTTACACTATAAATATGCTTATTTATGCTTCTCATTTGATGTTTCTCTACCTGCTCACAGGATACGCACCTGCTGCTCACTGGGGGAATGGAGAAAATTCTCCGTATCTTTGATTTGAATCGTCCAGATGCACCTCCAAGGGAAGTGGATAGGTCCCCAGGTTCAGTCAGAACTGTTGCATGGCTCCATAGCGATCAGACAATCTTAAGCACTTGCACTGACATGGGCGGTGTCAGGTATGCATGTCTTTTATGCATCATGCTTAAAGATACTGCTAGGTGGTATTTATGTCGCTTGTTATCTGAAAAGAATTTTTTTTTTCCTTTTACAGTTGTTCCTTTCCACAACTCATTGTGATTGTTTTGATTCTTTTGAACACAGCTTTTCTTGTTATATACAATTGCAGCCTTGCAGGTTGTCCTTTGAATGAAATAGTCGATAATAGATGGAATAAACTTAGGCAGGAGTCTGTTAACCGATCTGCACCATGCTTGCAGGAGGCTTGGAGATAAATCTTAGGATATGAATTTAGTAAGATGAGTGTTTACTTATATTAGAATGGTTGCGTAGGACTTTAGTTCTGTTTTTCTGAAGGGATTCCGAGGAACAGAGAGAGGGGATTTTCTTATATTAATTCTTGAATGCTTATTGATGTCAGATAGAGATTGCTAGTATTAAATTATGAATCTTTAGCACATTTATACTCCTACTATTTACTTTTGATTGTAGTTCTAGGGCTGCATGGGATTTACAGCTTGCCTTATTTGATAACTTTACAGGTTATGGGATGTTCGAAGTGGTAAGATAGTCCAGACACTTGAGACCAAGTCACCCGTGACAAGTGCTGAAGTGAGTCAAGATGGTCGTTATATCACAACTGCTGACGGATCTACTGTTAAATTCTGGGATGCAAATCAGTAAGTTATAGACCACATCACCCTTTTTTCTTGAGTCAGATTTCAGGTTGCTTTGTCTGTAGTAATTTTTATTTTTTTTGGCCCCTAGTTTTGGGTTAGTGAAGAACTACAACATGCCTTGCACAATAGAATCGGCTTCATTGGAACCCAAGTATGGTAATAAGGTCGTTGCTGGAGGAGAAGATATGTGGGTTCGCTTTTTTGATTTCCATACCGGCAATGAGATAGGTATGTGCTTCAACATAAACTAAATCCACCGAGTGAAAAATTTAATGGACATATTCGATTGTTTCATCTCTCTTGTTCGTCAGATAGGTTTCCCATGGTAGCATGATCAACAACACGACTTTAATGAATGCTTACTTAATTGCTTTTATTGCAGAAGCTACTCTATGGCTTTTAATTATAGTATTTCAAAAGTGCTTTTCTGCTTCTTTTGTTATTGCTAATTATTGATTTGTCTCTGGATGCAGCATGCAATAAGGGTCACCATGGTCCTGTACACTGCGTGCGTTTCTCACCAGGAGGGGAATCATATGCCTCAGGGTCTGAGGACGGAACCATTAGAATATGGCAAACAGGCCCTGTGACTAATGATGATGCTGAAACATTAACAGCAAATGATTCAGCTGGAAAGGCGAAGGTGACAGTAGATGAGGTTTCACACAAGATTGAAGGCTTCCACATTGCAGATGAGGGGAAGATGAAAGAGAAGGAAGAAGCAACAGCGAATTAGTGAAATGGGAATCATATTCCTTATTTGTTTTGCCCAGTTTAATGTTTTGATCGCCTAGATAATTACATAGAGAAAGACAAAACAAAGAAATTTGTGTGTAATTTCTAGTTAATGATGTACTGAATAGTAATGTTGTTTCCCAAGAGAGAAATGAAATAGCTGATTATATTTATTGATTATTGATAAGAAAAAAAAAAAAAAAAACAGTAAAGTATAACCTATAAATATTTATTGATATATCAAACAATACATTATATTAGTATATAATTGTTACAAAGGTGGAAATTTGATATATTTTTCAATTTTTGAATGGACAGGTATAGAAAGTTTTAAGAATTTATATTTTTGATAATGTGTAAACTAATAGGTATATGATTGATAATTTTATAAAATTAAAATGATTATAAAATTCAAAAAGGGAATTTAGCAAATTAGCTAAAAAAACTTTATAATTTGCCAAAATAAGGCACAACGTTTGGGTTTTGTCAAAATAACTATTCTCTTCGAAATAGACTTCGGAAAATCCAAATTCTCCAAAGTGGATCTCGAAGTCTTTTAGACGTCAATATCTTGTTGGGCTGTATGTACTCCATTGATGAATATTTTTTGAGCTGGCTGGAAATGCAAGCAAAGATCTTAAGGTGAAACGTATATATAACTCCCAGGCATTTGCAGCTTGCAATCCATGGTGATGAGGAACTTGATACCCTGATCAAAGGAACCATTGCTGGTGGCGGTGTCATCCCTCATATCCACAAATCACTAATCGACCAGTCACAAATGGATTATGTTGCATCTTATGTGGGCAGATTCCTCATCCTGTGATTAGGTTTATGGATTTGGATTTTTTAACCCCTGCTATTGAAGCAAGGTGATTGATACCTTTCTGTCTTTCCATTTTTAGCTGTGCCTCTTATGACATGGATAATGGCATTATATGACAACTTAATCTGTATACTTTATCATTGAGTAGGAGTGTCTGAATTCTATTAAGGGTAAACGACACTTGTTGATGTTTGGTTGGGAGGAGAGAAGAGGAAATGGTGATGAAATTTGATTCTATTGTTTGGTTAATATAAGAAATTTGTAGAGGAAAAAAATATTATATAATTTATGTTGATGGTGATTTTTGGGCCTAAGTGTTGACAGCGGATCAATAAGGGCAGGAAGGGAATTTCAAGTTCGGAATACTATAGTTCGAGGACATTACTCAAAGCTACCCAATCCAGCTGAATGGTCGGGTCCGATCTACATTCTCTGACGACTCGAGGAGCACCAATATACAAGAAGATCGGTAGCCGGGGACCTCGGATCCGAACCGATCAGCATAGCTCGGAGGGGCGGGAAAATTTCAGCTCAGTCATCCGACCTTGTGGATGAGAGCTGGTTAGCGTTGATTAGGTCAGGTTTACTTGTACCTTCAATAAAGCTTTGATGTGACAAAAGCGACTTGTAGGGTTCTCTTCTGGGACACGCTACCGCGTGAACAGTTGGATACAGACTGACATCATAAATGTAGCGTGTGGCAGTACCCAAACAGAGTGATTTAATGAAGTATCAATGACATATTTTACTTTCGGCAGAGGTAGACTCACGTGGCTGACGTCACGAGAATGGTGGAACAATGGTTATTTTCCTTAATATTTAAAGGGAACGGGAACACTTTTGTAAGGGTTAGCAAATTTTACTCTATGTTTTGTAAGAAAGAGAGAAACAATTAGTACGAGAGAGAGATAAAGTAGCTTGGTCATACCCGACCACTTGTAAAAAGAGGTCGGTCAAGTCCGATCAGGTATACAAACTTCATTTCTTTGTGTTCATAAACGTAGGTTGGATCCATTCCGCCAAACCATGTTATATCCCCTGTTCTTGTCTGCATGTTTTTGATTTTTCCGCTAAGATTGTTTTTGGTTCCCATCAAACCAAACAAATTCACAGTTGGAGGAAAATTGTTCCAGGAGTGAGTTTCCGGATTTACCATTGGAACGAAAATCAGCCGTCAATAATTTATATGGATAAATTTACTCTTATGTACTAAATATTAATATTTATTAAAAATTAATTTATTAAATCAATAAACTATAAATTACAAATAATCAAAAAACTGAAAAATATTTTTTTAATTAAAATTAAAATTTATTTATTTGATGTTATTTAATTATCAATGCTATTTTAATTAATTATAATAATTTTAAATATATTTATAATAAAATTATTTTAAATATAAATAATTTATTTATATTAATAAATAGTAATTAATATAAAAAATAAACACTAAATAAATAATATTATATTATTAGTACCGGATCAGGCACTGGTCTTGGGTACCGACACTGATCCTGGTCGGTATCGGTACCAATCTCGGGTCTCGGTCCCAGCCCCGGCCCGGGTATCGGTCCCAGCCCCGGCCCGGGTATCGGCACTGGTCTCTGGTCAAGTACTGATATCGATCCCAGGTCACGGCCCCCGCTCGGGCTAGGGTACCGGTATCGGACCCGGGGCTGGGCTATTGACCCTAGTCCCGATCCCTACCGCAACTCCAATCCCAGTCTTGACCCCGATCGCAGCCCCCGACTTATATGAGGAAATAAAAAAAGTCATACCATTTTGTATAGTTAAAAATATTTAAGAAATAAATTTTTTTAAACAAATAAAAATAATTGTTATAAATAAATATATAAAAAATAAAAAAATGCAAACATTTTTGAAATACATATTACAAAATAATTTTTTAAGTAAATATTACAAAATAAATAACTATAAATGTTTTTAAATGAATATTATAAAAAATATGAAATAAATATTATAATGAAAAATGATTAATTATTTTGTATATTAAAAAAATAAAAAATAAGTAATTATTATACATAATTAAAAATAAAATTTTAATAGGGGTATTATTGAAATTTCATATATTTATTAGCAGAGGAATTTGGATTCAGGTGGTGAGGAATCTAAATTCCCCCATTGGAGGGAAATTGAATTCCCATGAACTTCAAATTCATTCTCCATTTGTATAACCAAACATTGGAAATATGAAAGAAATTTGAATTCATTTCCTCTACCTCCCCTCTCCATTCAAGAGAACATGACCTTGGATCCCCAATATTTAGGGAAAGAGACATAAAACTTCATAATATTTCAAAAAGATCAAAAATCCTCTAATTCTTAACGGATTTTGTTTGTTTTAAGTATTGTTCATTTATATAAAAATTAAATTTGATAACAAATAGTAAATATACTAAATTACATATTTTTTCCATCCACAATAATAAATTCATTAATAAATGAAGTCTGCATGTCTTTTTTGAAACATTACAAGATTTTATGTCCCTTCCCCTAAACGTCGGGGTTCCAAGTGCCATTCTCCCTTCTATTAATTACATTTTGTGGGTTTTTAGTATCATCATTCATCACTGTGAAAATGATGAAAAGGTGATTTGTCCTGTAGAATTTTGTGCAATTCACCCATGATGGCTGCATGTTTGACTGCTTAAATTGGGAAGTGTGAAGTTATTAGAGATGTGGTATATTTCATGTGATAGCAATGCTGGACTGGATGGCATGCTCATTTGAAAAAGGGCAAGTTTTATTTTTTTATTTTTATTTTTTTTTCTGAAGTGTGTATATTATATTATTAATGTGATCCTGGGTTCTGAGAGACATCTAATACAATATTGAAGCAAATTGGATAATCATATGGATAAGGCTCTTAAAGTTCCTATATGCATAAGGGCTCATCAGTGTTAGGAATTTGCCTTCAATCATGCTGAGCTTTCTGAGTATCATATCCTTTATAGTCATGAATATCTAAAAACACAATAGACAAATCTTTCATAAACAGATCCCAATTGGAAATGCTCCAACATATATTTCCCATAAAATAAAAATAGTAAAATACCATGAATCAAATTGATAAAAAGTTCTTGAACCACAGCAAAACCAACACAATTTAAATGCAAAACAGCCAGCCAAACTACTCTGGTCCTGACATGTAAAGCAAGAATGAATTCCAACATCCTAATTAGAGCAAGTACAAATTATATCCATTCAAACAGCCAACACCTAGTCCAGAAATTATATGGTTGAAACCTTAGGAACATCTACAGGGAATTGGTGAATCTCATCCATCCATGGGTTCTTCTCCTTTTCTGGGCAAATGGACCTCAAAGCCTGCCACACTGCACTGTTACACTTGAAACCTGAACCAATGCTATTTGCCATGTTCTATCACCCTTCTTTATCCTTCCCTTGGCTTCTGAATAAGCCAATTCATACCAAAGCGAACTACTTGACGTGTTTCCAAAACGATAAAGTGTCATCCTTGATGGTTCCATGTGCCAATCAGTCAGCTGCAAGTTCTTCTCCAATTCATCCAAAACAGCTCTTCCTCCAGCATGAATGCAGAAATGCTCAAAAGCCAATTTAAAATCTGGGATGTAAGGCTTGACTTTCATCTTTAATAGTTTCTTACCAACTAATGTAGCAAAGAAGAGCAGCTGTTCGGACATTGGCAGAACAAGAGGCCCCAATGTCGTGATGTTGGTCTTCAGAGCATCCCCTGCAACACCCATCAGATTTTTCGACAAAGTAACACCAACTTTCCCATCGGAGTCTTCTTCTTGAGTAACACAAGCAAAGCAGTTGTCATCAGCACCCTTGTGTGTGCGGACAGTGTGCACCAATCTGTATTTGGATCTTCTTCTATCAGAGAATCTGTTTGAAAGCAATATTACAGCCCCTCCCATTCGGAATAAGCAATTTGAAACAAGCTTTGACCGATCATTGCCAAAATACCAATTCAATGTGATGTTTTCCATGCTGATAACCAATGCATAAGAGTTGGGATGGACCTGCAGAAGATTTTTTGCGAGATCAATTGAAATCAAACCTGCACTGCAGCCCATCCCTCCCAAATTGTAGCTAACTATATTTCCTCGGAGCTTGTAATGGTTGATAACCATGGCAGATAGAGATGGAGTTGGATTGAACAAGCTACAATTAACAATCAAGATACCAATGTCTTTGGGTTTCACAGAGGTTTTTGAGAAAAGCTCATCAATGGCACCAAACATCACAGCCTCAGCTTCTTTTCTAGCTTCTTTCATTGATGGGTTTGGAGGGATGTTGAGGACAGCCTCTGGAAGGTAAGTTGAATCACCAAGTCCAGATCGCTCTAGGATCTTCTTCTGAAACTGAAGATTCTCCTCTGTAAATGTACCAGCCATCCGCGACTGATCCATGAAAATCTTTTTAGTGCATTTCCGAGATTCTTCAGGTTTGTAGCAGGAAAAGTTTACAAGGTAAACAGGGCGAGGGCGATTGAGAAAGTAGAGTGTCAACAAGAAAACAAGCAAAGTTGAGCATATGATAACAGAAATAAGATTATACTGGAGATGCTCCCAAATATCATAAAGATCTCCAAGAGAAAATGTTGAAAGTTGAGCAGCAATTACGACTACAAGAGGTGAAAGGAAGAGGTACATTCCATGGGTGATTAGGTAATGGTATCCAAGTTTCACATATTTTAGCTTAACAGACTTCTTGAAATCAGGGAGATTTCGCGAAGATGATGGTGGGATCAAGGGCGTCTCTGGTTTCGGCTCAATCATTTTCCCTGTTACATGTTCAATTATAAAGGTAAGCTCATATGGCAAAACAAAAACTACAACAGTATCAATAACATTCAATTTCCAGCACACAAGATGGAATATCAACTTTTCATTGTTGAATTAGACCCAAATTGACATTCATTGAAATTTTCATTTTCTTCTTGACTAATATGCAACAACAGAATCATCTTGATCATAAAACTTATCAAGAAATTAACTTCATGGCTTACACAGGTTCTAAAATCTTTATTCTTAATTGTAAGCAAAACTCATTGTAACAAGCAAAGCTTTAAACTTCTCAAATTGATTAGACAAACACAAACAAGCAAAGCTTTCAATGGTAGAAAAAATAACTGACCTTGATTCTTGAAACCCACCAGCGGATCCCCTGAATCTCAACACAAAAACCAAAAGGGTACAAGAGGGAAAAAAAAATAATTCCACTCTTAGACCAAACAAAATAAAAGGGCCAAAGCTATAATTAGAAGGTAATATTTGGGCCTGAGAAGAAATGGGAGATACAATTTATACTAAACGGAGAGAAGATAACGGGAAGCCGTCGAGTAAACTGGCGACATATACGCGTTCGCAAGCGCTGTTTTGTTTTGAATTGAATATTTGTATCAAACGGCTCTGGTGACTCGGCTTCGGCTTTGGCTTTGGCTTCGGCTTATGGCTTCACCACTTGCGAACTTTCCTTCTGGCTTCTGCCGGTTGGTCAGCAATTGGAATTTGGAAACAACTGCAAGTCTCTCTCCAAATGATCAGTTCATAGCGGTTGGAAATCTGATTATTTTTTTATTATATATCAAAAATCTATATGATCGAGAATTCGATACGGATCAAAATAATTAATGTGTTAAAATTTAAGTAATTAATTTTCTGAAAAATAATTTTTGTTACAATTAATTTTTTTAATTTTTTTAATTTTTGTTTGGATCGAAATTAATTTCGATTATCTAATTTTCATACCGAAATCTAATCTTCATACCTAATTTTTGTTGTCAATAGTATAAAATATCTAAAATAACAACCTCCCTATTTCTAGAAACATTCTCTAGTAGCGCTGTAATTATTATAATAAATGCTATTAAATACAAAAAAAAAAAAAAAATGAATATTAGTTTCGTAACAGGGTCAATTTAAATTATAATTAATTTCACGTGGCTTACATGAATATTATTAAATACCCAATACATATCATGTGAATCATGTCTGTTATATGGATGTAAGATTTGTGAGGCGTTTAAGGGATTCTAATTAATTATGTCAACGGGATTAATGTATTTTAATTACCCTTTTAAGGAAATTAGCGAGTGTAAATGTAAATTTGAAACTGGGAATGAAGATGAGAGCTCATTGATCGTTTTGTAGCAAGATGAATTTCCCAGCACGCAACATTTATTTCTAATTGAAAGGGCATTTGGTAGCAGCAGAGGCAAGCTAGCAACATGGTAAGGAGATGTTATGTTCTCAAAAATGAAATTAGACAGGTGAGAAGAGGCTGGCAAATATTGGAAAAGAGGTAAGAGTTTCATTTCATTGCCGTCTTTCAAAATTCACTCTAGGTTGAAACCCTAAATTTGAAATCCTAAATTTGCACATTACGCTACGATACCAGGAGATATGTGGTCGACGGTAAAATTAAAATTAAATTAAGCCTCAGTCCTCTTTCTTTTTGTTTTCTTCTTCCTCCATTCAAATAATTTCTTCACCTAAACCCCTTTGCTCTCCTCTTCTCTTCTTTTCATCTTTCTGCTGTCCTCCCTCCCATGTGCTTTTTGTTCTTCTTGTTTCTGTTTTTCATTTTTTCCTTCTCCCCTCCTCTTTCCTTTGCCCCTATTTTCCTCTTTCTTGTTCCCCTCCATTTTTTTCTTTCTTCGTTTTGTTGCCGGTGGTTTACCTGATTTTTCCTTCGGTGAACCACCGGAGTTAAATTCTATCTATTCTTGTGTGATGTGTTTGGCTACTGAGAAACTCAAGGAAAATGTTGAGAAAATCTTATGTAATAAGAGAGACTTTTATTATATTCAATCAGTCTCAATAATGGAGAAAGAGAAAAGAAACAAATATATAACAGCCTAACAAACTAGCTTAGCTGTCATGAGCTGGCAACCCAACAAACAAGAGAAATTACAACTAAGCCCTCAATGAAATCAACACTAACATCCCCCCTCAAGTGCCATCGGCGGAACGAATCCAGCCCCGAGCCGGTTAATCCTTTGGGTTTTATTCAGAAGGGAAGTTGATCCTCTTTTGAAGCCCTATCAGTTTTGGCATGGGCGTCCCCTGTCAAACCTGGTGAAAACGAAAACAAAACCTTGGAAAATAAAATCAAAACGCGGGGGTGATTTAACACTTATCCAAAAACAACAGCAATGATGCCTCAAAACAGCGTCTTGTTTGAGGTCTCCAAAACACGATTATGAACCTTTCAATTCAGAGTCCCGGCGAACCAGGATTTGGATCAAAAAGCGTTTAAAATGGTAAGGGCACATCCTCTATACTCCAGGTCTCCATAGAGCCTGTGTACTGTTCGAGGGCTCCTCCTTACAACGCTGGAGCAAGCATACGCTACGAGGGCACAATCCATTCCCGTGCTATACTTCTCTTGGATCCAAATGATCAAAGAAATATGGATCAAAGAGTATCGGATACATTAAGGCATTTTCCTCCTTATGTTCGGTAACACTGGAGCAAGCAATCGTCACGGGGGTATCATCCCTCCATGTGCTATGCTTCCCACAGATCCGAATGATCAAGGACATATGGATCAAAGAGTGTCTGAGACATTAAGGGCATTTTCCTCCTTATGTTCGGTAACACTGGAGCAAGCAATCGCCACGAGGGTATCATCCCTTCTCGTGCTATGCTTCCCACGGATCCGAATGATCAAGGAAATAAGGATCAAAGAGTGTCTGAGACATTAAAGGCATTTTCCTTCGTATGTTCGGTAACACTGGAGCAAGCAATCGCCACGGGGGTATCATCCATCCCCGTGCTATGCTTTCCACGGATCCGAATGATCAAGGAAATAGAGATCAAAGAGTGTCCGAGACATTAAGGGCATTTTCCTCCTTATGTTCGGTAACACTGGAGCAATCAATCGCCACGGGGGTATCATCCATCCCCGTGCTATGTGTCACGGGCCAAACTTTGGTGTCACCAAGTTTGGGTCCGTGCGGCACTTGTTAGCGTTGCGCCTAACAAGTCAGCCTAGAATCGACCCTGCAAGGTCGTACCCATGGTTAGCTATTTATAGAATGGAACATTATTAGGCAACGAAGTAAAGCATACATCCATAAGCATACATCCACAAGGCATAAGATAATGAAACACATTCAAGCAACACATTCGGACATAGCAATTGGAAATCAAAAGGAAGCATGTCTCATTAAGCAAGCCAACTAAGGGCGAGGGAGTACACAGCTAAAGCCCCTAGTATGCTGGTGGCCAAGGCCCTTCTAAGGTGCCCGGGTCACCCCCCCTAAAGAGGTTTTAAAGACATTGCACAAGTGCCACTAGGAAACACACATGATGCTTGAGTTGTCACACCCCCTAAAATAGGAAATAAAATAAAATAAGAATAAATACAAAGTGCACACTAGCACCACACACACAAGCGGCCATGGGCAAGTCATTGGCCCTGGACAAGCTTGGAGAGTGTAGGTGCGTTACATCCTCCCCCACTTAATCTGTCGACGTCCTCGTTGACACATCTGAACTGCTCCTCCTCTGCTCTTCACCTCGGTGCTGGTAGGTTTGAAACTCTTCGCTCTGCTGCTTCAGTTGGTGCAGGTCTTCGGCTCTCTTGTTTTGACGCTGAAGGGTTGTAAAGTCTTCAATCTTCTGTGAAAACTGCTGCAGGTCTTCGACTCTCTCCCAACTTGTCTCTTCATCTCCCAAGTCTCTCCACCTCACTAGGAACTCCTTTCCCTGCCGCTGGTTCCCGGTCGCCTCCCTTTCTGCCAAAATCTCTTCAACTTCCTTCGTTGTTGTCTTCTTAGTTGGTTCTTCAATCTCTGGTCTTCGTAGTTGGTTGCGAGTTGCATCCTTATTATCTGCATGAAAAGGTCTCAACCTGCTGACATGAAAAACTGGGTGCATCTTCATCCACGCTGGAGTCTCGACTTTGTATGAAGCTTTCCCCACCTTCTTAAGAACGGGAACTGGCCCTTCATATTTCCTCACCAATCTCTTGTCTCTGTTCCCTCTGAATCGTATTTGTTCTGGATTTAACTTGATCAACACCAAATCTCCAGGTTGGAATTCTAAAGGTCTTCTATGCTGATCTGCCCACTTCTTCATCCTCGCGGAAGCCTTCTCCAAATAAGCTCGAGCAATTTCTGTATTGGTTCTCCATTCCTTAGTGAAGTTGAAAGCTCGTGGGCTCTTCCCGGAATACTCTGTCACTGTGTGTGGGAGTAGAGGCTGCTGGCCCATCACAATTTCAAAAGGTGTCTTGTTGGTGGCGGAGCTCTTTTGAGAGTTGAAGCAAAATTGGGCAACATCAAGAAGTTGTACCCAATTTCTCTGGTTGGCATTAACGAAGTGGCGTAAGTACTCTTCCAGCATTCCATTGAATCTCTCTGTCTGTCCATCAGTCTCGGGGTGGTAACTTGTTGACATGTTTAGTTGAGAACCTAGTAGTTTGAAGAGTTCGGACCAGAAAGTTCCCGCAAATCTCTGATCTCGATCACTCACAATTTGTCTAGGCACGCCCCAATACTTTACCACGTGCTTGAAGAATAATTTAGCAGTGTCTTCCGCCTTGCAGTACTTAGGTGCTGGTATGAATGTTGCATATTTGGAGAACCTATCAACAATTACCAATATGTTGGTTAGTTCGCCAATTTTTGGAAGGTTGGTTATGAAGTCAAGGGAGATGCTCTCCCATGGCCTGTTGGGGACGTTCAACGGTTCCAATAATCCAGGGGTCTTCAACTTCTCCACTTTATCCTGCTGGCAAATGAGGCATGTCTTGGTGTACTCTGTCACATCATCCCGCATCTGAGGCCAATAGTATCCTTGTTTCAATAATGCATGAGTTCTGTGCCAACCCGGGTGGCCGGCCCATAAAGTATCATGACATTCCTTTATGAGAATCCTCCGGAGGTTTTCTGACTTGGGAACATACAGACGGTTTCCCTTAGTCCACAAAAGTCCATCTTCCAACCAGAAGCGACGAGCCTTACCTTCCTTTACTAACTTCAAAATTGCCTTAGAGACATGGTCCTTCTCCAAGTTGTTTCGGATGAGTTCTCTGATAGGTGTACGGATGGTGCTGAAAGACACACTTCCTTCTTTAATAGTTCTGTCAAGGGTATCGCCTTCTTGGAGTATCCTCTTACGAATCTCCGGTAGTAGTTGGTAAGTCCAAGGAAAGACCGCAATTCTTTGACATTAACTGGGGCGCTCCACTCGCGTATTGCTCGTACTTTCTCCATGTCCATCCGTATATGACCCTGCCCTATGATATGGCCGAGGAATTTGATGCGTTCCTGGGCGAATGAGCATTTTTCTTTCTTCACAAATAGTCTATTATCTTTCAACTTCTGGAATACCATGGCAAGATGTCTCTTATGTTCCTCCAAGGTAGTGCTATAAACCACAATGTCATCTAGGTAAACTACTACAAATTTGTCAAGGTATTCATGGAAGACTTCATTCATTAGGGTGCAAAATGTTGCGGGAGCATTAGTTAGTCCAAACGGCATCACCAAGAACTCAAATGCTCCATATCGGGTGACACAAGTCGTCTTCGGTTCATCCCCTTCGGCAATTCTCATCTGATAATATCCTGAACGTAAGTCCAGCTTCGAAAAGTATCTTGCTCCACTCAGTTGGTCGAACAAATCTGCTATCAGGGGAATGGGGTAGGTGTTTCGCACTGTCAACTTGTTCAAAGCCCTATAGTCGATGCACAATCTCAAACTTCCATCTTGTTTCTTTTGGAATAAGACAGGGGCTCCATATGGGGCCTTTGAAGGCCTGATGAAGCCTGCCTCCAACAGATCATTTAGTTGCTTACGAAGTTCAGCTAATTCTGGTGGAGCCATCCTATAAGGTGCTCTTGCCGGCGGTTTAGCTGAATGAACTAACTCAATCTGGTGATCAACGGACCTCCTCGGAGGTAAGACTTTGGGGAGCTGATCAGGCATCACTTCAGCAAACTCTTCTAAAACCCTGTTGATCTCAGGCACCGGGGTTTCTTCTCTCCCTTCTCCAACTGCTGTAGGGATAGCAATGAATGTCGGCTCCCGCCTCTTGATCCCCTTCTTAAACTGGATTGCGGATAGTAGTCTTCCTTCTGTGGGAGGTTTTACCTTTGCTGGCACTACTGCAGGTTTCTCCCCCATGATCAACAAGCTCCCTGCAGCTGGGACAGGGATGGCCCCCTTGTCAAGTAGGAATTCCATTCCTAGAACAATATCAAAGTCATCCATCTGGACCGCCACAAGGTCAGTTCGACCTTCCCACGTGCCGATCTTCACTCTTACTTGTTTCGCTAGCCCACTCGTGGGTAGCGCTTGTGAATTAACCGCTTTCATGCGACCCGCACCCCGCTCTAAATTGAGCCCCAGACGCTTCGCTTCGGCGGTAGAAATAAAGTTATGGGTGGCCCCCGTGTCCACCATAACGCTTTTTGCCGCAACTCCATTAATCAATGCATCAACAAACATGAGGCCCTTCCCCGAGACCTTCTGAGTTTCTGGTTGTTTGTTAAGGGCATTGAGCATCCTCAAGGCCACCATTCGGCCAGATTCTTCCCTTTCTGGGCCCCTCTCAGCCGGGCGTCGTCGTTCTTCCTCTTCTTCTTGTGCTAGGAGGGCCGCCATTCTCGATTTCTTAGGGCATTCCATAGCTCGATGTGGCCCATCACAAATAAAACAACTTAAGGGCTTCTTCCCATTTGGAGGACCGTTCTGAGGTGCCGGCCATTTGAAGTTCGAGGAACTTGACTCAATTCTCTTCTCCGCTCCCCCACTTCTATCGTTGTTCCAGTTCCTAGGCCTCTTATTCCCACTATCATTATTAGTAGGAGCCGGTGTAGATCTCTTTGATGGAGGTCCCTCGAGGGAATAGTCCGTTAATTGTTCCGCCGCAGCTTGTGCTGAAGGCAAGTCTTTCACTCGTTGCCTCTGTAATTCTGTTCTAGCCCAAGGCTTCAACCCCTCTATAAAATAGAAGAGTTTATCTTGTTCGGACATGTCTCGGATATCCAACATCAATCCAGAGAACTTCCTCACATATTCCCGGACGGAACCTGTATGTTTCAGGTCTCTTAGTTGTCGTCGAGCTATGTAAGCCACATTTCCTGGTAGGAATTGAGCTTTTAGCTCACGCTTCAAATCCTCCCAATTGTCAACGGCGCATCGTCCTTCCTGGATTTCAATGTGTTTTGCCCTCCACCACGACTTCGCATCTCCAGACAAATACATCAAGGTTATTGAGACCTTGTCCCCCTCTTCTTCTATCCGTGAAGCTTTGAAGTACTGCTCCATGTCAAAGAGGAAGTTTTCGAGGGCTTG
Source organism: Zanthoxylum bungeanum (assembly GCA_019454045.1). Classification (NCBI taxonomy): domain Eukaryota; kingdom Viridiplantae; phylum Streptophyta; class Magnoliopsida; order Sapindales; family Rutaceae; genus Zanthoxylum; species Zanthoxylum bungeanum. The sequence continues at coordinate 16,450 of SKCR01043173.1, forward strand.
TGCGTCTCTGACACCATCGTATACTCTAGGCTCTGGGATTTTGGATCTCTTCTGTTCTATGCTCTGAGTAGTCGTGGGCAAGTTTGAGACAGCGAGGGCGGTGAGATTCACCCTCATGCTCAACTCTGCCAACTGCTCTTTCAAGGAGCTCACGGCATCTTGCCAATTATTGACATCTCCCCCTTCTCGTGGGGCACTAGTGCTAGCACCTGTTGCTTGAGTTTCTAGGGCACTTACCCTGGTTGTAAGGGCCTCGAGTACCTTGATAGTTTGCCTGAGGTTTTCGACATCTGAAGTCTTGTTCGTGAGTGTTGAGACGAGACTATCAATATCCACTAGTTTTTTCTCAACAGCATCCAAACGTGCTTTTGTGGAGGACTTCGTAGCCATTTTGCAACACAACCTTGAACCACGCTCTGATACCAACTGTCACGGGCCAAACTTTGGTGTCACCAAGTTTGGGTCCGTGCGGCACTTGTTAGCGTTGCGCCTAACAAGTCAGCCTAGAATCGACCCTGCAAGGTCGTACCCATGGTTAGCTATTTATAGAATGGAACATTATTAGGCAACGAAGTAAAGCATACATCCATAAGCATACATCCACAAGGCATAAGATAATGAAACACATTCAAGCAACACATTCGGACATAGCAATTGGAAATCAAAAGGAAGCATGTTTCATTAAGCAAGCCAACTAAGGGCGAGGGAGTACACAGCTAAAGCCCCTAGTATGCTGGTGGCCAAGGCCCTTCTAAGGTGCCCGGGTCACCCCCCCTAAAGAGGTTTTAAAGACATTGCACAAGTGCCACTAGGAAACACACATGATGCTTGAGTTGTCACACCCCCTAAAATAGGAAATAAAATAAAATAAGAATAAATACAAAGTGCACACTAGCACCACACACACAAGCGGCCATGGGCAAGTCATTGGCCCTGGACAAGCTTGGAGAGTGTAGGTGCGTTACACTATGCTTCTCACGGATATGAATGATCAAGGAAATATGGATCAAAGAGTGTCCGAGACATTAAGGGCATTTTCCTCCTTATGTTCGGGAACATTGGAGTAAGCAATCGCCACGGGGGCATCACCCCTCCCCGTGTTATGCTTCCCACGGATCCATTGGGTAGGCAAGACATATGGCAGCGCATTCCTTGCGTTGTATTTCCCAAACCGGTCAGGTAGGTTATCCTACGGAGGCACTCCCTCCCCGTGATTACAATCCTGGCATGTCCCCCGTAAATATAAGTTGTGGGGTAGTTGAGCTCCGGCTACTGCGAAGGGTTCTCGTGCTCCTTTATACTTCTTATCCCTTGATGTGGTCTTGATTTTTGAAAGTGGAGCGAGTTAGGTCGGATTGTCTATGCCCGAGATTTTTATGGTAGCACTTGTGATCGGTCTGTCATGGGTTTGATGCCTCGACCTCAGATCATCCCTCTGTATCGAGTATGTCCCCAGAATTTTGAATATGGCTTTCAATTTTAATTAAAAGAGTGGGTGGAAATTAAAAGAGAAAGTTTTATTCATATTCGGGGACATACTACCCTCTCTACAACTCTCTGCGGGGTATTTCGAGAGGGGTTTTACACTGTGCTCTTAACCCTTGTTGGGTTGCGGCAAGAAAGAAAAAGAAATGGAGTCTATTGGAAATACTTTTTTAGCATCTCGGCATTCCAAGGTTTCCTTAATCGGGTGCGGTCTATCTGTTCTAAAATGTAGACCCATGGCCTTACCACCTCTACAATTTTGTAGGGCCCTTCCCATTTGGTGCCTAATGAGCCTTCCTCCGGCCTTCGGGTGTTCAGGGTGACCTTTCTTAATACCAAGTCGCCTGGAAGAAAGGCACGGGTCCGAACTCTTTTGTTGTAGAAGCAGACCATTCTTTGTTGATAGATTGATGTTTTCATAGCCGACTTCTCCCTCTTTTCTTCGATTAGATCGAGGTGACTTCTGATAAGTTCTTCATTTCGTTTGTCCTTAAAATGACGGACCCTGTGGGTAGTCATTCCGATATCTGCTGGGATGACTGCTTCGCATCCGTATGATAAGGCAAACAGAGTTTCTCCTGTGGAGTTTTTATAGGTTGTCCGGTGTGCCCACAACACTTCCGGTAATTCCTCGACTCATAAGCCCTTGAAGGATCCGAGCCGAGCTTTAAGATTTGCCTTAATGGTTTTGTTTGTGGCCTCAACCTGCCCATTTGACTTGGGATGGGCTGGTGAGGCGAATTGTAAGGCGATCTGAAGGTCTTCACAGAGCTTCCGGAAGCCTTTGTGTAGGAACACAGGAACTGGGCGACGCATGCTGTCCCGAGCTCGCGGCCCGTTCGGGAGTACGGAGTAGCCACGGGGGACTAAACCGGAGAATAATGGAGTCGCCACCCGGTGTGAACCGGGAAAATGAGATTTAAGGCCGCACTCACCCCTCGTAAGGGAAGACCTTAAACCGTTGGGTTCGGAATGGTCCCTTACTCATGCCACTTGTAATGAAAGGATTTATCTAATAATTTAATCAGGCTTAAGTAACACTTATTTCTAAGAATATCATGCTTCTAAATATACACACATCAACAAGTTCATCTAAACTTATATGTAACACATATTCGAATTTGCATACAGCCTATTTGCATGTAATCTATGTCTCAATTTGTATACATAAGGATTATCATACGACAAGCATACAAGTTAATGAACGCATTGGTAGACACGGAAGCGCAAACAAATAGCATTCTTACTAGCATGCATATTAAGAAAAGATATTTAAGCGCATAACGGAAATAGACAATTAGAGAGGTAATACAAATGCATAACGTAAAAAGGGTAACTATGTGCTAAGTTGGACATGTCCTAATGTGATGCAAGAGGATCTATTTACCGTGGGTGTTCGTGTAGCGTTCGTAGACGCGTTCGAACGGTAAACAGAAGGTTCTCGTTCGAGTAGCGTTCGTAAACGCGTTCGAACGGAAATGAAACAGAATGCTCACGTTCGTATGGCGTTTGTGAACGCGTTCGAACGGAAATGAAACAGAATACTCACGTTCGTATGGCGTTCGTGAACGCGTTCGAACATAAATGGGACCTGATGCATGATAAGGCAAAATACATGCGCGTTCGAGTTGCGTTCGTAAACGCGTTCGAACGGGAACAGACCTGATGCATAAAATGGGACGCAATACATAAATGGCAAGTAGTACAATGCGAGGCGCGGCGAAGTATCGTGGTAAAGGATTTTAACCTCTTCAATTAGAGGACCTCTCATCGCACTTACTAAGCCCATGCGCCCGATCGCATCATGCATACAAACATAAAGACAATCATATCAAACTAAGTGTGCCCGATTGAACACATCTCACATCCAACCGAACACACATCAACCGGCGCGGCAAAGCATCGTGGTAAAGGGCTTTAACCCCTCCCCATAGGGGATCTTTCATTCCACTTACTAAGCCCATGCGCTTGATTAAACCATGCATAAAAACATAAAGACAATCATATCAAACTAAGTATGCCCAATTGAACACATCTTACATCCAACCGAACACACATCAACCGACGCGGCAAAGCATCGTGGCAAAGGGCTTTAACCCATCCCCATAGGGGATCTTTCATTCCACTTACTAAGCCCATGCGCTCGATTGAGTCATGCATACAAAGAATTAAACGCAATAATATCAAACTTAGTATGCCCGATTGAACGTATCTTGCATTCAACCGAACACACATCAACCGACGCGGCAAAGCATCGTGGTAAAGGGCTTTAACCCCTCCCCATAGGGGATCTTTCATTCCACTTACTAAGCCCATGCGCTCGATTGAATCATGCGTAAATAAGCAACATGTAGAATTCAAGTAACGAAAAATAAATAAACCAAAGCAACACAAAACAAAAAAGGGTGCCGTTTACTCAAACGGTACGTGGAGTTGTGTCCCAAGTACAGACCGCACTACCGTCCATTCGGATTCGGCTACGGAATTTACGTCTGGGTTTCCATCCGATATACCGCGAGAGTTGACACATCTCTCATTTTATTCCACAGCCACAACATACAACATCTCATAATTCATGCATATTTATCTATTCAAGGGCCACAACATGCATTTCAATATAACAATCAAGCAAGCAATATTCAATAAATAATAAAAAAACGAGTGTGAAAGATACCCTCAGGTCTAACCTTTTTGCCAACTTTCAGGCTTGCGTTTCACGAACGTCGGAAGGGTACAGCTCCTCAACTTCTCCGGTTCACTGGTTCAGCGTCCTAGCTCACTGTCTTGCTGTTTTGCTTGCTGTTCAGCCTCCGTTCTGCTGCTGTTCGGCCTCTGTTTTGCTGCTCACTGTTCAGGTCACCTGTTTGACGTTTTAACGGACTGTTCCAAGTTTGTGTGGGTTCTTAGTGCAGTCTTGTGTGATTATTTTAAGGATTATGAATGCAGTTTTTATGTTACTGTTTTTAAGGTTTTTAGGGAATGTTTTAAGTGTATTTTGCTGCTGTTTTAGGGGGTTAAATTACTGCTGTTTGGGCGTGATTTAGGGACTGGTTTTTGGTCAGTTTCAGTTTGTGTAAGTGGGCTACGGATTGAACTGTTTGGAGAGGGTATTGTGCGGCAATTCTGAGAAGTAAAGAGGCTGCTGTTATGCGGAACTTGTGAGGACTGTTTTGGGGCTATATTTTTCGGTGATCTAAGGTGTTTATGGGGGTGTAATTTTCGGTAATTGAGGGCTGCTGTATGGGGCTGGTTTCGGCTTGGTGAGTGGAGGAGATGAAGAGAATTATTCTTTACTTCTTTATGCTATTACCGTGAATGATCTTGTGTGAAGGGGTGGATGGCTTAGGCTAGGGGTTGTTTATATAGAGAAGGGTTAGGGCTTCACCTTGTCTCACAAGGAAGAGATTTGGTGCATTAAAGAGAGATATGATTTGGTGTTGAGCAAGGAAAGTCAATGATTGATGGGGGACAAATCTTGGCTAGATTAGGAAGTCAATGTCTTTAAATTGGTTATGATTGATTTTAATTAGGCATGACATCTTTTTAATTTAGTATGTGATTTGTTTAGTTAGGAAGTCAATATTTAGATTAGCATATAATTTTATTTAGTTAGAAATAATTATATTTGATTTATCTTAATTAGGTATGATTATATTTTATGTTTTTTTTAGTTGGTAAATGGTTTAAATATTTTATTTAATGTTTAATGTAATTAAATTGGGATGTGTTTTATGGGTTTTGGGGAGCTAATTGGGCTGGGGTGCGAGGCTAGCAGCAAAACCAGAAACACCGACGCCGTTCGAACGCCAATTCGAACGCTACACGAACGTCCGCAATCTGCCTGACGTTCGAACGAAGTAACGAACGCAGCACTAACGAAGACAGTGAGATTGTGAAATGAACTTGATGACGTACTTATTTCGAATTTCCCCTTCCGACCTCCGTTTCCCGCAATATCCTTAGCTAAAAAGATAGTGCCTCCAACTGAGACTCATCATCGAGTTTCACATGCGAAAATGCAATGCCTACACTTTGCTATCGAACTGTTTTCCGTTATCTGTGATGACGGCTCGAGAGATTCCGAACCTGCAGATAATATTTTTCTTCAGAAACTCCGTAGCCTTCTTCTCTGTGATGGTGGATAGGGGTTCGGCTTCCACTCATTTGGTGAAATAGTCTATGGCCACAATGGCGTACTTCGTCTGTCCTCGTCCCATTGGCATTGGTTCGATGATATCTAGCCCCCACTGAGGGAACGGCCAGGGACTGGACAGGGTGGTTAACTGCTCTGCTAGTTGGTGGTGAATATTGGCATTCTTTTGGCATCCTTCGCATTTCCGGGCTACTCTCATGCCGTCCTGATGCATAGTAGGCCAATAGAACCATTGCCTTAGAGCTTTAAAGGCCATCGATTGTCCTCCGGCATGACTCCCACAGATGCCCGCATGAATTTCCCTGATTACATAATCAGCCTCTTATTCCGCTAAACATCTTAGGAGGGGTACTGTGTGGCCCCTCCGGTAGAGCACTCATTCGATCAGGGAGAACTTGGTGCTTTTGAATTTTAGTTTACTGGCTTCCTTCTTATCCTCGGGTGCCTCCCATGTTTCCAAATATTTCTTAATTGGATGTATCCACGAGGTTTTGTCTTCCTTATCCAATAATTTTACTTCGAGTTCTCTCACGTTCTTTTCTCGGAGGCAGATTATAGGGACTATTATGGGGTACTCTGCTTTTATCGAAGATGCAAGCCGTGCCAATGAGTCTGCCTCACAGTTGTCTTCTCGACTGATTTGCTCAAAGTGTACGTTCCTCATTCTTTCCATCAACCTTTTTACTTCAGCCAAGTAGGCTATCATACTCGGCTCCCTGGCTTGGAATTCTCCCTTTAGCTGCTGAACAGCCAGCTGAGAGTCACTTCTTACCACTACGTCATGGACTCCCACCACCGTGCATAGCCTAAGATCGGCCAAAATTGCCTCATACTTTGCCTCATTGTTTGTGGCCTCGAAGGCGAACCTCAGGGCGAACAACACCTCTTCACCTTTGTCGCTCTTCAACACGATTACAGCTCCCTTGCCTTGTGAGCTGGCAGATCCGTCTACTGACATCTCCCATTTGCCTTCCCCCACAGTCAATACTTGGGGTTCTGTGAATTCCGCGACAAAATCTGCCAAAGCCTGCCCTTTTACTGCCATCCTTGAGAGGTAAGAAGTGTCGTGTTCACTTAACTCTACCGACCACTTCATTAACCTGCCCGAAACTTCTAGTTTCTGCAGAATCTGTCTCAGAGGATAATCGGTGTAAACCCCAATAGGATGGGCTTGGAAGTAGAGTCGTAATTTCCGGGCTGCAGTGATCAATGACAGGGCGACCAGTTCATGTACCGGATATCGGGTCTCAGCATCTAACAGAGCTTTGCTGACATAATATACTGGCCTTTGGACCTTGTCGACCTCTTGTATTAGTACCGAACTTACTGCATGTTCTGAGACAGCTAAGTACATGTATAAGGTTTCCCCTGTGAGTGGTTTTGCTAGAAGTGGGGCCTGTGTTAGGTATTGTTTTAACTGTAGGAAGGCTTCCTCGCATTCCGGAGTCCAATTGATTTCCTTTTTGGCCTTCTTGATGATTTTGAAGAAGGGGTGGCACTTGTCTGTTGCTCGGGAGATGAATCGGTTGAGCGCGGCCAATCTGCCGATTAGACTTTGCACTTCTTTTACCGTCCTGGGAGACTTTAAGTCTAGTACGGCTTGGATCTTCTGTGGATTTGCTTCTATGCCTAGGGAGCTTACCATGTAGCCCAAAAACTTCCCTGAGGCCACTCCGAAAGCACATTTCTCCGGATTGAGCTTTAAATTGTGTTTCCTTAGTAATTCGAAGGTTTTCTTTAGATCGGTCACGTGACATTCTGGCTCTTTAGACATTGTTATCATGTCATCAACATATACCAACATTGACGTGCCAATGAGCGGTTTGAAAATTTTGTTGACCATCCTTTGAAAGGTTGCCTCTGCATTCTTCAGTCCGAATGGCATTACTTTATAACAGTAAAGCCCTTGATCGGTGACAAAAGTTGTTTTCTCCTCGTCCGCAGGGTGCATCTTGACATGGTTGTATCCTGAGAAGGCATCCATAAAGCTTAGCAGTCTCTGGCAGGCTGTTGTATCTACTAGCTGGTCTATGTTTGGTAGTGGGAAGCTGTCTTTCGGGCATGCCTTATTGAGGTCGGTGAAATCCACACACATCCTCCATTTTCCGTTTGACTTCTTCACCAGTACTATGTTTGATACCCACTCTGGGTATTTTAATTCTCTGATGAAACCAGCTTTCAATAATTTGTCCACCTCGGTAGCTACCGCCCTGCACCGTTCCTGATTAAAGGTTCTTCTTTTTTGCTTGACTGGCTTGTGTGACGGGTTTACTGCCAAGCGGTGATTGATGAACTTCGGATCAATCCCGGGCATGTCGTCGTTCCCCCATGCGAAGACGTCCAGGTACTCCTTTAGACACCTCAGCAGGCCCTGTTTCAGGGTTTCGTCTAAGTTCCCCCTATCTTTCCTCATGTTTTCTTCTATCTTCTCTACCCAGTCCGTAGTTGGACTTCCTGATGATCGGCGATTTCCGTCTTCTGCCATTGTCTTACCACGTGTACTGCTTTTTGTCTGAGAATCCTCACTGACGGCGCCAACTGTTGACAACTGATTTTGGTCTTAGGGCAATATTGAAATATTACTCTCCCCGAGACAATCCGCCCTCAATAGTGAATTTGTTCGGTTTATGGGGGAACCAAAAGCAAACTTAGCAAAAGACAGACAAATGCGTCAATCGACAAAGAGATTTAACGTGGTTCGGCGGATCAGATCCAACCTACGTCCACGGGCACAGAACGAATGATACTTTTATTACTGAGATATGCTTCTCTGATATCTCTTGTGTTTTACAAGTCTGATGATAATGATATTGATGCTCATTCTCTTCCTTTCTTACGCACACTCTACCTCCCTCCTTTTTATAATAGTGTAGAAATCAGATTCCTTCTCCTACAAGAATTCCCTAGTTGAAACAATTTCTCTTTCCCATAAGGATTCCTAGTCAAAAACTACATTCACTTCCTTTATCCTACTAGGACACTGACTTACTAGTTTACCCCATGAAAGTATGATAACTTATTATCTTGTCCGTAAAAATAGGATGCCTTATCTTCCGGAGCACGTCTCGCCATATGCTCGGTCTTCATGAGGTCGGTCATGATGGTTCTTTGAGCTGAGAGTGCTGCTACCGATATGATAATGCCCGGTCATCCGATCTTTAAGTGGTCGGTTTGCCGATCGTAAAGTGTTCGGTCTCTACCTGTTGGTTTTATAACACTCATGTGGTCGGGTCGGCATTAATGATTTCGACCGAGAAGGGAATTACCCTTTTTACCCCTACCGTACTCCTTAAATAACATAGGACCTGAAAACACCATCAACAAAAATAATTCAAACATATATATTTTTTTTTATTTACATGTTAATTTTGCATGACCATACATAAAACATAATAGAAATGACCGCATATTTTGTATGTTTACAATATGTTTTGATTATAACATCGACTGAATAAGTAAAAATATAAAGGCTTATTATTATGTTTTTTCAGTATTGTCATTATTTTTTTAACCACCTAAAATATTTGTTTATTTTATATTTTTATAGTCATATCAAATCTCGCAAAACTTGAAATTATTACTATTGATATCTCTTGTGATAATTATGTATATGTCTTGGATGCTGAAATTCATCTTGATGCCATGAATCTTGGAAACACTATTAAGAAAGACAATGAAACATTCATCCAAAATTTTGTTAAGGCGATGATTTTTCTTCGCCACCATCTTCATGAACAATTAAAATTTGAGTACTTAATGGTGAAAGATTCATTTGTCCTTTGGAATTTGCGATAATCGATGTATATATTGATGATTTGAATCTCATTGGAACTCCTAAAAAACTTTCAAAGATAATTTCTTATTTGAAAAATGAATTTGAAATGAAATATTTTGGGAAATAAAATTTTATCTCGGCCTACAGATCGAGCATTTGTCAAGTTGAATATTCATATATAAGTCAACATATACTAAAAAAGTTTTAAGGCGTTTTTATATGGACAAAGCTCATCCAATAAGCATTCCAATGGTAGTGCGATCACTTGATGTAAAGAAATATCCATTTCGTCCTAAAGAATGGTGAAGAAATTCTTAATCCTGAAGTACCATACTTAAGTGTAATTAGTGCATTATGTTTCTTGCAAATTGCACTCGGCATGATATTGCATTTTCAGTGAATTTATTGGTAAGATATAGTTCTGCACCAACTAGAAAGTATTGGAATAGTGTAAAGCATATTTTACGCTAACTCCGTGAAACAGTTGATATGAGCTTATTTTATCCAAAGGCATCAAAATCACCACTAATTGGATATGTAAATGCTAAATATCTCTCTGATCCATATAAAGCCCAATCACAAATAGGTTATTTATTTGCTGATGGTAATATTACTATATCATGGTGATTTATGAAGCAAAAAATAGTTACAACTTCTTCGAATCATTTAGAAATACTTGTTATACATGAACCAAGTTGTGAATGAATATGGTTAAGATTAATGATACAACTTATTTGAGAAACGTGTGGATTATCTTCAATTAAAGCTAACCTTACAACATAATATGAAGATAATACTGCTTGCATTGCACAAATTAAAGGAAATTATATAAAAAGGTAGTAGAATTAAACATAGATCATCAAAATACTTTTATACACACGAACTTCAAAATGATAGTTATATAAATATTCAGCAATGCGCTCAAATGATAATCTTGCAGATCTATTTATAAAAGTCTTACCAATCAAAAAGTTGGTACACAAAATTGAGATGTGTCAACTCAAAGATTTATGTGAAACTTTAGAAGCCTACAACAAGATGAGAAGAGCATATTTATCGGGGAAGATACTTAATATACTATTTTCCTTACTAGGTTTTTATGCTATTAGGTTTTTTATGAGACAATTTCATGTGGTCCCCAAATGACGTGATTTGGTGGTGTAGAGTTCAGATTCTTACCTTCGGGTCATGGGTTCGAATCCAGAGTGTGCATTTTTTGTAAGAGTCTGTGACAACCACGAATTTTACCTGCTCAATTTAAATTTAGAAGGGATATTTTTGCGGTGGGGTTTTCAACGATTTAAAAAAAAGAACAGTTTTCTGTGTAATGAATATCCAAAGGGAAAATTATAAATAAATTAAAATGATGTGAATGTTCATAACTTATAATTCTTAGGGTCCCCGCTAATAACTATTTGTCTATCAATAACTCCCAATATATTATGATTCATGATCATATATTTTATTAAGTATTTATCTTATATTACAATCATATAGCTATAAAAGAGAGCTTACCATATTCTTGATATTTTTTATTAATAACTTTTTTATATACCCAATAGCTCTTCATTCATTTAAAATTATAATTTTACACTCAATGTATACTAGAGCAGAGTATCTCTGTCGAAAACTTTTTTTCAACAAAAAAATTATATATGTATTGAAAAATAAATAAAAGGAGGTAACCTTAATTCAAATAAGGAGTTAACCTTAACTCATATATACTATGAAAATTTATATTATATTTGGGGTGTATACGCCATCTCTCTCATAATACATGAGTCCCACAACTGTGTGGGACCCAGCTATTGTGAGAGAATTGTGGGACTCAACTATTATGAGAGAGATTAGGGGTGTGCATCGGTCGGTTAATCCTTAATTTTTTAACCGTAACCGAATTTTCGGTTAAATAAAAGTGTGACCGATTTAACCAATTTATGACGCATAACCATTAACCAATTAACCATTATATTTCGGTCGGTTATGGTTAATTCGGTTATTAACCAATCAATAAATTAAAATTTAATATTTTTTATAATTTTTAGTTAGTAAAATTATATATGATGTAGGTCGGTTATACTGATTTTTTTGGAACGTTTCAAGCGGTCGAACCACTGACACATAAATTTTTTGGATCACTAATTCGATCACATATCTGATTCTAAAAATACCGATTCTAACTAACATTTGATTAAATATATCTATATATATATGGTTTAATTTCGGTTAATTGGTCGGTTCGGTTATACGAATCTCATAACCGTAACCGAACCGAATAACCGAAAAAGTTAAAAATTTAAACCGCAATAACCGATTTAACCGAATTAACCGAACCGTAATAAAAAAATAGGTCGGAACGGTTCGGTTAATCGGTTAAAACCGATTAATGCACACCCCTAAGAGAGATGACATATACACCCGAAAAATAATATAAATATCTCATATACTAGAGCAAAGTATCCATCCTATTTTTTTATTTTGCGGCTTAGCAAGCCAGAACCCAAAACGTCGTCGTTTTGGCTTGAGTATATGAAGACAGAAAAGGAGTCTTCTCTGGTTCCCTTTCTTCTCTCGAATTGAAAACAAAAAAGGTTCTTCTTCTCTCCCTCGAACTTGCGCCGTCGCTCTTCTTCTCTCTCTCGAACTTGCGCCGTCGCTTGAGCCGTCGCCGTCGCCTCTTTCTCTCTCGCCTCTGGTTCTCAGCTCTTTGTTGTTTGCTCTCTCTCTCGGCTTTTTTTGGGTAAGTTCACATGGTTTACATTCCAGAAGCCACCACTCTAGCTGTTCTTGTAATGCATGGGTGCATCTTTTTTTGTCTTTCTCAATCTTCTATTTATTCTTTCCACCTTAATTTGGCTTAAGTTAACAATATCAGAATGCTTGCATTTTACAAATTCGTGCAGTACAATTTTGTTAGATATTGATTTGCTAGATACAACAGCTGTTTCATTTGTCTTTGTATTTAACACTAAGAGGTAAGCTAAGTCCCAATCAGTTACATATTTCCCAGTGACATCATTTTGATTGTTTGGTTCAATTTTTAGTTGGTTTGCTTCAATTTAAATGCTTCAATTTTCGATTGTTTGGTTTAATTTTCATTGTGAAATGCTTCAACTATCGATTGTTTGGTTCAATTTAAATGCTTCAATTATTTTTTCGATTTTCGGATTGAGGCGCCCGCCTCGCGCCTCAATGGCCAGCCACCTCGAGGCGCCGCCACATATTTTTAAACAATGATTTCAGCTTTATTTAGTTGTAGTGAAAATATTCATTTTTTTGTCTTCATTCAAACCAGAAATGGAAGAGGATCAAATCCCAAATCAGCAAATCCCTGACCAAACCATGCAGAAGAAACAACAATTAATGATTGAGCGCCTTTCAGCTCGTCATCAAACTCGATTAGAGGCTCGCAAACCAGACTCACTCGACTTATCATCTGCCTACACATTCCTCTCCCGTTTCAATGACTTAAAGAATTCCATCACCTCCCAAATTGATACTGCCATTGATCCATCTCGTCTTACTGATATTTCCTCATCCATCTCAGATCTCGAAAAACTTGTCGCTGAGAACTCGTACTCTCTCCCCTCTTATGAAATCCGATCCTCTCTGAAAACAATCTCTGATTTGAAGCAGAATCTTGATAATTTATCTGCCCAATTAGTCCCCAAAAAGAAATTCTCCTTTAAGAACAAACCCACCAAAAAAAATCCCATCCATGAACCAAAACACAGAATCTAGCACCATTTGTTTTCCTGAGTTTAAAAAGGCAACTTTATCTGTTCATGCTTCGCCGGGTTTTAGAGACAGACAAAACGAAGTAATGGTGAAGAACTTTAAGGGTTCAGAAATAGGTGAATTTACTATATCAGGACTTGACGCGTGTGAGGTGAAATTGATCGGATGTGTTAATGCATTGTTTATCAATCGATTGAAGAATTGTAAAGTTTATGTAGGACATGTGATGGGTTCGATTTTGATAGAGGATGTAGAGAGTTGTGTGTTGGTCTTGGCATCGCATCAGATACGGATTCATTTTGCAAAAAGGAGTGATTTTTATTTGAGAGTTAGGAGTCGGCCAATCATCGAGGATAGTAATGAAGTAAGATTTGCGCCTTATTGTTTGAAGTACATGGGAATTGAGACAGATTTGGAGTCGGCTGGGTTGAATGAGGAGACAGGGAATTGGGCTAATGTGGATGATTTTAAGTGGTTGAGAGCGGTGCAAAGTCCGAACTGGTCGCTTTTGCCTGAGGAGGAGAGGATTGGAATTGTTGATTTGATGGATCTGGAATGTCAGGATGGTACAAGTTAGGTAACTTGTAAATGTATTGGGTATTGTTTGGATGGATTTTTTTTTGTTCATGTGTTAATGTTTATTCTCAATGCAAACAGAATTAAAGGTGGCGATTGCTTTTTTTATTTTATTTTTTTTATGTTATTTGTTGAATAATGTTTTGTTTTAGCATTTTATAGTTGTGAAATGGAATAGTTGTATCTCTTGTTGATGGTTTTATGGAAAATGGATATTTGATGAGTTATGTTTTGATAATTCTTAATGATCTCTCTTCATTGTTCCTGACTTCCTGGATCCTGTTTTAACTGAACGAATTTACATAATTTTTGGTACACATTTTGGTTAAACTTAAAGAATTAAAGGATATCTTCTTCTAGAGGTTGTAGGACTTCAATTAAACACTGCTTGCACAATTGGATTGATTAGACCTGCTGATGTATTTTTAGCTAATTGTAATGCTTATCTAACCAATCTCTTCTTCTTTTAGAGTTGTAGAGTTCTTACTTATCTGTTGAAGGTTGTAATGCTATCAAACTTGTGTTGATGCTCCTCTGCATGCAATAGATTATGCTCTTGCAAAGTACTGCTCATATAAATTCTTTCTTCTCTGCCTATAAGATCAGCGCGAAGGGTGGACATAGTGGCGTTAATTCCTGGTTGGATGGATGTGCCTACTTGTCAGCTATATATCAAGTAAACAATAGCCCTGTTTAGTTTGTAAATAACATTTATTCTCTGTTTCTTATCTCTTTTAGTTGGAAATTCAATAACTGACCATTCCTCTCAATCAACCAATAACAATTTTTTTTTAAGGATTTTGCAGATTGCCAACTAATAAGTTAAAGTTATCTAAACATATGTAATTGGGCACAAAATAAACTCAAAATTTATGTTTCAATATTGTTGAGATAAAGATGTTAAATTAGAATCAAATAATGAAAGACCTACATATTACTTTTACAATAGCCCACACTGCTGAAATTCTTAGTGCAGAGTATTCTTGGTTCGAGAAATGCTTGCTGAGAGTTTTATGGTGCTTGGAGCTCACACCATCTCAGAGCATTGCAAGTTAAATTAGGTTTTCTTCGCTCTGCGTGATTTTTTGCCAGGTATGTTGATAACTAAATCTTCGTCTGTTGATTATGGTTTTGCATCATATTTAGTTTTCCACTGTTGATAACAATTGTTCTGTTGTTAATTTGTTTACTGCGTGCTATATTTTAGTAGATGATAGAGTTATTGTTGGTTATTTTGAATATGTAAACGTTGACAGTAATATCTTTTCTTTCCTCTCAAATACGGGGTAAAATGCCCAAGTCTTCTTCTTGTAGCTGTCAGTCTATAGCTTAAAAAAAAATTCTCATAATGAGTTATTAGCATGACAAGTGTGAGCTTTATTTAGGTAGATATTGTCATCACTTAAGTTATGCCTCGCTGATAAATGGAAAAAGGTAATCCAATTAGTTTTCACTTATCATATGATATTCAGTGGCAGTGTGATTTGTAGAAGTCAACTTATTGCTAGTATAATATTCTCTGGTGAAGAAAGTCGAAGACAACTAGACAATAATTTGTCAATAATATCAGGTTCTTAACTTTTGCTTGAAGACCTTATTATTTAGTGATTGAATTATCAATTACGTAACAGAGCGTTTTGTTTCCGACTCTGAACTAATATTGGTGAAGTGTGGTCGGGATTGATGACATTTCAGGAATAAAGCAGCAGCAAAGAGGGAGGAATGTTGGCACCCACAGCAGCATGCTGGCCTGCTTCCTATTTAACATTCTGTGCAGTCATATCATCTTCCATAATGCTCTGGGTCAAACCATCATGTGAGGAGTATAAACTAAAAACTTACCGAAAATAAAATTTTCAATTTTAAAATCCTAACCAGCAGTGTTGTTAATCGCGTGGATAGGATAACTTGGCCAAAAGTTACAATTATTATTATCTTTAAACATAATCAATATTTATTAATATATTTATTTATTAGTTATAATTTGCTATTAATAAATATATTTATGAAATGAACTGTATTTGATGATGACTTTTTGCAAGATGATACTTCATACTCATATTTCATGCTATTAGACAAATGATAGTCTATTAGAGATTAACAGTCATTTTATTTCATGAACTTATTTTATTATGTTTCATTTTGTTTAGTTTTGATGGATTATTTTAGGTATTACTTAATATGAATTTATTGTGAATGATATTTTCTGATACTTTTAATTTTTTTTTTCCTTATTCGGATCGAGATCTTTGCCTTGATTTCCTTGACACTGTCGGTCTCGTCTTACGCGGGGACTGTCTCGCACAACATATCGAGTTTTCAAACCTTGACTGTAATTTTTGTTTCCCTTGAATGAAAGGAATTTGCTTTTAGCTGTCGTGCAAAGTCATAGTAGTAGATTTTATGGGTGTGATTCCTAAATGAAACCTAGAGTTTGACAACAGCCAAAACTTTACAGATAGATTGTTCTTGGATTCGAATCTAAGTTAATATTTGACAATCATTTTGGGCACGGTGTTCATATAATTTGGTCAGGTAAATAAAAGGCTGAAGCCTTTTACAATGGATATCATTATCATAAACAGACATTTTTTTTAATGTCAACCTGTGACAAACATTTAGGTATACTCATCATGTACAATTTATTTCCCAGATTTATTTACTTTCAACATAAAATTTTCAGTTATTACTTATATTTGATTTAATATAATGTTGAGGAACCGACTCCGTTTCTTTAATTGATATTATTATATGTAGTGTCATTTTGTTAAGTTTAGGATTCGAATTTGCTTGCATAAAAAATGTGGTACCCAATATACAAGTTTTCCATTATTGTTTCTTTAGAAAGGATGTTTTCATAGTTCAAATATATGATTGAACGAATAATAAGTTAACACTTGATCATCGCTCTTAGAGATTGCGATTAGGATGTTCTGTTTCGAACTAATCTCGTCTCATCCTGTCTAGGGACTAAAAATAGGGATTCTTTAAATTGGGACAAAAAATATAACGAATCTTGGATCGAATTCGGGAACTCAAATCTTGATCGGGCTGGAGCTTTCTGGGTTTTGATTTCCCATCTGGCCCATAGGTAATAGAACCCAAGCAAAGGCAAAAGCAAAAGCACTTTTGTTTCTACTTCCCAGTAAAGTTGATATAATGTGACTAAGGCAGTGGGCATACAGACTTAAATATAATTTGTGCTTCTGGAATGGTTGTCTTGAAAATGTTTTTTTTTTTTGGATCCAACTTATTGATGACACCAAACAGAGAAATGCAAGAACCTATCTTACACTTACACCAAAAGGAAAGGATTCCATTTCATCTATAACAACAAAACAAAATACATTAAATTCAAAACAACACAAAACGGTAGATAAATATGATGGGGTTACACGCTGCGAAAGTCCGGTTCGGGTGAAACCATAATTTTTAAAATTATTAAATAAATTATTCGATATCATATATCTACAATTTATTCAAATATCACTGAAACATATTATTCGATATCATATAACGACATAATTAATTATGAAAGCACCACGAAACCTTTACGAAATCGATTTTTCGCAAAATGACATAAAATGTGTTTTCAGCTGAACATATCAATCGAAATCACACAGGACCGCCCAGATTCGCCTCGATAGTATTCGGTCAGTCCATGGGCTGCCCAAACAATGACGAATTCACTCTTTGGACAACCTTTACCTGGTTAGCCAGAATTTCACCCGGTAACGCCGTTTTCGCTTATTTCCACTCCGAAATAACTTTCGGAAATTATCCTATCTCCAAATACACATCCAAATAACATATTTTTCATCACAAAATTTTCAAAATTTCCAGGTCTAAAAACAATGAGTAAAATTATCATTTTTCATGTTTTAAATTCAATTTTCTCAAGATTAATAAAATTAAACCAAACGCCTATTGAAGTCATCAAAAGTGAAAAACTCTAGAACACCTCAAAGCATAATTAGAGTGGTCATTGCACTCTAAAATGGAAACTAAGTTGTCTAACAATAAATTGAACATAAATTACACTAATTTAGTTCAAAGTATATATACACAAGCCCAAAGCCACTCAATCCATCTTCCAAATTAAAAAAACCCCAAATTTGAGAAATTAAAGAAACCCTAGAACAATTCTAAAAACTCAAGAACAAGACAAATAAATTTTCTAAGCTTAAGGATATTGAAGATTTCCTCAAAATCCCTAAAGCATGACTCTTGATTCAACACCCTCCTTTGTCTCTTAAAGAACACTTTAAAGCTCCAAGTATGGACCTCATTTTCGGCCATCACCCACCCAAGGAGAAAGAGAAAATATTTTTTCTTTTTATTCATGGAAGTGGTGTTAGTTGGGGGTATTATGGTGATTTTAAAAATTAATTTATTTATCAAATAAATGGTTGAATAATTAGCATGACGTGTGTCATTTTATTTATCCATATAATACATTTAATATATATTAAATAAAAAGTAACTTTACAGTTATACAAATTACAATAATAATAATAATAATAATAATTCAATTCATTAATTAAATTAATCATTACTAATTTTAACTGTGTCAACCAATATTTGATTGTCTACAACGAATCAAAACACATTCAAATATAAGAGAAGATTAAATATTAATGTTCAAATTACAATTCATATATGATAATATGTGTAAGATTAATTTATATTCTCATATTAAAAGTTTCACCATTTACCCCAGTAAAATGTAATTAGCTATTTATGCTTTAAATAAAAACACACATAATTTTATTATTAAAAGAAAATAAAAAAAAACCAATATAAAAATATTATTTTACACAAAACAACAACAAAACTAAACAACATAATTTTTTTATAAAAAAAAAAACCACCACAAAAATAATTTTTTTTTTTTACAAAAAAAAAAGAAAACACACAACCGAAAACTATCTAAACAACTATCCAATCCTCTAACCAAATTGAGACAATGTCCCTAATATCTGAATAAGAAAAAGTAGAGTTTAGAAGACATTACTTGGTTTATGTGGAATTGACAATTGAATCAACAATTATATAAAAGAAAAAAATATATTACAAATTAAGATTCAAGTCCACTCTACGTTTCCTGCCACGATCATTATTTGACCAGTCTAACTTGGAAAGAATATGGTCGATTTTTGGTTCATAAGTTAAGAGTTAGTCGATTAATTAATCAAATTTCTAACACAGTTAGGACGATATCTTTTACTAGTTTTGAAATGAACTAGTGTCTTTTGGCATCCTAAAATCAACAAATTGATCAACATTAAGTAGTACAATAGGTTTTCTGTGAATGTTCAAGTTCGCCCATGACATAACTGTGAATATTTCTTCCAACGTGCCCGACCCACCTGGTAAAATAATAAAAGCGTTAGCATGATTAATCATTTTAGTAAGTCTTTCAGACATACCTGACACAATGTATTACTCTCCATTTTTTGATGAGGTTTCCATCTGTCAAAGTTTTTATAATGATCCTCAAAACTTGACTGCCGCTTTTGTGCACAGCCTTTGAAACGTATCCCATCAATAGAAGATCGCCACCGCCATATAGTAAGTTCATGTTTCTTTCTGCCATAACTCTACCTAATTCTTTTGCAGCCTCAATAAATTCTGGTTTAGTTCCAAAGCCAGATCCACAAAAAACACAGATATTAGTGACTCATCATCTTAAAGTTTTCTTCATTTATCCACTCTCTCTCTTATTTGGATGTGTCAAAGAGAGAAATGATGAGATGTATTTATAGATCCTGAAAAATGAGTGAGTAATAAAGGCACTAGTATTTGTAAATTGACAGTTGTCATATGAATAGTAAAATATATAGTGAAAGTAAAAAATATTAGATACTGTAAGAAAAATTAAAGTAAATGAAATCAAAACAGTAATTTAAAGTAAAGAAAATCAAAACAATAAATTGAAACAATATGTACTGGTAGTTGTGATTGTGGCTCACATATTTCTCTGGCTTTATTTATAGTAATGGCTTGAATGCCCTCTATGGGTTTGGGATATGTTTCCCATCAAATTTTCTTACAAACTGGAAAACATAGTCTTTTAAAGTCAGATTCCCGATTCTTTTTGAAATTGTGTGTGCAAATTGTAAATCACTCGATGAACATATATGCTAGGATGTGTTTCAAGAGTCAATGATATATATCTAAAGACTCCTTACTCAAGCCATCTATAATGAATTGAATTTTATCTTCGCGATTGTCAGATATTATTCCCAAAGAACGACAATGAGTGTTGCACGTCTAACATGCACATTATAACAAACACATAATTATTTAGCTATTTGTTTCTTAACTTAGGTGTTTTTCCCTAAATCAGACATGTAAGAAATGAACAAGTCAGATAACTCATCTACCAAACGAACCCTTACTTTGATTACCCAACGAATATCACTTGGAATACCGTTGATCATAAAAAGCGACATTCCTTCGGTGCGTGCTTTGTAAATTTTCATCAAAATATTTGGGGGGGGGGGGGGAGAAGGAAAATTGTGGAGTTTTGCGAGAATTTATTCCATACATTTATTATATGGTATCGACAATTTTAGGAAACTGAAAGAACCGACTTAGAGTCATGTAGTACCATTATCCGCTATTTAACCGAGGTGCAAGACTCTAAAAAATATTGCAAAACATAAAAAATGGAAATTAGACAAAAATAAAATAAAAGAAAAGAAAATAACAGTTTACATCAATCACAGTACATTGAGTTTGAAAGGAAAAAAGATTCATGAAAATTTGAACACTCTAAAAATGATTTCAGACATTGTTCATTTACTTTAATTACATCACAATCCCTAGGATTCTCAATATCAATAACTCCATTTTGGTAAACGTGCTTCAAAATAAAAGGGTCACTCCATTTAGATGTCAATTTTCCAGGAAATAAATGAAGGCGAGAATTATAAAGCAAATTTTTTTGACCTATTCCAAATATTTTTCGTAAAATTCGACTATCATGAAAGGTCTTAGTTTTAGCTTTAGGAATTTTCGCATTCTCATATGAATCATTCATCAACTATTCAAGTTCATTTAATTGTAGTTTATGTTCATGACTGTTATTTTCAAGATTTGAATTGAATGCTTTAATAGCCCAATATGTCTTATGCTCAAGTTCTACAGGCAAATGATAAGGTTTTCCATAAACTCGACGATAGGGAAACATTCCGAAAGAGCTTTTGAAAATTGTTCGGTATGCCCAAAGTGCATCAGTGAGATGATAAATTTCAGATTTTCTTTTTAGGTTTATTAGAACAAAGTGCTGGCCCAAAGAAAATCTGAAATTTATTATCCTTTGAAAAACGGTTTAAATATAATATTGCATTAAATGACTAGTTAAAAAACTTACAGTGCCAGCTGCCTGGTATTACATAATCTGACAAGAACAGAGCTCAAAGCAAAACAATTTTGCTGCTCCAAGGAAATCGAAAATAATAAATTAAAAATGGAAAATGGAAAGGATCAGGCTGGAAAAATTATTTAAACATATAAAAGTCCTCAAGGGAGTAAAAAAATATATATTATGTTTTTTTTTTTTTAATTAATGCTAATCTCCGCAAAACCGCAGAGCATGTTCTAAGATTTTAAGTGAAGAAGAAGAATTTTACCAGACATTCTTAAAACTCACAGCTTTAACATTTTGTGTTTGTCTAAGATTCAGCTAGTACGATAATCATGTCGCAGAGCTACTGGGAAGCTGATAAAATGTAAGTGTAGTGTTATTAAACAATTGAGATTTTTTTTTTTTATATTTTTTGTTTTTTGCTATTGATTTTTTTTCTGGGTTCTTGTTTTGGTGAGTTATTTTTAATGGGTACTGATATTTTCATCTATTATGATGTGGCTATGTGTGATTTTTTTGTGGGTTTGTGTTTTGTCTTCATTTCTCTACATTTGACTCTCTTTTTTTCTACTTGTTGATAAAGTTTCAAACTTGCAGGAAATTGCTTTTTTTTTTGGGGGGGGCTGTGCTGTTGTTTGTTATTTTTGTAGATACTGGTTTGTGTGGAAGTTTGGATTTTGAAGGCTCAGTTTCTGGCTAACGTTTGGATTGTTGGCTTGAATGTTTCTATTTTTATGTTTTATAGAAATGGGTTTGCTTCTTGTGATTCTTGTCCTTGTTTGACAAGGATGGAATTGCTATCTGATGATGTTAGGGCATGTTGTTTGTTCTTTTTTGGACTGATTGAGTCATATCTTATTTCACTGCCTCTTTGATGCTGCTTTCACAATGTCTTTTTCAATTTTGCTCCACTTAGTATTTGCTTATCCTCAAATTGACTGGTATTTTTTTCTTTCACTTATTTGGTCAATAGGTTGGATGTGTATATATATGATTACCTTATGAAGAGGAAATTGCATGCTTCTGCCAAGGCATTTCAAACTGAAGGGAAAGTATCTACTGATCCCGTAGGTAGGGTTGTTATAAGAAAATTGACAAGGAAGACAGATTTTTATATATTGACATTTCATTCATATTTTTGCTACTTAATGTAATGCTGTTTTTTTGTGTTTGCTTGAGCTACAGCTATTGATGCACCTGGTGGGTTTTTATTTGAATGGTGGTCTGTGTTCTGGGATATATTTATAGCAAGGACAAATGAAAAGCACTCTGAGACTGCGGCATCCTACATTGAGGTGGGTCTATTGCATTTTAAGATGCTGCTCATCTCCTCCTATACGAACGATAATTAATTTTTAAATTTATAGGTTATTTGGAGAGAGAATATAAGTTCTTTTTTCTAAAAATACACTGGATTGAGTTTCTGCTGCTAATTAACAATACTTCATTATCTATATTGCATTCTTCCTAGTTCCTTCCTTTTCATGGATATTGACATATTTGTACTGCCCCGTTTATGCAAAATTTGTTCATTTTGGCGTTGATATTGTGTTACAAGAACCTGCTAGATTTGATGATGAGAGGCTTGATAAATATTTTCTAAGTTACATGTGCTCAGCTCTTTCCTGGATTCTTTCACTAAAAGATTGTTTGCATCATGTGTACTGTAACTCATGAAAGGTTAGTAGGATTTTCATGAGACTAGTGAAGTCTCGGCATTCATGATGTAAATGTTATATTATCCCAGTTTCACTGAAAATCGTTTCTGTGGTCACTACATTATTTTTTATTGCTTTATGGGAGGATACCGGGATGGTAGTGCAACTGAAAATCTCTGGAAATTGCAGACTCAAATGATAAAAGCTCGGGAACTGCAACAACAACAGCAGCAGCAGCAGCAGCATCAAAAGCCTCAGCATCAGCAGCAGATGCAGATGCAGCAGGTCTTATTGCAGAGGCATGCTCAGCAGCAGCAGCAGCAGAGAAGAGACAGTACTCAGCATCTTAATGGTACCGGCAATGACTCTCCTATGGGGCAGAGCCCTGCAAAAATGTACGAGGATCGACTAAAGCTTCCAATTCAGAGGGATTCCTTGGATGATACTACTATGAAGGTACTAATTTTTTGATGGGTTTATATATTAGTTGCTTTTTACTTGCTGATTTTGACATAACCTAATTATTTCAGAGATTAGGTGACAATATGGGCCGGCTCTTGGATACTAATCATGCCTCTTTGTTGAAAGCAACTGCACTGGGTGGCCAGCCTTCAGGGTATTTCTTCTCATGATGCTTTATGATTTCCATGGTCAAGTTTGTCAGTTTATGTATAGATATGCTACTTGCTTTGGCCAGTCACTGATGTGTAATTTGACAAAAGCTGAGCTCCTCATTTGCAGGCAAACAGTGAATGGTACACATGGAGTTGGTCAGCAAGTTCAAAGTCGGAATCAACAACCTCCACTGTCAACACAAGTAAATATATTATATATCTACCCCCGATTTATCCTTTTAATTCTATGTTTCACAATTTATTATGCTAATGTCTTGTATGTTGAAACAGGAAATGAAAACTGAGATGAATCCTAGAGCTGCAGGTCTAGATGGATCATTGGTTGGAGTTCATGGTATTAATGGAGTTTGCTTTCTTTGTTAGTTATCTACTTTTTTGCTATGCCAACGAATAGGTTCCAGAATGTTACAGTCGTGGTTTTTTGGTATTAATTTTTGTAAGAGTAATCATTTGGTGGTAATTCCTCTCGTTTGCTTAAGATATTTGTATTCCATGATTGTTTATTTATATATTTATTGTTTTCAAGTACAATTGTTGGTATCAATAATTGGGCTGTAAAGTAGATAAAACCCTTGGGATGGTGATTGTATTTTGTGGCGTATAATTGTGAGTTGTTTAGAATTATATCTGTATCACCCTACTTTGGATCTTGCTTTGGCTGGTCAGTATTTGGTTTCAATAGGTAAAACCCTTTGGATGGTAATTATAAATTATGACGTATAATTGTGAGCTGCTTGGAAATATATCTAATTATCTATGTCACCCTACTTTCGATCTTGCTTTTTTAGGATCAGTATTTGGTCTTCATATAGAACACTTCAGTTGTGAATTCATAACTGAAATGTTCACATCACAGGTAAATTTAATGATATAGTGGGGATTCATCTTTTAAGGTTGCAATCCTGGCCATTGGCATTTAAACCCAAATTAAATTGGCTGGTAAAGGATCTACTTCAAATTTTAAGCTTTTGAGATTGTCATTTTTGGCTTTAAATTTTTCCCGTCTTCTTTTAGGATCAAATCAAGATGCTGGCAATGTGCCTCTGAAAGGCTGGCCTTTAACAGTAAGTATTTGGCTTGACGTGATAAGATATTGTTACTTCCTCCATATGTATTATTATGACATCTTACATATAGGTTATTCAACTACCAAACTCCAACAGAGCTACAAAGCATAAAGAAATATATTTATTAATTTCTTTGAATTTTTGTGAATGAGCTGTGTTAGTTGATGCTTAAAATACAGTTTGGAATTACCGTGTGTTTGTTGAAAAGTTAATAATGATGTACCTTCTTAAAGGTAAAATATGGTTAAAAAATTTTCAAATTAGAAAGCAGTGTGCTTGATTCGTGAATTTCAATAGTTGAGGTTGATTTCTTTACCTCCTTCTGAAGTGCAAAGAGTAATTTCTTTCACTCCTTCCACAGAAGTGAATTAGACTAACTAGAACTCTGGAGCATGGATTGATTTGGTTGGTCTATTTGTTCTATGATTAAGATTTGACTGGCATTATCAATGACTGTGTACAAAATAAATTGAACTGTTTTACTTTTGTATTTTTGATTTGGTAGTTTAGATATAATACCTAGTATCATTGATATGCATAATGGAGTTCCCTTTCTGATAGCATCTTCATGTGTATTAGGGACTGGATCAGCTTCGATCTGGTTTTCTGCAGCAACAGAAATCTTTGATGCAGGCTTCTCAGCCCTTCAATCAACTTCAGTTACAACAACTTATGCTTCAGGCACAGCAGAACTTGACATCTCCCTCTGCCAATGATTTGGAATCCAGAAAATTGAGAATGCTTCTTAACAGTCGTAATATGGGACTTGCAAGGGATGGCTCAGCAAATTCTGTTGGTAATCTTGTGTCTAATGTTGGATCAGCTATGCAAATTAATTCCCCTGTTTTGCCCAATGGAGATACTGATCTGCTAATAAAGGTATCATATTCACTTTTGTACTTAGAGGATGAACATTTCAGTATTTTATTTTCCAATTATATTTTTAGGGCATTC
>SKCR01043174.1:0-41810 GCA_019454045.1 Zanthoxylum bungeanum
CTCTAGATCTGTTCGTTCGAACGCTTACTCGAACGCACTACGAACATTTTCTCTCTAGAATGTTTCGATCGAACTCTTACTCAAACGCACCTCGAAAGTTTGCTCTCTTGAATATTTCGTTCTAACCCAACAGCGAATGTGCCACTAACGCCACTCGTTGGAATGTGTATATGAACCGGCACTAACAAAATTGTTCTAACTTTATAAAATACCAGTCCAATTGCTCCAAGGTCTTCAAGATGTATTACAACTCAATTGAACTTATTTAGATATGGCATTGCCAATAAAAATGAAACTAACAACACGAAATAATCAGAAAGTTTCAATGCTCATGGACAATAACACAAGGTGTGAAAACTTATAAAATATTGGTACGAATTAAAACAAGCACGTAAACAATGGCATGAGAAATTTGACAAAGAGATGTGGTCAAGTGGATTCAAAATCAATGAATGTAATAAATGTGTCTACACTAAATCAACTAAAAAAATGATATGTCACTGTGTTTCTCTATGTAGACGATATGCCAATAATTGGTAGTAATCGTGAGATGATTCAGTCTACTAAGAAAACTTTGACTAGAGAATTTGAAATGAAAGATTTATGAGTGACTGATGTGATTGTAGGATTTAAATTTTCTAAAACATAAAAGGGATATATATTATCTCAAGTTCATTACCTTGAGAAAAAACTTGAAAAATATAGTAAAATATATCTAAATATGGCTAGAATTCAAGTGGACATAACTCTTTATCTGTCAAAGAATACTGGATCGAGCATATCGTAATTAGATACTCGAGAAACTTCGGAAGCTTAATGTACTTCAATAATTACACACGATAAAATATTGCTCAAGCTATAAATAAGTTTAGTAGATATATGAGTAATACAAGACATAACCATTGGATTTCATAGTCAGAGTTTTGAGTTATTTAAGAGAAACTTCAAAATATAGTCTGCATTATACAATATATATTGATGTTTTAGAGGGATACAATGATGCTAATTGGATATTTAATATATCGGATTCCAAGTCCACGAGTAGATTTATTTCACGCTAAGGGGTGCAATAATTTCACGGAAATTCTTGAGGCAAACATGTATTGTCTGGTCTACTATGGAGTCTGAGTTTATAGCATTAGAAAAACCCACAGAATAAGCGTAATGACTTCGACACTTCTTAGAGGATTCATAACTGGTCAAAATATGTGCCAGTTATAAGCATACATTGTGACAGCTAATCGACTATTGAGAAGGTCTAAAATATAATTTATAATGGTAAGTCTCGACACATACTTCGAAGACACAATATCATAAGGAACTGCTCTCAAGCGGCATAATTTCAATAAATTATGTTAAATCAAAGGAAAACCTAGTGGATCCACTTACCTCGAAAGTAAGTTCAGAAGTTATTGAGGGCAATTAGCTTGAAGCCTATAAATTAAGAATTATCACTGTGGAAACCCAACCTACATGACTGGAGATCCCAAAATCTACTTTCAAAGTGGACAACTGAAATTTTTTGCAATTCAAACCAAGCACTGCATAGTTTTATGCTTATTCTCATTCCTATAATAATGCAGAGTGTTGTCTGTCAAGGTTAGGGTAAGATAAGACTTTTAATAATCACTATATTAAGAGAACAGTCATAATAGAGATGAAGACATAATAACTTTTTAAATAGATTAACTATTTCAAGTAAGAAGTGAGGCCTATTCCATGAGAATTTTAAAGGGTAGATTCCATAAAGTACTTGATGAAATCATGACCAATGTTCATGGCCGAAATGAATACAATCATAGAACGAGAAATAGTCGAAGTGAAGTTGTGTGATGGTTATTATCTTGGTTTACACCAACGATGGAACAGTTCAAGATTATGGTTACCGGTTTTCCAAGTAAATCCGATAATCAATTACTAGGAAATATTCAAGGCGATAGCTACCTATTATGATGCAGTTTTATTTCAATGAAACTCTCTTAAGTGTCCATATTAATAGCTAGATAATTGTGGAGGGTTGTAGTAAATTCTCTAAAATTACAAATATATTTATAGGGTGGCTCATTAGAAGACATGTCCTTTGACATATGTCCTTTGGGAAAGACAAAAATTGAAGGGATGTGTCATTTAGAGTGGAAAAAAATAATCCTTTAGTTCAAATGGTATATAGGAGGGTTATAATCCTTAAAGGATTGCATATTTTAACATAAAAGTGCATTTACAAAGGCCGTCATTCATGTTTATAATTAAGGTCCATTGTGGCATAATTTTGGATCGATAAATAATTGATTCGTCTAGGCATCATTAGAAGAGTCTAAAATATCTGCATAAAAAGAGAGCATTTCACCATTATTCCTAGTTCGTATTCTTGATCCAAAAAAGTGCTCATTTTTCAAGAAGTCACCAAGAATCATGAGAGAATGTTACCTAAAGATTCGTAAGCACACCGAGCTGTTGGTTCTTATCTAGGTCCCAAGATCAAACAAGACATGAAATGAATGTGTGAACACACCAACGGAGATAGCGGAATACTCACATCGATCGGTTGAGTCGATTTGGAGACGAATCAAGGCCAAATAGCCACTGCCATAGGCGCCCAAATGATGCAGTTCATTGCCTCCAAAAACAGAATTTTGAGATGACAAACGGAGCTCCAAGCCTCGTCCGACGGATCCCGGCTCATGGGCGAACCTCCCTACCACCTTCGCAAGACTCGTAAGTGTGCTAGCACATGATTTATCACCATGAAAATCACTCTTGCTTCCCTTATTATTCACGCCAAAATGGTTCAAAACAGTGAAGAAATACACTGGTTTGGGCGTGAGAGACATGAGAGATAAAATGTGTTATTTACTTAATAAAATGTAAAGCAAAAAATTGATTATATATATTTTCCAAAAATAAATTATCAATTTTCATTTAACTTTATCAAATAAATCAAATGAATATTGGAGCCAAATCCATAAAGTTTTCCCTCCAAAATGCATTTACACTTTATGTCAAGTCCATCACTATTCACATCAAGTCACTTTATTAAAGTGACATGTTGTCAAGTCACATCACTCAAAGTGACAAGTGATTTGACGCTTGATGCGACTGATGATTTGATGCTTGATGCGACTTGCGACGCCGCACTCGAATTCGAAATACGAATGCGCTCGCAATCACACTCGGGCTCGGGTTCGCTAATTCCAAATTAACGATTTTTCCGTCGCGTCGTAATTAAATGATTACGCCTAGCGAATTCACTATTCACGTCGCTAACGAATTAATTCTAAATTAATTCGTTCGCCCGAATTAAAATCTAATTTTAATTCCGCGTCGAAATCTAATTTCGTTTAATATATCGAATATATTAATTTACTGATTAATTCCAAATTAATCGTTATCTCTCTCTAGACGATATTTTATCCTAGATTAAATATCTCCGTAATTAATCCTAGATTAATTTTCTCTCTCTTCTATATAATCCCAGATTATTCAAGAGTGCGAGTTATGCGTCATCGGTGGATTATCGGGAAGCGACCCATGAGATCCCCGGATAAGTTGGCAGTAAATGCGGTCGTCGGAGTATCCGAATCACGTACGTACCAAGTACTACGTTCTACCGATTTACGAGACAAGGTCGACTCCTAGCAAAGCACCAAGTCTACCCAATTCTCCGGACATATCCATTTAAGAATATTAAGATCTGTATCAAGCGTAGTATACCATTGTATTGTGTGTATCGGCCCAGTATCGGATAGTCACGTGCTAGGGCTGGGGCTGGATAAGTGCCTACCCCGTCCGAAGCACATATCGGATGTCTGGTATCATAGTCTCTATAATCGGATATTCATGACCTGGTCACAATATCCCGATTGGTTGCGCAACACTCAAGAGCACTAGTACCGTATCCTGCGTGACATCATCTCCACTATGACTGAAGTGATACTTCCGTCTTGACATCACACCCAATACACTACGACTCTCTGATAAACCCAGAAGTGGTGTACGCAGAACCGGTTAAAGCCCTGTACCACCAAGACCAAAGTCTATCGATTATCGTAAGTATTAGCGATGTAAGTCTCAGGTTAAGACTATACACACCTACCTTGATTTCGGCCTCCCATAGACACATAGTCATAATACCAATGGGATTCCGAGGGGTCTATCCAGAGCGAAGCTATTTCCCGTACCATCGGTGAAACACGACCTCCTATCGCACTTGCATAAGTATCCTATACTTATATATATGAGAACTATGCCGTTGTGCCCTCACAACGCACACAAGTGCAATACTAGCCTATTCCGCATTATCGATGTCCAGTCTCGATAATACTCTGGCTAGGGATATTTAATGATTAATCCTTCGGGGACTGATACTGTCTCATATCATTCTCAGTCCAGGAACTAATCATAGGGACCTCTCTTCATTTATATATCTATGGTGATCTAATCACAAATGATGAGAGTGTAATTTCCTTGTCACATAGTTAATTTGCTACAACAACACAATGATCTGTGCAAATAGTGACGCTATGGGTCATTTTGTCCAACACGAGCAGGACTAATAAGTTATTAAGGAAAGATACAAACTCGACTTGGTATATAGTTTTCTTTCTTTTACACAAAATTCAGATTTACAGGTTTGCCTAAATTCAATTCTAATTTATTTTTATGCATGTATGTTTATTAGTGTTTCATTGTTTTATTTATGAATTATGCATGTTTAAGTGAATTACAATACACACTGCCAACAACTTTAGATAAAACCACCTTCATTTTTATTCTTCTTCATCATATGAAACTTTTAATATATATACATATTCCTAGTTCGTATTCTTGATCTAAAAGAGTGTTCATTTATCAAGAAGTCACCAAGAATCATGAGAGAATGTTACCCAAAGATCCGTAAGCACACCGAGCAGCACTAATAAGTTATTAATGAAAGATACAAACTCGGCTTGGTATATAGTTTTCTTTCTTTTACACAAAATTTAGATTTACAGGTTTGCCTAAATTCAATTCTGATTTATTTTTCTGCATGTATGTTTATTAGTGTTTCATTATTTTATTTACGAGTTATGCATGTTTAAGTGAATTACAATACACATTTCCAACAACTTTAGATAAAACCACCTTCATTTTTATTCTTCTTCATCAAATGAAACTTTTAATATATATATCACATCAAGAATTACAGCTAGCTCGCTACCATGAAAATAGAATAAGACAAAAGCTACTTTTTCCCAATGATTTTTGTGATCCCATGCAATTTCGTTAAAACCCATCGTAGTTGCAAATTTTGTCGAAAGTGTCGCAAGAATAGTCGCACGGTCTCACAAGAGTTCTTCACAAACTGTGAAAAAATTGTATACTTATTTTTTTCCAAAGTTTGAGAGATAGAAAAATTAGTATTTCGTCCAAATTCATGAAAATATTAGTGTTCAATTTGATGGTCGGGGTTCAAATACTTTTTCCTGATTTAAATACAAATCCGAATAAATCAAAATATATCCAAATTTAGATTCATACATGTTTAGGTTTGGATTTTACCATCCTAATTATAAGCTAGGGAGATGTTGGAGAATAAAGAAAAAAATCATTTTCTATAAAATGACTTAAATCTGTAAGTCAATTTCCTAAAACAAATGCTAAATTTTCTATTGATCGGAAACAATTTATGTTAACTATGTTTTTTTTACAAAAGTCCCAAATATAGTAAAGTAAAATAAAGAAAATTTTTTCTAGAAAACTTTTTGCGGTGAAAAAAATGTACCCTTATTGTCAATCAATGTATATAATTCAGCCATATGAAATTATATTAAATGTTGTCAATGGAGCAATCGAATTATTTTCATGCATGTTAATTAATTTTTGTTGTAAATTCTCTAAATTTATATAGTTTAAGTGTATGAGAGACATGTCCCTTAATTAGTGTCTTATGGGAAAGACATAAGTTGAAGAGACATGTCCTCTAAATTGGAATAACACACTTCTAGACTCCAAAAGGTATAAGGAATGGGTATAACCCTTAGGAGGGTTACACCTTAAGCCAAAGGGTACCTACAAAGGCACCCTTCCATACCTATATAAGGGGGGCTTAGGTTTATTCTCTCCAATTTACAAATTCCTACATTAATAAGTCATTCATTTAGAATACATAAGTTAAGTTAAAAGAGAGAGTTTCCACCTTTTTAAACTTGTTCAAGTTCTTGTTAAAGGAGTGTCCCTTCTATAAGAAGCATCCAAGTAATACTGGGCACAAAACTATTTGTAGAGCACCGAGATGGGGTTAATAAGTTCTTAAGGATAGATGCAACTTGACTTGGACCAAGTTTTAATATTCTTCAATATTTTCCAGGTTTTCATAACTTTCTTATTCATGTTTTGATATTGGTATGTTAGTGAATGATTAATTTGATTGATGTAGTTAATTTTGTTTGATGACACATATTCAACAACAATCTTAAGAAGTTATTACCTTTTAAGTGTTGTTAGAAGAAATTTTAAATGTTTTAATTGTCAATTTTCTGGAAAATATTTTATGTTCATGAAAAATATGCATGGGCATTCTAACGCCCGACGAACGCATAGGTAAAAAATTATATTTTTCGTAGTCTCGTTCGAACGAATCTTCAAACGCAACTTGAATGTCAGTCTTCTACCAAAGAACGTTCAAACACGTTTACGAACGCAACATGAACGTGAACTCTTTAGAACACTTTGTTCGAACCTGTTTACGAACATAACACAAACTTGAACTCTCTGTAACACTTCGTTCGAACGCGTTTACGAAAGTTACACGAACGTGAGCCCACTGGAAAGTTTCATTCGAACTAATTAACGAACGTGATACTAAAGAAATTAATCCTAGAATTATTTTATATTCAAAAATAATAACATAGACTTAGATTAATATTACCATATGATATATATGCAATAATGTTAACTTAGTAAAATCATATACTGTATTATTATAAACTTGGTAGTATAGATTTAAGTTAATATTAGGGTGTTCAATTATCACAAGTATACATATAGTAATAAAGTTGAAAATTAATTGTGTGTTGCATACTTGGTTGAGAATTAAAAGTGTAATTTTACACAAGTAATTCCGACCAAGCTTGATTCACTTGTAAATATACACATATAAATTTACACATATTTATTATTGTATTGTGAAATGAAGTGTAATACTAAGTTTGAATGTCAAAGATATTATATTGAGAAAGTGTTTAAAGGATATTCTGTCAACAAGACGATAAGAGCCCAAGTGGGCATGGATTTAAGTGGTTATTCCAGATCCTTTATTCATTTATCATAAGAGATATGAATCGTATATTCAAGGACTTGTGTTATTTCGTACCGATGTCCAATATAACAATGAGTGGATTCTTAGTATATCACTTAAACAAGATCATACATTTAATCTCTGTGGAATTTGTCTTCTGCAGACTTATTGACTATTATTGGTTTTTCTAGTTACACATGGCTAGTGGAAATATCACAGTACCGATCGCTCATGGAGAAAAATCGAAAAATTTTGGTGGAATAAACTTTAAATAATGGCAGAGTAAAATATTGTTATACCTGGCTGATGAGTTGAAAATATATCACTATTTACAACCCTTTTGACTTAATATTTTATTTAATTTCTTGAGTTTTGTGAATATTTTGATGTATTTTGTGTATTTTGTAGATAAAAGTGATTTCAGGACTCACTGGAATCAAATTAGGGCCAAAATAGTGAAAAATGAATAAAATGGTAAAATTATCATTTCACGCGTCGCGACGCACATGTTCTATGCTTCGTGACGCATTGCAGTCACTATTCTACCAACACTTGTCACCATGACATCATCATAATAATTCAGCCTATTGACACCATGCATCATTCCTTACGTCATCAATACTTCACGCATCGCGACGTCGAGATAATAATTCGGTCTGCCGATAGTCGCGTGCGACATGCCATCATTTTGTCAAAGCCACGTACACATGTCATAAATCAACGGCTGTAACGACCGGTAGTAATTACTACTCTCTATGACGATATAATTATGTACGAGACATAGGAACGTAAGATAAATCATGTTGGGACTCAAATACACTTATGAAAATACTTTGGGAACGATCGATAAATTTCTTGAGGTCCCGAGAAGAAACTGTACCATATGCCATTTTATACTACAAATAGTATTTGGGGCATAACTTTTTCATACGAACTCGGAATTTTATGAATTTTATATCGTCGGAAATCTTAGACCGAGACCTATAACTTCCGTGTTAAACATTTTTCCAAATTCGGACTAAAACTAGGTCAAAAATACAAGTAAAAATCTGAGTGAATAGTAAATTCGGACCCAAATGATAAATCTCCAAAATTCTTCATTTTTCTAGACACTTCTATATTTTTTTTATCAATTAAGTCCCTCTATATAAGGGAAACACTATTCCTTATTACCAAGGAAATTAAAACAAAAATAAAAATGAAAAGAAAGAGAGCAAAGCCGTAAGAAGGAAAAGAGAGGGAATAAGAAGAGGAAGGAGAAGAGGAAGAAAGAAGAAGGAGAAAGAATGGAAGGAAGAGGATGAATCAAAGATAGTGCAAAGCATCATTGGAGAGATTGAGGATGAAGAAAATCAAGAGAAATAGAGGTAAGAAGACTTGACCCAAATTTTGGAAGTTTTGATTTTTGATGATTTTAGTGATGTAGTGATGATAATATCATATTTTGGGCTCTAATTGATGAGAATATGAGTTTAAGGGTTGATGATTTAGCATTTAGACACTTGGGTTTGAGATATTGAGTTTTGGGTTTGTTTATATATTATGGATTATATACATTAGATTGGGGTTGATTTTGGTTAATGGAAGGATAAAGTATGTTAGAGTGAAGTATTATTGATGTATGAGTTATTGAATTAAAGTTTGAAAACACTAAAATGGATTAGAAATTGAGTAAGTTGAGTTTTGGAAGAGTTGATGAAGCAGATCAGAACCTGTCTAGATTCTGGAATTCGCAGGGGCGTCGCGACGCTGAGGAGTTCCGCGTCACGACGCGGAGAGGAAGATGAAATGTGGTCTGGACGCCGTGCGCGCCGTGATGCAAAAATCCTTCCCGCGTCGCGACGCTAAGTCTGAAACAGATTCATTTAATTTTAAATATCCTAAAACTCTACTCGTACGCATTCAAGGTCACCCTTGGAGCCTCGTATTAGTCTATATACATATCCTATACTAAGATATGATTATTATAAGTCTTGATTGCATGACATAAGGATGAATCTTTAGAAATATCAAAGTTACTTGATTACGATCGATTCTAATCGATTTTCGATCATAGATTATTCGCAGGAATTGTAGTCCCCTTCTATCAAGAAATTCGGTGCCAGCTAAGTTCAGAACTGTGAGTGGACACTTTCCCTTTTCTTTGATTTTTATTTCATGATTTCTTCAGTAAGACTTACTTTTCAGTAATTAGGGCGTTAGCCAAATTTATTTTATATCACACAAGATTTAGCCGGATTTGAGAAGTTTTGTAGAAAAATATGTTCAGCGTGAGTTTCATGTTTTCAAAATATGTTTTATGTTTTTCTTTCGGGGCATGAGGTAAAACCTCACCCTAGTATGTAACTATTACAGTTGAAATTGATGGATACAGAGAACATGTGCACATGTAGGGCCAGGATGGCGGCTTAGGATCGTGTACCTGGTCCCTAGTGGTGGCTACACTGCCAGTTGAGCTGTTGTCCTGGGAGTAGAGCTCTAAGTTACCAGTTGAGCTGTTGTCCTGGACGTAGGGAACCACTAGCCTCAGAGATGCCGTAGTTGAGTTATTGTCCTGGGCATCTAGTACCATCAGATTTTAGCGATGCCGCAGTTGAGCTGTTTTCTTGGGCATCGAGTGTTTTCAGTTTTCAGTACACAGTTTTCCAGATTTTCAGTATAAAGTTTTCAGAGTTTCAGATTCCAGATTTTTAACAAATAGTTTTCAGAAACCAGATTCTTTTAAAAAAATAGATTTCAAAAGAAATAGAGTTTTTGTAAAAGATTTTTCTAAAAGTATGATTTAAAATTTAAAAGACTTTGACTTCAGTTTTCGATTTTAGTCCACTCACTTAGATTGTATAGCAATCTAACCCCCACCAGTTTTTAGTTATTTTGTAGGGATTCCAGGAGGACAAGCTCGGGAGGATGGATACTGATGCAGTCACCAGGGATGGAGTCCACCAACATGGAGTCACAAAGCATAAGAGTCCAGTTCATGGTCAAAGTAGTTTGTATGCATTAAAGTTGTCATTAGAGAGTCTAATAAAGTAATGTAAAAGGAGCGTTGCAGAGTATGCATTCATAAGTAATAAAAAAAATATTAGGTGTTGATTTAGTTAAAGTACTTATGCATGACATTTCATTAGAATAGCTTGTGATATATTCAGAAAGTCAGAGGTTTATGGAGTTAGTACAGCTATCCCATGCCGGTAACATCTCCCAGATCGGGGATGTTACAAAGATGGTATCAGAGCATGGTCTAAGGAGTCAGTGACTGCAGTGGGCAGAGTGCTGGAGTATTGTATACGTAGTATGTCCGGGATACCCGTATATAAGGCACTACCTCTCCAGTATCCGATCCTCGAGTACGTCTTCAAAGCTTCATAGAAAGTTTAGTAAATGTTTCCCATCCATTTAAATTATTCTCTCTCATTTCAGTTAAGGATTGTCTTAGATTACTTCCCGAAATTCAGTATAAGTTAAGAAACCAAATAGTAAGACCCAAGAGAGATATTCCAGAGAGCGAAAGAGAAGGACCCAAAGAAAAGATACCTAGAAGATTGAACCAGTTAGAGACAGAAATGTATAGAGAAAGATGAAGTTAGAAGAGAAGTAAGACAAGATAGAGGACATAAAAATAAGAGTAGAAACAAAGACACTAGAACCCATAGCAATGAAAGAAAGTAAAGCAAGCATCAATAAGCATTAGAGTTGCCTAGCAAAATTAAGATTCCCTTCCTACTCAAGAAAATCCTTCCAAGTAATCCAGCAGACTTCGAAATCCTTTCGTAGATAGTGAACTTTCTAAGCAACGAAGAATAGTAAAAGAAATAAAAGAAGTAAGAAATCCAGGATAGTCTTAAGAGCCCCAATGGATTTAGAAACCAAAAAGGGATTCCAGATACCCAAATTCTAATGTCGATTCCCAAGAGAGTAGTAGAAACGATTAGCAACCTTTTTTCCTTAAATTTGATAAAGACGAAACCATGAACCATCTAGCCTTCAATACTCCTCGATGACACCGGATAAGGTGGTTACTCTGATAGAACTTACCTTATAGGTATAAGATGACCATAAGAAATTTGACAAGAGTGCATCCAGGGATTTGGAAGGTAGATTAGTCTAAAGTCGAGTAGAAATCCATGAGAATGTATAAGGATAAACCTATAAGGATAAAGAGAGTTAGAAGTGACAAAATTAGCAGCATGAAGCGTATGTAGCGTGCCATAGCCGAAATTTATAACAAGAATATAGAGAATGGATTTGAGAGGCAGAAGTAAGATACAATGGTAAATAGAAACAGATAAGGAAGGATGGAACCTGTGATGATATGAACTAGAGACATTGAGTTAAGCGATAAAAGATAATGTCAAGATTAGTAGTATAAGATAAGCGTAGTATGAATAAAAGGAATAGAAGGTGAAAGGATTAAAGAAAAAGTTCTCTCATTAAGTAAGATACCCTTCTTACCAAGAAGAATTCCTCTGAGATTGATTCAATATTCTGTGAACCATCTCGTATAGGTAGTAAATCCTACGATTAACCAAGGCCATTACAAGATAAAGAAGCAAGAAAGTTAAGGATGATCGTGCAATCTTCAATTAGATGCTGAATACCATAGAGGTATAGAGACTTTGGATTTTACAAACTCAAACCTATAGTCAAATAAGATGAGTGGTGACCGAAACAGCACTTAGTTACCCTGACTAAGGAATCTTATAGATAAAGCTCGATCTACCAAGATCCTCACTCTTTCGAGATACCAGTTAAGGAAGCTATCTGGATAAAGACTACCTTATACCCATCCTATTTGAGCAATAGGCTCCATCAGGACGTAGAGGACTAGAATAAGAATGGAGAAGTTCCCCGTGATATAAAGAAAAAGATTAATGAGATTTAAGTAGTTCCTATTAGTATGAGTAAAAGTGATTATAAGAAATGGATGTAAGTCCGTTTTAGGAGATAAAGAGACCTGGAGAGGTAGATTACCTAGAAGAAGGATCAAGGCAATTTTAAGAATGAAACAAGGGAACCCTAGAACAATACAACGATCAAGGTGATTCCATAGATAAGAAATAGATGTAAGTCCGTTTTAGGAGATAAAGAGACCTTGAGAGGTAGATTACCTAGAAGAATGATCAAGGCAATTTTAAGAATGAAACAAGGGAACCCTAGAAAGAGTAAGGCTTGCTAAGACTAGTATGAGTTCAGGAATAGATCAAATGCTATAGAATCCATAGATAAGTTGAATTAATAGAGATTTATAGTAAAGAATAAAGATGGGCTTGTGAAAACGTAAGAAATATAAGAAAGTGATAAGTGTATCAGTATGGAGAGTAGTATAAAGAGAACACATCAAGGTTTATAAGAAGAACAAGAGATTGAGATTTAAGAAACAAATAAAGAAATGACTCGTAGTTAGTCTTATATAATAAGGAAATAGAAATTGAGGAAAGATATAAGAATATTGAAGAATAGCAAGGAAATTTAGTATATTTTTCTAAGAAGCGATATAATAAAGAATTAATAATAGTTATTGAACACTAGAGCGTAGTGAAGGAAAGAACTTGTGAAGAAGAGTAATGATAAGTTTAGGGAAAGCACAGAATGGATTTGTGGCATTGTGTAGAACAGGGATTTAAGGAAGAATAAAATGAATGGACCAAAGATTTAAAAGAAGATGATCTTGGGAATCAAAGTAAATAAAGTTTTCAAGGGAACATATGAATAGGGAGTCGAGAGACTAAGATTAGGAAGGAACCTTCAAGAAATCAGAGAGATTAGAGGAACAAAGATTATAGAAAATTATTCATGGGAAAAAAAAAGTGAGGACCTCATAAGAGTGAAAAGAATAAGGGTTACATGAGGATAATATTATATAGATAAGAGATTAAGTAAGAAACACTAGTAGTAGACAAGTAGAAACGGTTCTTAGAAAAGTAAGTTAGTAAAAATGAGAAGTACTAGAATGAGGAAGGAGCCATCATAGCAAAATGAGTCCCATAAAGAGAATAGCAAGAGGATTATTGTAGTATCTAAAGGAAGAGTGTAGTAACAGCATGAAGTTAAGTAACAAAAGAGTAAGTTAGAAAAAAAAAATTTAGTTGTAAACCCAGTATAAGAAAAGACATCAGATGGGTAAACACGGAAGCTCTAGATAAGGGTATGTATCATCAAGGTACTAAGAGTTTGAGATTAGCTCCCACCCTCCCAACCCTTGATTGATGCCGATAACAAATAAAACGGAAGCGCAACCTGGAGATACTCCAAAAAGCAAGAATAAGAGTAGTGACAAAAGACTGAAACATATGACCCTTAAGGACAACATCAAATCAGAATAACAGAGAAGATCAATAATTGAAATGTATAAGATATAATACAAAGATAAAATGTCGACCAAGGAAGCTCTTAGTAAAATAAAGAAAGGATGACAAGTATACTAAGAAAGAATTAAAGAGGAGTTGCATAAGGTACCCAACCCTGACTTAAAAAGACCAAACCACTACGGGTTTGGGATGGTTTAACCGCGGGTTATGGGTGGTTTGGTAGATTTATGTTATAGCGTGGAAACGGCAGCATAAGATAGTACAAAGCAACTATCGAGAGACGTAAGACATAAGAATAGAAAAGAAAAGATCAAATATAGTTCACAGAATAATCAGGTGAGATCTTAAGAATGCAGGAAAAGAAGTTGTTAGCTTAAGATAGAATAGTAATTCAAAGGATGGCAAGAACTTAGGGAGGTAATGAATATATGGAGAGAAAAATCAAGTAAGGAAGAAAAATAAACTAAGAAGGTCTACAGTAGTCGATAAAATGAAGTAAAAAATAAGGGATTTCAAGGAAGAGATTAGGAGAGAGAAATTGATGAGATACAACCAAGATAAGAAATAACTATAAGAATAAGATAGACAAGTGGAATGGGGAAATATTAAGTATTGATATTAGATATTAGGATCCTCGATGGAAACAAAGAATAAGCTATTAAGAGTTTGCTCATGTTAAGGAATCATGAGGCATAAGTGAAAGTCTATAAAGAAGAGATCTTAGAGGCAAGAGTATAAGGAATAAGTGGAACAAATAGAAGGACATAGTCACGAAGCCCTCAGCAGAGTTATTGTAGAACGAAGGCCTAAGAAGAAGGAAAAGAGAAAGATTAAGTAACTAGCAAAGGATTGAGACAAGAAGATCAAGGAAACCACAAGTTGGATGCCAAGAGGATTCGAGGACGAATCCTATTTAAGGGGGAGAGAATTTGTAACGATCGGTAGTAATTACTACTCTCTATGACGATATAATTAAGTACGGGACATAGGAACATAAGATAAATCATGTTGGGACTCAAATACACTTATGAAAAGACTTTGGGAACGATCGATAAATTTCTTGAGGTCCCGAGAAGAAACTGTACCATATGCCTTTTTATACTACAAATAGTATTTGGGGCATAATTTTTTCATACGAACTCGGAATTTTATGAATTTTATATCTTCAGAAATCTTATACCGAGACCTATAACTTCCGCGTTAAATATTTTTCCAAATTCGAACCAGAACTAGGTCAAAAATGCAAGTAAAAATCTGAGTGAATAGTAAATTCGGACCCAAATGATAAATCTCCAAAATTATCCATTTTCTAGACACTTCTATATTTTTTTATCAATTAAGTCCCTCTATATAAGGGAAATACTATTCCTTATTACCAAGGAAATTAAAACAAAAACAAAAATGAAAAGAGAGAGAGCAAAACCGTTAGAAGGAAAAGAGAGGGAAGAAAAAGAAGAAGAAGAGAAAGAAAGAAGAAGAGAAAGAAGAGAAGGAAGATGATGAATCAAAGATAGTGCAAAGCATCCTTGGAGAGATTGAGGATGAAGAAAATCAAGAGAAATAGAGGTAAGAAGACTTGACCCAAATTTTGGAAGTTTTGATTTTTGATGATTTTAGTGATGTAGTGATGATAATATCATATGTTGGGCTCTAATTGATGAGAATATGAGTTTAAGGGTTGATGATTTAGCATTTAGACACTTGGGTTTGAGATATTGAGTTTTGGGTTTGTTTATATATTATGGATTATATGCATTAGATTGGGGTTGATTATGGTTAATGGAAGGATAAAGTATGTTAGAGTGAAGTATTATTGATGTATGAGCTATTGAATTAAAGTTTGGAAACACTAAAATGGATTAGAAATTGAGTAAGTTGAGTTTTGGAAGAGTTGATGAAGCAGATCAAGTTGAGTTTTGGAAGAGTTGATGTATAAGTCTTGATTGCATGACATAAGGATGAATCTTTAGAAGTATCAAAGTTACTTGATTACGATCGATTCTAATCGATTTCCGATCATAGATTATTCGCAGGAATTGTAGTCCCCTTCGATCAAGAAATTCGGTGCCAGCTAAGTTCAGAACTGTGAGTGGACACTTTCCCTTTTCTTTGATTTTTATTTCATGATTACTTCAGTCAGACTTACTTTTCAGTAATTAGGGCGTTAGCCAAATTTATTTTATATCACATAAGATTTAGCCGGATTTGAGACGTTTTGTAGAAAAATATATTCAGTGTGAGTTTTATGTTTTCAAAATATGTTTTATGTTTTTCTTTCGGGGCATGAGGTAAAACCTCACCCCAGTATGTAACTATTACAGTTGGAATTGACGGATACAGAGAACATGTGCACATGTAGGGCCAGGATGGCGGCTTAGGATCGTGTATCTAGTCCATAGTGGTAGCTACACTGCCAGTTGAGCTGTTGTCCTGGGTGTAGAGCTCTACGTTTCCAGTTGAGCTGTTATCCTGGACGTAGGGCACCACCAGCCTCAGAGATGCCGCAGTTGAGTTGTTGTCATGGGCATCTAGTACCATCAGATTTTAGCGATGCCGTAATTGAGCTGTTGTCCTGGGCATCGAGTGTTTTTAGTTTTCAGTACACAGTTTTCCAGATTTTTAGTATAAAGTTTTCAGAGTTTCAGATTCCAGATTTTTAGCAAATAGTTTTCAGAAACCAGATTCTTTTAAAAAAAAAAATTTCAAAAGAAATAGAGTTTCTATAAATGATTTTTCTAAAAGTATGATTTAAAAGTTAAAAGACTTTTACTTCAGTTTTCGATTTTAGTCCACTCACTTAGATTATATAGCAATCTAACCCCCACCAGTCTTTAGTTGTTTTGTAGGGGTTCCATGATGACAAGCTTGGGAGGATGGATACTGATGCAGTCACCAGAGATGGAGTCCACCAGTATGGAGTCACAAAGCATAAGAGTCCAGTTCATGGTCAAAGTAGTTTGTATGCATTAAAGTTGTCATTATAGAGTCTAATAAAGTATTGTAAAAGGAGCGTTGCAGAATATGCATTCATAAGTAATAAAAAATGTATTATATGTTGATTTAGTTAAAGTACTTATGCATGACATTTCATTAGAATAGCTTGTGATATATTCAGAAAGTCAGAGGCTTATGGGGTTAGTACAGCTATCCCCTGCCTGTAACATCTCCCAGATCGGGGATGTTACAACGGCATGTCATGATGCACATGCCTTCACACGTCGCGACGTGTGGGACAAAATTTTACCTATAAATTGAGGCCGAATTCATTTGAAATTTTCATACTTTCCCGAGATTCCTAATAGGGGATTAAGGACTGTATCTTAATTATTTAGTTTTATTTAGTATTTAATTATGTATTTTTATTCTTTGTGGTAATAGTAGTTTATTTACTTTTTATTTATTTTTTATTTTGTAGTTAATTTCTTTTGGGGAAGAGTGAAGCTTTTATTATGATAGTTTAGATTAATCTCCCTTAAATTACAATATGTAAATATTATTAAAACCTGACTTAATTGGATACTGCATTTATGGTAGGTTGGACTTCATTAAATTGATTTTAATCTGACTAAATTGGATACCGACTTTTTGGTCGGTTGGAATTAATTATAACATGACTAAATCAGGATATTGCCTATATGTTCAGTTGGTAATATCATGTAAATTTATATATTATAATAAGAGAGATTTCTAAATTAGAAATAGTAAAGGTGGATCCTCTTGTAACATCCCCGATCTTGGAGATGTTACCGGCAGAGGATAGTTGTGCTAACCCCATAAGCCTTTGACTATCTGACTGTATCTTAAACTATTCTAATGCAATGTCATGCATATAGATCTTAACTCAACCAACATAAAATACTTTCATTACTCA
Source organism: Zanthoxylum bungeanum (assembly GCA_019454045.1). Lineage (NCBI taxonomy): Eukaryota > Viridiplantae > Streptophyta > Magnoliopsida > Sapindales > Rutaceae > Zanthoxylum > Zanthoxylum bungeanum. Next base: position 17,456 of record SKCR01043174.1, read on the forward strand.
AAAATACATACTCAGAACTGCTTCTTTTACAACACTTAAATGAATACTTAAAAAGACTATCACAACACTAATGCATATATACGACTCTGACCAGACTATCATACTTATTGACTCTGAACAAGTGGACTCCATCCCTAGTGACAGCATCAGTATCCATCCTCCCGAGCTTGTCCTCCTGAAATTCCTAAAAAAAAAAAAAAATCGGAGGGGGTTAGATCGTTAAACGATCTAAGTGAGTGGACAAAACTGAAAAATGAGAAAAAGTCTTTTAATTTTAAAATCATATTCTCAAAATGTCCTTTGTGAAAACTCTGTTTCTAAAAACTTCATCTTTCTAAAAACTGAAAACTTTTATTTAAAGTCTGATTTCTGAAATCTGAATCCTGAAAATCTGAAAACTAAAAACTGAAAATACTTGATGCCCAGGACAACAGCTCAACTCTGCGGCATCTCTAAAAATTGATAGTACTCGACTGCCTAGATGCAGGACAACGCTCAACTTCGGCATCTCTAAGACTAGTGGTGCCCTACGTCCAGGACAACAACTCAAATGGAAACGTAGAGCCCTACACCCAGGACAACAGCTCAACTGGCAGTGTAGCCACCACTAGGGACCAGGTACACTATCCTAAGCCGCCATCCTGACCCTGCATGTGTACATGTTCTCTGTATCCGTCAATTCCAACTGTAATAGTTACATACTGGGGGAACTTTTACCTCATGCCCCGAAAAAAGAACATAAACGTGTACTGAAAATATATATCTTCAGCTGAAACATTTACTTTCCATGAAACTTTTCAAATCAAACTAAAATATATATGATATAAAAATAAACTTGGCTAACGCCCTAGTTGCTGAAAAGTAAGCCTGACTGAAGAAAATACGAAATGAAAATCAAGGAAAAGGGAAATTGTCCACTCACAGTATACGGCTGAGATGAGTCCCTTCATAGGGTGGAAGGCCGCTGAGAATCTTGAGGCCGATCTAAATATATGAATAAGAATAAATTCGTTAGCTACTACAACGAGAATATTCCCATAGATAAGAATAAACATGAAATGTATGAATTATCACCCCCGCTGTGTTTCTAACACGTTAAAGCACCCTATAGAGTTTTTATGAGATTCGTTTCGCGGTTACGCAAATCATTTTACGCGTCTACAACTACTAAATCAAAACAGAAGAGTCACTGGCAGTGACCTGACTTTGAAAATTTGGTATAAATAGAGGGGATCAGTTTTAGAGCTGAAATTTTTATAGAATACTCCTCTATGAGTCTACTTTATTCCATTTTTTACGAATCTCGATTTAGACTCAAGATATAAGGCACTTTCAGCACCTTACGCAGCAGAGAACTGGACCAGTTCGCCACTGCACTAACTCCAAATTCTGAATTTTCTGCAATTTCATTTTAAGTCTAAAAAATCTGATTCTTGAGTATGTGATTTCTTTATGTGTCTAGTTTACTTAAAAATTAACGGTTCATAAAACGGACGCTCAAAACCCCAGTTACAGCCGCTATAATATGTACCATCCGGGTGGATCGATTTGCAAACGTCGCTATAACTTCAAAATTTTCCCAAACAAACTTATTTCACTCCAAACCCATTTCTTTCATTTTCCAACACCTAAATACATGCCATTAGTGTTATTTTTAACCTAAATAAATATTTTAAGTCATTGGAGTATTTCCACAAACACTTTATAAGAAACTATCTATTTTCCTACATATCTTCTACCCTTTCTCTACAAGCATTACCCAATGCATATCACCAATTCTATACATCTAAAACTTCTATATTAACATCATCATTCACTCATTTATTCATCAAATTAACATTACTAAATAATTTTCCAAACATTTCAAACTCAATTATCCAACAACACATCCCATTTCTTTACTTTCATTCTAACACTTCCAAGCTACAAACCAACCTTTCATACATCATTTTACATTCTATTTCATCAACTAAACTTCTAATCCATCAAGAATTTATCTTTTTACTCACTTTATCAACTCTACCCATCTTCACCCAAATAAATAAATGAAGTCTATCATCTCATTTATTGACTAAAAACACAAGGAATCACATAATCCTCATTATAATCATGTTCTTTAACATTACATAATTACCAATTCATTAAACACAAGATTTAAAGAAAATGGGTCATGGATTTTTTACCTTTCTTTCCTTGCTTAATCCTTGTTCATACTCCAAATCCCCCATGCTCAACTTGCTTGATCATTCCTCTTCTTTTTCTTCTTTCTTCTTCTTTCTTCTTCTTCTTCATTTCTTCTTTCCCTCTCTTTTTCCTTTCTTCTCTCTCGGTTTCCATTCTCTTCTTTTCTTCTAATTTCGTTTTTTTCATCTCTTAAAATAGGAAATAGTAACATATTTATATAGTGGACCCACTAGATATTTTGCAAATTGAAGAAAGTTGTTGAAATTTATGGAATGTTGGAGAAATTTCCATTTAGGCCTGAAATTACTATTCATCCAGAATTTGTCTTGTAGTTTTGTCCCGGTTCTGGTCCGAATATGGAAATATATTTAACTTGTAAGTTGTAGGTCTCGGTCTAAGCTTTCCGACGATATAAAAATCATAAAAATTCGAGTTCGTATGAAAAAGTTATGCCCCAAATACTACATATAGTACAAAATGGCATATGGTACAATTTCTTCTCGGGACTTCGAGAAATTTACCGGTCGTTCCCAAATTCTTCTCATAATTGTATTTGAATCCCAACATGATTTATTTTATGTTCCTATGTCCCTTACTTAATAATATCGTCATAGGTAGTAGTAATTACTACCGGTCGTTACAAATTCTCCCATTCTTAAATAGGATTCGTCCTCGAATCCTCTTTGGCGTTTAACTCGTAGTTTCCTTGATCTTCTTGTCTCTAACCTCTGATGGCTACTTAATCTTCCTCTTTTCCTATTTCCTAAGTCTTCGTTCTATTATAGTTATGTTGAGTACTTTTGAGTATTATCCTTCTGTTCTTTCGTTATCCCTTATACTCTTTATCACTACGATTTCTTCCTTCTAGTCCTTCACTTATGCTCTTTGATTCCTTAATTTGAGTAAATTCTTAACGACCTATACCTTGACTTTTACCGAAGTTTATAATATTTCATACTTATTATTTATATTTCTCTATTTCTACTTATATAACGTTTCCTTAACATTCCTTTACAGCTCTCAGCAGTCTTTAAGCTTTTTTTTTAACGACCGCTAGACATTAATTTATTTCATCGTTCCTGTACTATAATACAACTTACCAAACCACCCATTACCCGCCGGTTATACCATCCCAAACCCGTAGTGGTTTGGTCTCCTTAAGCTAGGGCTGAGTATCTTACACAATTTCTCTCTAACTCTTTCTTAGTATTCTTTTCATCCTTTCTTAATTTTATTTAAAGCTTACTTGGTCGATGTTTTATCCTTGAACTATATAGATCTCAATTCTCGATCTTTCTCCGTTATTCTTTTTATATCATTTTGGCTTCTCATAAACAGTCACAACTAAATATCTTCTCTTCATTAATTTCCATATTAAGGTAATCTTGCTCTATTGGTTTTATATTACATTACTTTTCTATCAATACTTATACAGTATGTTTTCTCTTATTGTTATTACCCTTTGACTATCTCACTTCCTATACAAGTATCAACCATTTTGTTGATTTACTTTTCTGTTTCATTCTCTATCTGCATCTACTATAGGTCATGTCTTCTTTCTTTACTTGAAAAATATATGATCTCATATTTCATTGGTTATCCTTAACACTTTCATTTACATTCTTATCATATACTTAGTTACTACTTCTTCTCTTGTTACTTTATCTAATGGTTCCTCTTAACATTTACCACTAGGACTATCATTTTCTTTTCTTATTATCACTACTCTTGTACTTGCTCTTGGAGTGTCTCAAGATTGCTCCTCTGTTCCTTTTGTTATCGGTATCATTCGAGAGTTGGGAGGGTGGGGACTGATCTCAAACTCTCGGTGTCTTGATGACACTACACTTTCCTCTGGATACTACTGTAATCCTTTTGTTATCCCCTTTATGGGACTCATTTGCTATGAAGGTTCCTTCCTCATTCTAGTCCTTATCCTTTTACTCACTTACTTTTCTAAGCATTATTTCTACTAGTCTAATACGAGCATTCCTTACTTAATCTCCGACCTATATACTATTCTTGTCCTACGCTCCTTACTTTTCATTCTTTATGAGGTCCTTATTTTAATCTATGTTCCTCTAATCTTTCTGATTCCTTAAGGTCTCTTCTTAATCTTAGTCTCTCGATTCCTTTTTTTGATTCATAACTTCATTCTTCCTAAAATCCTTTTTTTCTTAATACCACGAGGTTCTTTTATAAGTTCCTCAGTATATGATCCTACGAATCATTCTCAACATGGTGTTAAACCTCTTTTTTTTCAAGTTCCAAGTCACAAATTCTTCCAGATTCACCACCTAGTTATCGATCCATCACGTGATTTTGTTTGATATTTAATTATTCTCATTTGTAAGTTCTTTCCTTTACTACGCTCTAGGGTCCCACAATTTTTATCAATTCTTTACTCTATCACTTCCTAAAAATATGCTAAATGCCCTTATTACTTATCATGATTCTTATATCATTCCCAAATTCTATTTCCTTACTATATTCCTTACTATTTAAGACTAGCTGCAAGTCATTTCTTTATTTGTTTCTTAAATCTCAACCTCTTGTTGTTCCTATAAACCTTAATATGTTCTCTTGTCCTAACGTTTATACTGATACTCTTATCACTTCCTTAAAAACACTTCCTATCTTATAGATTTATTTTCATATTATCCTTACGCTATTCTACGAATCCTTACTAGCTCAACTTATCTGTGGTTTCTACGATATTTGACTTTCTTGTGATTCTTTGCTAATCCAGCAATCCTTACCCTGACTTCTTTAATCTGTAAGCTATCTTAAGTGTTTCTTTCTTCATATTTTCAAAACTCCTTTGATTTTTCTCCTAGATGGATGTTCTTGCCAAAGTCCTCTTTATCTCTTAAATAAAATTCCATTGGGTTCCCCTTACGCTAGTTTATACTAATAGGAACTGTCCACGTCTCATTAATCTTTTCTTAATGCTTCGGTAAGTTTCTTTATCCTTATTCTAATACTCTATGTCCTGATGGAGTCTACTGCTCATGTAGGATGGGTATGAGATAGATTCTATCAGGATAGCTTCTTTAATTGGTATCTCGAGGAAGTGAAAGTCTGAGCAGGTAAAAGTCATATCCGTTGGATCTCTTGACTATGGGGAACTATCTATTTTTCTAATCATCATTTCATCTTGTTTGTCTACAATTGAGTTTCGAATGACCTAAAATATCTCTTTCTCTATTGACATCTTGTGTCTATTAGAAAGTTCATTGATCGTCCTTGATTTTCTTTCTTCTTTTATTCTTATAATGGTCTTTGGTTAATCATAGGATTCGCTACCTATACGAGATGGTTTTTAGGAATATTAAATTGACTATGAGGAATTTTTCTAAGTAAGAAGGGTATCTTACTTGAGGAAAGAACCTTTTCTTTGATCTTTTCACCTTCTATTCTGTTTTGTCCTTACTTATGCTTATCTTTACCGTTAGTCTTGGTATTATCCATTATTATTTAACTTCATGTCCCTAATTCATACTTCCTTAGGTTCCTTCATTTCTTATCTTTCTCTATTTACCTATGTATCTTGCTTCTGCCTTCCAAATCCATACTCTCTATCCTTGCTTTAAATTTCGGCTATGAATCTCTCTACTTACGCTTTATACTGCTGCTTTTGTCACTTCTAACTTTCTTTATCCTCACAGGTTTATTCTTGGATATTCTCATGGATTTCTACTTGATTTTCGATTGATCTACCTTCCAAATTTCTGGGTGAACTCTTTGTTAAACCTCTTATGGTCATTTATGCTTATAAGACAAGTTCTATCAGAATAATTCCCTTATATGGTGTCATTGGAGGGTATTAAAGACTAGATAGTTCAGGATTTTATTTTCATCAAATTTGCTGAGAATAAGATATCTAACCGTTTCTGCTACTTACTTGGAAATCAAAGTCAAAGTTTGGGTATCTAGACTCCTTTTTGGCATCTAGATCCATTGGGGCTCTGAAGACTATCCTGGATTTCTTACTTCTGTTGTGTCTCTGGCTATTCTTCATTACTCAGGAAGTTCACTATCTATGAGAGGATCTCAAAGACTATTGGATTATTTGGAAAGATTTCTTGAGTAGGAATGAAATTTTAATCTTGCTAGGCAACTCTAATACTTGTTGGGGCTTTCCTTACTCTCTTTTACTGCTATTGGTTCTAGTATTTTATTTACTACTCTGATTTTATGTCCTCTAATTTGTCTTACTTCTATTCTAGCTTTATCTTTCTTTTCTACTTTCATGGGTGGATATCCTTAAGCTTTTCTATTTCTCTCTATCTATGTACATCTCTATCTCTAACTGGTTCAAACCTCTAGGTATCTTTTCTTCTAGTCTCCTCTTTTTTTTTTTCCTTTCTTGCTTTATTCTTATCTTTCTTTGGGAATTATCAATCTGGCTTCCTAGCTTATTCGGAGCTTCGGAAAATAGTCTAAGATTACTACAAAATGATTCTTAACTAAAATGGGGAGAGAGGAAATTTTAATAGCTGGGGAAATATTTACTAACCTGTCTGAGAAGCTTTGAGGACATACTCTCGAGGATCGGATACTGGAGGTAGTGCCTCATATACGGTTATCTCGGACATACTACGTATACAAGACCCCAGCACTCTACCCACTCCAGTCATTGACTCCCTAGACCATGCTCTGATACCATCTTTGTAACATCCCCGATCTGGGAGATGTTACCGGCAGGGGATAGCTCTGCTAACCCCATAAGCCTCTGACTATCTGACTGTATCGTAAACTATTCTAATGCAATGTAATGCATATAGATCTTAACTCAACCAACATAAAATACTTTCATTACTAAAAAATACATACTCAGAACTGCTTCTTTTACAACACTTAAATGAATAATTATAATGACTATCACAACACTAATGCATATATACGACTCTGACCAGACTATCATACTTGTTGACTCTGAACAGGTGGACTACATCCTTGGTGACTGTATCAGTATCCTGTTAGTGTTCCTAGAACATGCCAAGGATCTAATAAGCATGAAAACAAGTGATTAAGATCATTATAAGTTGCGGAAATACTTACAACGAACAGATTTGAGCTTTAAAAATTTGAGTAAAAGATCTCCAAGATCCAACTTTGAATGTTGATTCCAAGCTTTGAGATGTTTCCCTATCATCTTTGTTGATTCCTTGAAGTGCTAGCTTCTTTGAGTTTGCAAGAAAATCAAAGTGAAGAGAGGGAGGAAGCTCACGCCCAAGGGGTTGTCTCTAGGGTTGTGTTTGTTCCAAGTGTTACAAAAGAGAGAGAGAGAATTGGTTTTGGTAAAACACTTTTACCCTTTTACCTAAACTTGGTAGTTGGGTAAATGGTTTTACTAAAACCATTACAAGGTGGTTGAGTGGTAGGTGGCTAGAATAAATGCCAACTACCATATGTGAAGTGGGCCCCACATTTGAATTCAAAATTCAAATGTCTCTACGAATATTTACCGCGGCTCGGTTCCGTTTAATCCGATTAAACGAACTTTCGTCGCTAAATAATTAAATCTAATTTAATTAAATAACGATGCCTCGCAAATATATTATGAACGTCGTTTACGAATTAATTCAAAATTAATTCGTTCGTTCGTATTAAAGTCTGACTTTAATTTCGTAATGAAATCCAATTCATATTAATATATCCGATATATTAATTTTAGCCCATTCAAATAAATTAAATAGAAAAATCAAATTTAACTATTAAATTTATTTTACTGATTAATTCCAAATTAATCGCATTCTCTCTCTTACGAACACATTTAATCCCATATTAAATAAAGCTTCAATTAATCCCAGATTAATTTTCTCTATCTTAATTAATCCTAGATTAATTCTAATCGAGTCAACTGTCATCAGTGAATCTTTGGGAAGCGACCCAAGAGATATCTGGATATGTTGGCAGTAAATCCGGTTATCGGACAATCCGATGAAGCGAGTACCTCGTACCACGTGCTTACCGATTTACAATACATGGTTGGCTTCTAGCAAAGCACCATGCCTACCCAATTCTCCATAAATATTCTTACTGGAATATATAATCTATGTCAGGCGTAGAATACGTAGTATCTCGTATTGCGATCCAGTATCAGATGTGACGTGCTAGGCCTGGGGCTGGAATAGTGTCTGCCCCGTACGAAGCACATATCGGATATCAGGCAACTAGTCTCTTTGAATCGGATAATCATGACCTTGTCATATTATCCCGATGGTTGCAACACAATATAGAACTAGTTATGAATCCCTGCGTGATCATCATCTCCATATGTCTGAATTGATACTTTCGTCTTGACATCACATCCAATACACTACGATTCTCGATAAACCCAATAGAGGCGTACACAGAACCTGTTAAAGCCCTGGACGACCAAAACCAAAGTTTACCGATTGTCGCAAGTACTAGCGATGCAAGTCTCAGATTAAGACCAAATACACCTACCCTGACGCGGACTCCCATAGACACATATACATACTACCAATGGGATTTCGCGGGGTCTATCCAGAGCGAAGCTGTTTTCCGTACCATCGGTAAAACACAACCTCCTATCGCACTTGCATAAGTATCCTATTCTTAAACATATGAGAACTATGCCGTTATATTCTCACAACGCGCACAAGTGCAATACTAGTCTATTCCGCATTATCGATGTCCAGTCTCGATAATACTTCGACTAAGGATATTTAATGATTAAACATTTATGGATTGATACTGTCTCATATCATCTCAATCCGGAACTAATCATATGGATTTTTACCATTTATATATCAAGTAAATAAATTACGAAATGATAAAAGGCAATTTCATTACTACATAGTTAATTTTGTGCAAAAACACAATGTCTTTTACAAACAGTGACGCTATGGGTCATAATTGTCTAACAGTCTCCCACTTGGTCTATAGCCAGTCACTCAAGCATCTAACACCTGAACTATGTATATGTTTCTCAAACTTTTACTGTGAAATAGCTTTCGTCAGCGGATCTGTAATGTTGTCATCTGATGCGACCTTCTCGATCTTCACATCGCCACGATGTATGATCTCACGAATCAGATGGAAACATTGAAGAACATGCTTGGATCATTGATGAGACCACGGTTCCTTAGCCTGCGTTATAGCCCCGTTATTGTCACAATATAATAGAACGGGCTCAGCTGCTAAGGGACTACTCCTAATCCAATTAGGAATTTACGGATCCAAACTGCCTCTTTTTGCTGCTTCAGCTGCAGTGATATACTCCGCTTCTATTGTTAAATCGACAACAGTCTCTTGCTTGGAAGATTTCCAGCTTACTGTTCCGTTGTTCAAACAAAATATGTACCCAGATTGCGACTTAGAGTCGTCTTTATCGGTTTGGAAACTTACGTCGGTATACCCAGTTACCTCAAGTTCTCCATCTCCATAAATTAAGAAAGGATCCTTAGTTCATCTAAGATTCTTAAGGATGTTCTTAACCGCCATCCAGTGACCATCACCTGGATTGGCCTGATAGCGACTACACATGCTCAGAGTATACGAGACATCAGGTCGCGTACATATCATGGCATACATGATCGATCCGACTACCGAGGTGAACGGTATCTGACTCATGTTGTTTCTCTCATCTTGAGTTTTAGGACATATGTCCTTAGATAGAGAGATGTCATGTGACACTGGTAACAGTCCCCTCTTGGACTGATCCATGTTGAATCTTTTCAACAATTTGTCAATGTACGTGCTCTGGGAGAGTTTAAGCAGCTTTCTAGATCTATCCTGGTAGATCTTTATTCATAGAATATAGGCTGCTTCTCCCAGATCTTTCATGGAGAATTTTAATGAAAGCCAAGCTTTCACCGATGTTAACATGGGAATGTCATTGCCCATAAGCAATACATCATCAACATAAAGGACAATAAAAGTCAGTGCTCTCCCACTAACCTTCTTATATACGCAAGGATCATCGTCGTTTTGAATGAAATCATATTCTTTTATGATCTCATCAAAACGTTGGTTCCATGACTGCGATGCTTGCTTCAGACCATAAATGGTCCGATTTAACTTACAAACCTTGTTTGCAAGTCTAGGCACGATAAAACCGTCAGGCTGTTGCATATAAACATCCTCCAAAAGGTTTCTGTTAAGGAAAGCGGTTTTAACATCCATCTGCCATATCTCGTAATCGAAATATGCAGCAATAGCAAGCATTATCCGAATGGATTTAATCATGGCAACGGGTGAGAAAGTTTCTTCATAATCGACACCATGTCGTTGACGATACCCCTTTGCTACAAGCCTAGCTTTGTACGTTTGTACGTTGCCATCCATGTCGGTCTTCCTCTTGAAGACCCATTTGCATCCAATAGGCTTTACGCCTTCTGGTGCATCAACCAGTGTCCAAACTTGGTTGGTGTACATGGAATCCATTTCGGACTTCATGACTTCTTGCCGTAAAGCGGAATCGATATCTTGTATCGCTTCCTCATACGTAGCCGATTCATTATCCTCAATGAGATTAATATCTACATGAGGTGAGATCAGAAACCCATACCTCTCAGGTTGTTTCATGGTTCTCTCCGACTTACGCGGTCCTTGTGTAATAGAAGATTGTGGTACAGTCTCATCCCGGATGGACTGTTGTTGTTCCGTTGAGGATTCTATGCCAGGAATAGTATCACTCTGATTTTCATCGAGTTCTACTTTTCTCCCACTAACCACTGCATTTAGGAACTCCTTCTCAAGGAAAACCGCATGTAGAGCAACAAATACTTTGTTCTCCCGTGGGTGATAGAAGTAATATCATTTGGTTTCCCTAGGATATCCTACGAATAGGCATTTATCCGATTTGGGTTCAAGTTTGGTACCTTCCAAACGTTTGACGTATGCCCAGCATCCCCAAATCTTCAGGAATGAGAAACCCGATTTCTTTCCTGTCCATATCTCATACGGAGTCTGTTGTACAGACTTTGACGGAACCTTATTCAAAATAAGAATTGCACTGTTTAATGCATATCCCCGGAAGGAAATAGGTAGCTCAGTGCGATTCATCATAGACCTTACCATGTCCAACAAAGTTCGGTTTCTCCGTTCGGACACACCGTTTAATTGTGGTGTTCTAGGAGGAGTCCACTGTGAAAGAATACCATATTCTTTCAAGTAATTTAGAAACTCATTGCTCAAGTATTCGCCACCACGGTCCGACCGTAATGTCTTTATACTCTTGCCTGTCTGTTTTTCAACTTCGTGTCGAAACTCTTTGAATTTCTCAAAAGTTTCCGACTTGTGTCTCATAAGATACACATAACCATAACGTGATGCATCATCCATAAAGGTTACGAAGTATTCATATCCACCTCTAGCCTGGCTAGACATGGGCCCACATACATCACTATGAATGAGGGCTAATAATTCGGTGGCGAGTTCACCCTTACCGCTAAAAGGTGATTTAGGCATTTTACCTAATAAGCAAGATTCGCAGACGTCATATGAATTTGGATCAAATCCGTCCAAGTATACACTCTTCGAAAGTGTGGATATGCGAGTCTTGTTTATATGTCCTAGACGACAGTGCCACATATAAGTTTCATCTTTGTTACTCGTTTTGAGCCTTTTGTTTGTTATATTATATGTTTGAGATTGATTTATATTCAAAATATAAAGACATTTATATTCAAAATAAAGACCATTATTTGCAACAGCAGTGCAAATTTCTACATCATTTTTATAAGCAAAACACCCAGTGTTCCTGAATACAAAAGTATACCCACATTGGGTTAACATGGATACAGAAATAATATTCCTAGTCAAACTAGGTACATAATAACAGTGTGTAAGTTCAAGTACATGCCCTGAGGGCAGTTCTAAAACAAAAGTGCCAACGGCCAAAACGGAGACTGGTGTCCCATTTCCAACGCGTAGATCAATCTCCCCTGAGGCAGTCTCCTACTAATCCGCAGATCCTGCACATCAGTACATATGTGAGTACCAAAATCCAATTTTTAAAACTAGAAGTAGTCATGTTTATTTCAATAACAAACATACCTGAAGCCGGTGCCTTGCCCGCTTTAATCTCATTCTGGAGCGCCTTGTACTCACGGTAGTCACGCTTCCAGTGACCCCCCTTGCCGCACTGGAGGCAAACATCCTGAGATTTGTCCTTAGGCTTCCCAGAAGCCTTTGACGATTTGGCCTTGCCCTTTCTATTATGCTTCTTCTTCTTCACACCTCCAGTCACCTTGGGCCCAGCCCTTGGTGTATGAGATGTCGAAGTAAAGTGCACCTCGAGCTTGTTGCCCTTGATAAGCTCCTTCTTAGCTTCCTTGAGAGTAGACAATAACTCTCCAAAAGTCTCATCAGTGTTCATCAAATTATAGTTTATGATAAACTGTCTCCAGGTGTCGGGGAGAGATTGCAAGACCATGTCTATAGTAATCTCAGCCTCAAAGACTATCTCCATGGTAGCTAGCTCATCTATGTCAGCAATCATCTGTGCCACATGGGACTCAACAGACATGCCTTCTGACATGCGTGGACGAAAGAGATTTTCACTAACTCATACCTCTGCGATCTCTTGTTAGATCGATGAGGATCTTGCAACCTCGCCAACATATTATAAGGATCTAAGTCCATGTTCTGTCGACGGAAATGTTGAGTCATGGAAGCAAGCATAATAGACTGAGCAGTATCACAATCATCACTGTGAGTCTTCCAAAGCTCCAGCTCAAGTGTCTGATCAGGTGTGGGTTTAGGCCCAAGAGGTGTCTGTGTGGTGTATAAAGCCTCTCGAATCCAAGGACTATCCTTAGATTTATTTCCCCATCGGCAAAGTTCGTGCCCTTAAAGACATTTTCACCCATGATAATGTCTCGGACATTTCCCTTTTCAGTCATCTTGACTACGATAGTCCAACTATCTAGTCAACGATATTTGGGTACAATCTAACTGTTACAAGAAAAATAACATTGTATTAGTCCAACTAATAATATAATTTTAACGAAAAAATTTGAAAGAGTGTAAAGCTAAGTATCTGAATGAAATTGCAAATTCAATACTAGCCTCTCACTATTTTTCGGCGAGCCTCTAACCCTCTGTTGAGTACTCGGGAAACATAGTTTCCTAGTGGGCTAGGATCCCGTTAAATAACACACAACCTTGACTTTGGCCAACAAGCTGTATGAAACTTAACTAGGTAGATCTTGAAGATCAATTGGATCTCATCCAATTCCTAGATCCGGTAAGTGGACATCCAAGTCCGAAACATATATACATTATATATGCCAATATATCCAATATATTTTCCTAACCTTTTTCCTCTGAATCAACTAAGCCTTGGCTTTGGCACAACAAACTTAATGATTCCAGTTGAGCGGGACCCATTGACATGGAAAGCTTCGTAATCAATGTCGATGGATAAGAAGTGATCTTGACTTTGGCCAACAAATCACAACTTGGACAAGACACCGATATAGAACAAAACTTTCATGATTCAAACACATCCGCAATTGACAAAGATCTTGACTTTGGCCAACAAACCAATGCTAACTTTGGATCTTGAGTAAGAATCACTCAACGGAAGGAAAAATGTTTTATATGTTTTTGAGGGTTTTTCACGAAAATTGGCAACCAATTTATTGTCTTTGATTAGGTCTCATCATACACCCTTAAGCATGCTTCTAAAACATCATAAGGCGCAAAAGTAAATTAATAATGATATGCAGATGGATATTTAAACAAATTGTTCCTAGAACAAATCGCTCTCTTTCCTCTCTCCGGCTAGAACTATTCTGACTCCTACCCAATTACATAATACAATAAAGAATCCTCATTTACATTGAGGGGAATAGGTGAGAAGAGAATTACAAGGAGTAAATAGATAAAAGGCTGGACACGCAGGCCCAATTTAATAAATTCTAAATTTATTACAATTTCCAAAATTGCCCTTGCCCTTCTAATATCCATCCGATATACATTATTCATACAACACATTTATGTATTCATACAAAGTATGTTATTCAATCAATCTAATCCAATTAATTAATCTTTGATTAATGACCATCCAATGTTCAAACAATGATTTGATTTGCGCGAGTCTAACTCGTTTAAGAATAAATACTTTTAAGTACGTATTCTTGAATTATATCAAACTACAACTTTAAATCCAATTTATTTGTATTCAATACTAATTCCAATTTAATTCCAAATTAAATATTTACACTTATATATTTGCCTTAAAGACTTGGATTCTAAATCCAATCTTAATGGGTCTCAAAGGCCCAATAACATCTAATGTCATTTTAATTAAATTCCAATGGGCTTTTAATTGTTTCTTAAGGCATAAGCTTTGGCCATAATGGATCAAACCCAAAATACCAAGGCCCAATAGGAATCACCCTATTGCCAACAAATCAATTTAGGCCCATTTGGCCCAATTAAATTCTTTAAAGGGTCAAGTGATGTATTTGGACTTTATGGAATTGGTTTTAGGCCCAATTGGATCCAATCCAAAAGTCCAAAACCAAACTTGGTCAAACCAAGCCCAAATACACACTTTTAGCCCAATAAACTTTAAAAGGCCAATTTCATTATAATTTTAATATTCCAAATATTTTAATTATTATAATTAAAGTGAATTAGCCATGATTAATTAATTAATCTTAATATTTCCAAAACATCTTAATTAACTAATTAATCATGCTTAATCCAACAATTTATGCTCAACACAAATTGAAACCAAAATTCATCATTTCATGCTCAACATGCACTTTGAATTCAACATAAACATTATTGACTTTGATTCTAATCCAATCAAAATAACAATCAACATTTAAACATGCATTTAAACACATCATTTCATGTTACAAAAAAAAATAAACATGCAGTCCAAACCAGTAGGTATTTGGCCACACTAACATTTTTTTTATTTTTGATTCAATCAATATATTTCAAATGTAATCATTCATAACTCTAAGTTATCATATTCTAAGCATGCTCAAAGCATCAATTTGAAAGAATCATGTTCAAAACATAAAAGCCCCAAATTTTAGGCTCAAGAGCCCTAGAAATTTTCATGCTTCAAATTGGCTCATGATACCATTGTTAGTGTTCCTAGAACATGCCAAGGATCTAATAAGCATGAAAACAAGTGATTAAGATCATTATAAGTTGCGGAAATACTTAAAACGAACGGATTTGAGCTTTAAAAATTTGAGTAAAAGATCTCCAAGATCCAACTTTGAATGTTGATTCCAAGCTTTGAGATGTTTCCCTATCACCTTTGTTGATTCCTTGAAGTGCTAGCTTATTTGAGTTTGCAAGAAAATCAAAGTGAAGACAGGGAGGAAGCTCACGCCCAAGGGGTTGTCTCTAGGGTTTGTGTTTGTTCCAAGTGTTACAAAAGAGAGAGAGAATTGTTTTTGTAAAAACACTTTTACCCTTTTACCTAAACTTGGTAGTTGGGTAAATGATTTTACTAAAACCATTACAAGGTGGTTGAGTGGTAGGTGGCTAGAATAAATGCCAACTACCACATGTGAAGTGGGCCCCATATTTGAATTCAAAATTCAAATGTCTCTACGAACATTTGCCGCGGCTCGGTTCCGTTTAATCTGATTAAACGAACTTTCATCTCGCTAAATAATTAAATCTAATTTAATTAAATAATGATGCCTCATAAATATATTATGAACGTCGTTTACGAATTAATTCAAAATTAATTCATTCGTTCGTATTAAAGTCCGACTTTAATTTCGTAATGAAATCCAATTCATATTAATATATCAGATATATTAATTTTAGCCCATTCAAATAAATTAAATAGAAAAATCAAATTTAACTATTAAATTTATTTTACCGATTAATTCCAAATTAATCGCGTTCTCTCTCTTACGAACATATTTAATCCCAGATTAAATAAAGCTTCAATTAATCCCAGATTAATTTTCTCTCTCTTAATTAATCCCAGATTAATTCTAATCGAGTCAACTGTCATCGGTGAATCTTTGGGAAGCGACCCAAGAGATATCTGGATATGTTGACAGTAAATCCAATTATCGGACTATCCGATGAAGTGAGTACCTCGTACCACGTGCTTACCGATTTACAAGACATGGTTGGCTTCTAGCAAAGCACCGTGCCTACCCAATTCTCCAGAAATATTCTTACTGGAATATATAATCTATGTCAGGCGAAGAATACGTAGTATCTCGTATTGCGATCCAGTATCAGATGTCAGTGCTAAGCCTGGGGCTGGAATAGTGTCTTGCCCGTACGAAGCACATATCGGATATCAAGCAACTAGTCTCTTTGAATCGGATAATCATGACCTTGTCATATTATCCCGATGGTTACAACACAATAGAGAACTAGTTATGAATCTCTGCGTGATCATCATCTTCATATATCTGAAGTGATACTTCCGTCTTGACATCATATCCAATACACTACGATTCTCGATAAACCCAATAGAGGCGTACACAGAACCTGTTAAAGCCCTGGACGACCAAAACCAAAGTTTACCGATTGTCGCAAGTACTAGCGATGCAAGTCTCAGATTAAGACCAATACTCCTACCCTGACGCGGACTCCCATAGACACATATACATACTACCAATGGGATTTCGCGGGGTCTATCCAGAGCGAAGCTGTTTTTCGTACCATCGGTAAAACACAACCTCCTATCGCACTTGCATAAGTATCTTATACTTAAACATATGAGAACTATGCCGTTATGCTCTCACAACGCGCACAAGTACAATACTAGTCTATTCCGCATTATCGATGTCCAGTCTCGATAATACTACGACTACGGATATTTAATGATTAAACCTTTATGGATTGATACTATCTCATATCATCTCAATCCGGAACTAATCATATGGACTTTTACCATTTATATATCAAAGTAAATAAATTACGAAATGATAAAAGATAATTTCATTACTACATAGTTAATTTTGTACAAAAACACAATGTCTTTTACAAACAGTGACGCTATGGGTCATAATTGTCTACCATATCCATCCTCACATGCGTGTCCTCCTGAAATTCCTACAAAACAAATAAAACTGGAGGGGGTTAGATCGTTAAACGATCCAAGTGAGCGGACAAAACTGAAAAATGAAAAAAAATCTTTTAATTTTAAAATCATATTCTCAAAATGTCCTTTGTGAAAACTCTGTTTCTAAAAACTGAAAACTCTTATTTAAAGTCTGATTTCTGAAATCTGAATCCTGAAAATCTGAAAACTAAAAACTGAAAACTAAAAACTGAAAATACTTGATGCCCAGGACAACAGCTCAACTGCAGCATCTCTAAAAACTGATAGTACTCGATGCCCATGACAACAACTCAACTGCAGCATCTCTAAAACTGGTGGTGCCCTACGTCCAGGAAAACAGCTCAATTGGAAACGTAGAGACCTACACCCAGTACAACGACTCAACTGGCCGTGTAGCCACCACTAGAGACCAGGTACACGATCCTAAGCCGCCATCCTGACCCTACATGTGCACATGTTCTCTGTATTCGTCAATTCCAACTGTAATAGTTACATACTGGGGTGAGGTTTTACCTCATGTCCCGAAAGAAAAGAACATAAACATGTACTGAAAACATATATCTTCAGCTGAAACATTTACTTTCCATGAAACTTTTCAAATCAAACTAAAATATATAAGATATAAAATAAACTTGGCTAACGCCCTAGTTGCTGAAAAGTAAGTCTGACTGAAGAAAATGCGAAATGAAAATCAAAGAAAAGGGAAAGTGTCCACTCACAGTATACGGCTGAGATGAGTCCCTTCACGGGGGTGGAAGGCCGCTGAGAATCTTGAGGCCGATCTAAATATATAAATAATAATAAATTCTTTAGCTACTACAACGAGAATATTCCCATAGATAAGAATAAATGTGAAATGCATGAATTATCACCCCCGCTATGTTTCTAACACGTTAAAGCACCCGATAGAGTTTTTACAAGGTTCGTTTCGCGGTTACGCAAATCATTTTACTCGTCTACAACTCCTACATCAAAACAGAAGAGTGACTGATAGTGACCTGACTTTGAAAATTCAGTATAAATAGAGGGGATCAGTTATGGAGCTGAAATTTTTATAGAATACTCCTCTATAAGTCTACCTTATGTCATTTTTTACGGATCTCGATTTGGACTCCTGGAACTCAAGATATAAGGAACTTTCTGCACCTTATGCAGCAGAGAACTGGACCAGTTCGCCACTGCACTAACTCCAAATTCTGAATTTTTCTGCAATTTCATTTTAAGTATAAAAAATCTGATTTTTGAGTATGTGATTTCCTTATGTGTCTAGTTTACTTAAAAATTAACGGTTCATAAAAAGGACGCTCGAAACCCCAGTTACAGCCGCTAGAATACGTACCATCCGGGTGGATCGATTTGCGGCAAAACGTCGCTATAACTTCAAAATTTTCCCAAACAAACTTCTTTCACTCCAAACCCATTTCTTTCATTTTGCAACACCTAAATACATGCTATTAAGTGTTATTTTTAACCTAAATAAATATTTAAGTCATTGGAGTATTTCCACAAACACTTTATAAGCAATTATCCATTTTCCTACATATCTCTACCATTTCTCTACAAGCATTACCCAATGCATATCACCAATTCTATGTTGGATTTCAGAGTTCATGCGCAGCGGAAATCGTGTTTTGGTGACAGGAAAATTATTTTCACATGAACAATAAAATCCGGATCCGGATCCGTATTTCTAGTATATTAATAATAAAAAAATATTAAGAACTCAGGTTAGCAATATACCTTTAGATCTGGATCTCTTTGAATCACGATTCTTCGAACCACGATCTTCCTCGACTTATCTCCTCACCTCAAACAGCACGTGTGGGCGAAAAAATAAATGCGAAGAAAACTCTAATTTTTAGTGAATGATTCGTGTACTCAACTCATGAGACGAATCCTGTAGGGTTATTTTGTTTATGGTTTTCTTAAAACCAAAACTAAGAAAAATCAAAAGCAAAAAACAAAAACAATTTCCTGTTTTTAATTTTTCTCTCCCTTGCTCACTTCTTTGATTGTTGTTGTTCATTCAAAATGAAAAACCCAAAAACTAATTTAAACTCTCACAGCTCACGTTTTTTTTTTTTTATTATTTATTTTTATATAGTATTAGATTTCTATTGGATCAACTCTTTTGATCAAAATAGAATTCTTATCCCATGGTTGAATTTAGGATCAATACAAATTCATTAAGGATATTAATTTTAATTTTCAAAAAATCAAAAAATAAAATCCTTTAATTTATCTCATAATTTATCAAAGATAATTCATTAAAAACAATTTTCAAAAATTTCAACTTTTGAAATATTATCTTATTCAATTAAAATTTAATTAATCAAATTAATTAAATATTAATTTTCATAAATTAATAAATAGATACATTATCTATTAATAAATATATTAAGACACATTTGTCATAATTTCCAAACAAGAGCTATATGGAATAATTAGAGTGTAAAATAATTCATAATTATTTTAAATAATTCTCAACTATTTTTCTTCGCAATTATAATCGTTCGAACAGTGATAGAAGACGACGAGGGGACCGATGGACCTATAATTCTAAGCTCCAATAATTCCGTCAATTAATTATAAACTCTTTTATTAATCAAACGAAATTATTAATTCTGGAGTAACTCCACTAAATACCCAGAATTGCACTCTCAGAATTATAGAATTAATTACTCAAAGTATTCGTCCACTGATATAGTCATTACCTATGCAATGATCCTCCATAATAGATTCGTAAAGGAGCTAGGTATAAAATATCTGTTAACCTCTCCAATTACATCTTTATCCTTGACTTCCATTAGTTCTCAAGTGAACAATTAATTCATAACTTTTATGAATTTGCGCGCTAATCGTTCAGGTTCTGAACTAACAAACAAGGGAATCTTATGAAACGGATTTCATTATATCAGGTTAGCATTCCCAGCTATTCATTCAACTCATTCCAAAATACAAGGTTTACGAAATGTAATAAATACAAAACCATACCGAGTAAATTAAAGAATGGATTAATATGATATAGGAGTCTGCTAAATATAATGATTTAAGATCATCACATATATGACCATCATTATGATAAAATTGACGTTCCATATATAACGGAATTATTAGAACTTTACAATTTTATCGGGTCCTGTCCAATATAATCTTATTATATAAAATACATTCATTTTTATGTCTCTACATAATATAGTCTGGATAGAACTATACCATTCATAATGGAATGAACTGTATTTATGACTTTGGATTTGAAGATTCCCGACTTCAAATCATAGTCATGGACAAATTTTGATTATTACTCTTTAAACTTTATCCATGCATATATGCATGTAACATTTTACATACACATATATGTTTAATTTAAAGCTACATAAATAATCACGGAATTTTCATGAATTATATAAAGCAAATCAAAATGCATACATGGAATAAAATAGAATCACAAATTTATTAATCAATCATGTTTCGAACATATTTGCTTGTCGGGCATACAAATCCCAACAAACTCCCACTTGCCCTAAAGCAAATGAGACATGTCTCTAATCCCCAATCCTTCTAGATGCCCCTCAAAACTCTTTGCAGGAAGCGTCTTGGTAAAAGGATCGGCTAGATTCTCTGCAGATGGAATCTTCAGAACAGCCACGTCTCCGCGTTGCACAATGTCCCTAATCACATGATATTTCCGCTCAATATGTTTTGATCTCTTGTGGCTTCTTGGTTCTTTGGAATTAGCCACTGCACCACTATTATCACAATAAAGTGACAATGGCTTTTCCATATCTGGAACCACTTCCAGATCAGTAAAGAACTTTCGGAGCCAAACCGCTTCTTTGGCAGCTTCACAAGCAGCCACATATTCGGCTTCCATAGTTGAATCAGCAACACAAGATTGTTTGATGCTTCTCCAAACTATAGCTCCCCCACCAAGAGTAAACACTGATCCAGATATCGACTTTCGATCATCTGTATCTGATTGAAAATCAGAATCAGTATATCCAATCGGAATCAAATCCCTGCCAGAATAAACAAGCATATAGTTCCTAGTTTCTCGTTCTCCGTAGATACTTGAGAATATGCTTAACTGCTACCCAATGATCTAATCTTGGATTTGACTGAAAACGACTAACTATTCCCATTGCATAGCATATATCAGGTCTTGTGCATAGCATAGCATACATCAAGCTCCCTACTGCCGACGCATATGGAATCCGTCTCATATCTTCTTCCTCTTGGGGTGTCGTAGGACACTGTCTTTTAGAAAGAACAACTTCATGACGGAAATGTAAGTTACCTTTCTTGGAGTTTTGCATTGAATATCTAACAAGCATCTTGTCAATATACAATGCCTGAGACAGAGCTAGCAGCTTTTTCTTGCGATCTCTAATAAGACGGATCCCAAGAATGTAACTAGCTTCTCCCAAATCTTTCATTTGGAATTGTTCAGCCACCCAAGCTTTTACGTCTGATAATAGTTCTACATTATTCCCAATAAGTAGAATATCATCAACATAAAGTATTAGAAAGACCACTCGCTTGTCCATGATGAATTTATAAACACAAGATTCATCAGGATTTTGGATAAAGCCATAAGTTTTGATCGCCTCATCAACCTCATGTTCCAAGATCTGGACGCTTGCTTAAGTCCATAGATAGACCTTTGCAACTTGCAAACCTTTTGCTTTTCGTCCTTGCTAATAAAACCTTCTGGTTGCTCCATATAGATGGTCTCTTCAAGATAGCCATTCAAAAAGGCTGTCTTGACATCCATCTGCCAAATTTCATAATCATAATGAGCAGCAATGGAAAGCAAGATTCGAATGGACTTCAGCATGGCTACTGGTGAAAAAGTTTCCTCATAGTCAACTCATTCTTTTTGGGTATAACCCTTTGCCACTAGCCTTGCTTTAAATGTCTCTACATTACCGTCCACTCCCCTCTTTCTTTTATAGATCCATTTGCACCCTATAGGATTTACTCCTTCAGGTAGATCTACAAGTTCCCAGACTGAGTTGGAATACATGGATTCCATCTCAAGTTTCATAGCCTCAAGCCATTTCTCTTGTCATTTCTTCCATTGCACATCTATATGTTAATGGGTCATCTATCCATCATCAGTGATAACAACTTGTGCTTCACCATCTTGTCTATATCGAGAAGGTAGTCGTACTATCCTCCCACTACGACGAGGTGGTAAGATGTCTGACTCGAAGATGTGGTCTCCTCGCTTTGTGGAACAACAATCCTAGTAGGTTGTTGACTGATCTCATCAGATTTTAATTCCTCCAAGACTATCTTGCTTTGAGGTTTGAAGTCTGCCTTATATAATTATCTCAAGAACGTGGCATTTGTCGATACAAATACCTTATTATCTCGAGGATTATAAAACACACCTCCCCTTGTGCCTTTTGCATATCCTACAAAGAAACAAACTTCAGAACGTATTTCCAACTTTGTTGTCTTACCCATTAGCACGTATGCTGGGCACCCCCATATACGAAAGTGACTCAAACTGGGTTTGTTGCCACTCCATAACTCTAAAGGTGTTCTAGGTACTGACTTAGATGGAACCACATTCAAAATGTAGGTTGCTGTGTTTGTATAGCATACCCCCAAAACGATTTTGGAAGTGAAGAATAACTCAACATGGAACGAATCATGTCGAGTAAAGTTCGATTCCTCCTCTCAGCTACACCATTTTGCTGAGGTGTACCAGGTGCAGTTAGTTGGGATAAAATCTCATACTCTAATAGGTGATCTTTGAATTCATTATCAAGGTATTCACCTCCTCGATCTGATCGAAGGCACTTGATTGATTTACCTAATTATTTTTCCGTTTCGATTTGGAATTCTTTAAACTTTCCAAAAGTTTCAGACTTATGTCTCATTAGGTAAACATAACCATATCTAGAGTAATCATCAACAAAAGTAACGAAGTACTCATAGCCACCTCTTGCTTGTGTAGACATGGGTCCACAAACATCTGAATGTATAAGCTTCAGTGGTTCTTGGGCCCTATTGCCTTTTGCAGAGAAAGGCCTCTTTGTCATCTTACCTTCAAGACATGATTCACAGACTGGTAGAGTACCAACATTTAGTTCTCTTAAAGGACCATCCTTTACAAGCCTATTTATCCTGTCAAGATTTATATGACCAAGTCTTAGGTGCCATAGATATGTGTTATCAGTGTGAGAAATCTTTTGCTTCTTTGTTTTTGGCAATGCAACTTTGAACATTTCAGCATTCAATAATGAATAAAATTGGGCCTTATTACATAGAGCCCATTTTCAATAAAACCAGAAACAAATATTCAAACCATTTCTTGAAATAACAACTGATTTATTATCAAAAGAAACTGAATAACATTGTTCATAAAGTCGAGAAACTGAAATGAGGTTTCTAGTAAACCCCGGTACGAAATAAACATTATTCAAAAATAAAATTTATTGTTCTCAACATAAAGTTTTATTCGTCCAACTACTGATGCTGAAACTAAAGCGTCATTCCCAACTCTCAAAGTAAAGTCCCCATCAGCAAGTCTTGTGTAAGAATCAAGCTTCTGTAAGAAACAACAAATATGATTAGTCGCTCCTGAATCAATTATCTAGGGTGATAAATCATTTTCAACTAAACAAGATTCAGTAACAAGTAAATCTGATTTACCTTGATTATTGTTTGGCTTGGTTCTTTTGCTGCTGTTTCCTGCTGTTTTTCTCAGTTCCTGAACTCTTACCTTATTCTTATTTCTCTTTCTCTTCTTTAACGAAGAGTTAGAGGTAGAAGGTTCAGCAACATTTGCTTTACCTTGCTTTCCTCAGAAAAAGACTCAAAAGTTGTGAGTTCGATAAGTAATTGAGTCAAAGTATAACTCAAGTTACTCATAAAGTAATATCTTTTGAACTGAAGAAATTGTGAGCTAAGACTTTCCAAAATTAAGTCCACTTTTATGCCTTCATCTATAGTTGCACCGTTGATTTCAGCTTCATGAATCATACTAATTATCATTAGCACATGTTCACGAACACGGGTTCCAGCTTCCATTTGCAGTTCAAGACTTTCCTGAAAGCTTCATGTTTGGCTTGATCAGAAGGTTCGCCAAACATGCCCTATAGAGACTCCATT
>SKCR01043175.1:0-41785 GCA_019454045.1 Zanthoxylum bungeanum
ATCCAGTATCTGATGTCACATGCAAGGCCTGAGACTGGAATAGTGTCTACCTCGTACGAAGCATATATCGCATCACAAGTAACTAGTCTCTATAATCGGATAATCACGACCTTGTCATATTTTCCCGATAGTTGCAACATAATAGAGAACCAGTTCTATATCCCTGCGTGATCATCATCTCCATATGACTGAAGTGATACTTCCGTCTTGACATCACACCCAATACACTACGATTCTCAATAAACCCATAAGAGGCGTACACAGAACTTGTTAAAGTCCCGGATGACCAAAACCAAAGCGTATTGATTGTCGCAAGTATTAGCGATGTAAGTCTCAGGTTAAGACCAAATACACCTACCCTGATTTAGATTCACATAGACACATAGTCATACTACCAATGGGATTCCGAGGGGTCTATCTAGAGCGAAGTTGTTTCCGTACCATCGGAAAACACAACCTCCTATCACACTTGCATAAATATCCAATACTTAAATATATGAGAACTATATTGTTACGCTTTCATAAAACGCACAAGTGCAATACTAGTCTATTCTGCATTATCGATGTCCAATCTCGATAATACTACGACTATGGATATTTAATGATTAAACCTTCGTGGATTGATTATGTCTCATATCTTATAATCCAGAACTAATCATAAGGACTTTTATCATTTATATATATTCGAGTAATCTAATTACAAAATGATAAAATAACAAATTCCATTGTCACATAGTTAATTTGTACAAAAACCATAATGTCTTTTACAAATAGTGACGCTATGGGTCATAATTGTCCAACAAAGATAGTTGATAAATTCCATAATTTCATCATCTAGCTCGCTGTCAATCATATTAGTGATGCAAGCTTCAAGTTTATCTGTGGGAAGTGGCAGTGCATCAGTATCCTGGATGATACTTTCTACAAAATCAATTATGAAACATTCCGCTTCTTTTTCATCATTTGGGAATTTCATGGCTTTGAAAACATTAAAGGTAACTTCTTGGTCCTGCACTTTCATGGTTAGTTATCCTTTTTTTACATCAATGACAGTTCGACCTGTAGCCAAGAATGGTCCCCCGAGGATGATAGGTAAATCTTTATCTTCTTCCATGTCAAGGATAATGAAATCTGCTGGGAGAATGAGTTTGTCGACTTTGACCAGCACATCTTCAACTACAACTCTTGGAAATGCGAGCGTTCTATCAGCAAGTTGCAGAGAGACTCAGGTGGGCATTGCTTCTCCAATTTGTAGTTTCCTGTAAATCGAAAAAGGCATCAAATTAACACTAGCACCTAAATCACACAAAGCTTTACCGATGTAATGTTCTCATATGGTGCATGGGATGGTGAAACTGCCAGGAACTTTCAACTTTGGGGGAAGTTTCCTCTGAATGATGGCATTGCATTCTTTTGTCAATGCTACTGTCTTATAATCTCCCAATCTCCATTTTCTTGACAAAATATCTTTCATGAATTTGACATAGCTGGGAATTTATTCCAACGCTTCTGCAAATGGAATGTTGATATGTAGCTTTTTGAAGACCTCCAAGAATCGAGCAAACTGCTTGCTCAGTTTGTTTTTTTGGAGACGCTATGGAAAAGGTGGAGGTAGGGTGAATCTTTCTCGATCTTTTTCCTTTGCTCCTCCATCTGTGGCTCTGTTTCTTTTGGAACTTCCTCAATGGATGCCTTGATACCAACATCTTTTTTTGATTTCATTACCACTTTTCAAAGTAATGGCTTGACATAACTCATTCCTTCGGTTCCTTGTATTTTGTTTTGTGTTGCTAGGATGGTTACCTGGCGGTTTGTAAATCTGAGCATTGGCCAGTTGTCCCATTTGATTCTCCAGTGCTTTAATAGAAGCTGAATGGCTTTGATTCAATGCTACTTGATTTTGAACCATAGCTGCTAAGGCATCATATTTTGCTTTTTGCTTTTCAACTAGGCCAACACTTCTGTTATTCCTGGTTCATTTTCATACTCCTACCTTTGTTTTGCTGTTGGAATCCTGGTATGGATTGTTCCTTTGCCCTGAATTGTTGTTCCAAGAAAAATTGAGATGATTCCTCCACCATGGGTTGTAAGTGTTGGAATATGGATTGTTTCCCTGTCTGTTGAAATTATTGACATAATTCACTGTCTCTTCATTCTGGTGGTATGATTCAATCTCTGGTGCTCCTCCATATGGTGAACTTGTCGATCCAATATTACTTTGCATGCCAAAAGTTTCCATGAATTTGCATATCTGATCCAGTTTGGCATTCACTGCTGTTTTGTTTCCAACTTCATAGATTCCTGCGATTCGTTGAATCATGCTCTTTTCTGTTGGCCACAAAGAATTATTATTGGCCATTTCTTCAATTAGGTCATAGGCCTGATCTTCTCCTTTTTCCATTAAAGCTCCTCCAACATCAGCATCAATTGTGGTTTTCATTAATCCAGAAAGTTCATCGTAGAAGGTTTGGACTTGTAGCCACTTTGCAATCTCATGGTGAGAATATTTTCTGAGTAACTCTTTGTACCTTTCCCAAGCTTCGCAGAGGGATTCTGAGTCATGTTGCACAAAAGGATGTGATGTCATTCCTCAGCTTTGCAGTTCTGGCTGGTAGAAAGTACTTTGCAAGGAATTTGGTGGCTAGAGTATTCCAAGTTGTGATGGAACCTGCTGGTAGTGAATGTAGCCAAGCTTTAGCTATGTCTTTCAAGGAATATGGAAAAACCTGCAGTCTCATTGCTTCTTTAGCCGCTCGATTGTAATTGAATGTGCCGTAAACTTCCAAGAAGTTGCTAATGTGGGCATTAGGATCTTCAAATGCATTCCCCCCAAACTGAACTGACGGTTGTATCATCTGAATGCATGTTTTGATGTCACACGTATTTTTTGGTAAGGGAGGAAGTATAATACAGGAAATGAAGCCGTCAACCACTGGAATAGTTCTGTCTCGAATGGGAACTGGTGGTGCAACTTCCAAAGGTTCAGGTTCCATGTTGATCAGTGCTTATTGGCCTTCTTACCTTTCCATTCTCAACTGTCTGATGGTTCTTTCAATTTCTGGGTCAAGCGGACGGATTTCAAAGCTTCTGGTTCTTCTCATGTAGTGTCTGAGAACCCGAAACACAAGAAAACAAAAACAATAAGTAAAAAAAAATTGAGTTACAAGTAACGGTATCTAACCCCAAAACTAATAGTGAAAGATAATAAGTCCCCGGCAACGGTGCCAAAAATTTGATCGGCGTGATCACACACGTATAACCCAAGCGCACGTATCGTTCAAGTAGTATAAAATATATCGATCCCACGATGACTTAATACCTAAGCTATTAGTTTATGAAGCCAAATATTTACAAGTATCTAACAGATTTACTGTTTGATTGGATGGTGACTTTAAACTAAAACAAGTAAATAGAATAGTGCGAAAGTGAATTAAAGGTAAAATCAATATTATTAAACTATCTAGGGTTATGAATCCTTCCAATATCTTTTAAAGATGAAGTGGTTATCTCATGTTTGTGCAATATATCAATTTATTAACCTGGAACACGAAATTATTCAAAAGCCTCTGTCGATGGTTAGATGCAAATACCCAGTATAACCCAATTAATCATATGTCTATATTAACCAAGTTACCTGAATTTATTAAGATTAAGTTCCAATTGTGGCTACCCTCACCCCAACAGGTATATGTCTATCATGTAAGGAAATCTATTAAGGGGTATCTAATCCTTAAGGGAGATCGTGGGCTATTAAGTCTAAGGTTGAAACCTAAAATTACTTTGTCAAGTTTATTTTAAGTTTACCAGATCAATCTTATTAATGGCCAGTTAACACTTAATAAACCTTAAAAACAGTGATATTGGAATAAATAAACCTTTATATTACCCAAACTATAAAATAACCCCATATAAACCGGTGATATTGGAATTCATCACAACCCTAGATAACAGGTTTAGTTATGACACATATCTAAGGGTAATAAAATCTAAAATAAAGTAAATGACATAAAGTAAATACTGGAAATTAAAAACGTAAATAAACAATAAAGAAAATGATGGGGGTTAGAGAATCCACTTTTATTACTTTTATTTTAGATATCTCCCTTATTATAATATATTAACTTTGCATGACATTACCAACCGACCATAAAGGCGGTATCCTGATTAAGTCAAATTTATGATTAATTCCAACTGACCATAAAGGCGGTATCCAATTTAGTTAGGTGAAAATCAATTTAATTAAGTCCAACTGACCATAAAGGCGGTATCCCATTAAGTCAGATTTTAAATAGTTTATATATTATAATTAAGGGAGATTAATCTAAATATTAGTAATAAAAGTTTTACCTTTAACCCCCACAAGGGGGAGTTACCTCCTCATACTGAAAAATAAAATAAAGATTGAAAAGTAAAATAAAGAAAGTACTATTGCGTAAAATAAATAAAATTAAATACATAAAGCTGTAAATAAACAAACAAGATACAGTCTTCTTAGTATTCTTAAGGAATTCCCCAGAAGAAGGTATGAATTGGAATTCTGAAATCGGCCTCAATTTAGAGCATTCTCTGTTTGGCCTCACACGTCGCGACGCGTGGAACATTGCGCGTCGCGATGCGCCGTTGATTAAACGCGATCGTGACACGTGGCGTCGGCAGCATCAGCATCTGAATTATTGGTTTGGCGTCGCGAATCCAAATGCTTGAGCGTCGCGACGCTGACTTCATCATAACTTCAGCAATGATGTGTTTCAATGATGAGTGTCAGCAGCATGTGATGGTGACACATGTCCGGCGCACGTTAGCAAGATTGCTGTGATGTTGACACGTGGCAGGCGCACGTTAGAAAGTGAGCATGTTAGCAAGTCTGCTGTGATTGTGACATGCGTATGGCGCCTGTTAGCGGCGCATGATAGCAGTCGGTGTATTTTACCATGACGTATTTTAGCAAATAGCCATTTTAGTAGGAAATTTACATTTTTGTCCTTTTTGTCCTTTTTCACTGTTTTGGACCATCCAATAATGCTCCAACAGTATTAATATTATTGCTTAAAAGTAATCACCTAATCATGGGAGATTTATGACAATCAAGTCAATAACATGCTTGGGTCACGATAAAAATTTTAATTTAAAACATGCAATGCATATCCAATATGACTTACGCATAATTAAATTAAAATTACAGAGCATAGATTCAAATACTTGTGTTGTGTGATAAAGATCTGCGCTGATACCATTTTTTTTGAGGTGGTTGTGGAACCCCTACGGTCAGATATGTGCCCGGCGTAGAGGAACTGGGTCTAACATGTGGATATCAAGCATTGGTGGATTGTTAAATAATTAAATGGAATACTATATTCCATTACACGTGTATTGGAAAACACCGGGACTGAATCGGAGTCCAGAAACTCAAAAGCGTGCGCTACAATGTGTAGCGCACACTGTGCTCGCACTGAACAAATTTTTTTTTAATATGTTAACTTTTAAAGCATCAGCTCTTTGAAAACAGATGGCTGATGCAAATTGGGTTTTTAATATTCCCTAAACACTTTCAACCACCCAAAATTAATTTTTAACCTAAAAATCAAGATCAACACATGTTATAGAATAAAATCACATTTTTCAAAATATCAAATATTTTTATAAAAAATATAAATTTATTTTAAATACACACATGCGTAAATTTGGATCCATAACATTAACCAAATTAGAATCCATAATGAAGTGACTCATGAACATTTCTAGGTCTCTCAAAGGTGGTCAAGTGATTCTAGAATGGTAGCCATAATTCCAAACTTTCATTAGAGTTCCAAACTCTAATTTTATATTTATATCCAACATAAATATTTTGATCAAATCACAAACATATTGTGTTTATGCTTCCAAAGTATTCATACACAATTCATTAGCCTAATTTCAACTTCCATTTATGTTATTATGTATCCAATACATAATACATCACTATATGTTTCACTAATGATAACTCACTAATGAAAACATATTTTTAGAGAAGATAAAACTTACCAAGCAAACTTGATTCCAAGATCTAATATTCTTCGCCTTATTGAAAAATGTGGAGAACTTCCAAAACTTCTCTAAACACTTTGAAAAATATAGAGAACTTCCAAATTTTCTCTAAACACTTCTTTTACATTTTGATCTTCGATTAAAAAAAAAACTTTGAAAGCATAAGCTCTCTGTTCAAATTGGGGTTTTACCCAATTTGCTTCCAATATTCCCTAAAACTTTTCAAACACCCAAATTAATTTTTAACATCAAAACCAAGATCAATGCATGTTATAGAACAAAATCATGTTTTTTCAAAATATCAAATATTTTTACAAAAAATATAAATTTATTTTAAATACACATAAGCGTACATTTTGAATCCAAAACATAAACCAAATTAGAATCCAACAGTGAAGTGACTCATGAATAAGCCATAACTCCAAACTTTTATCTAGAGTTCCAAACTCTAATTTTATGTTTATCTCCAACATAAACATTTTGACCAAATCACAGGCATATTGTGTTTATGCTTCCAAAGCATACATACATAATTCATTAGCCTAATTTCAATTTCAAGTTATGTTATTATGTATTTAATACATAATATATCACTATATGTATCACTAATAATAACTCACTAATGAAAACATAGCTTTACAGAAGATCAAACTTACCAAGCAAGCTTGATTCCAAGATCCAACCTTCTTTTCCTTGTTGAAAAATGTAGAGAACTTCCAAAGCTTCTCTAAACACTTTGAAAAATGTAGAGAACCTTCAAAGATTCTCTAAACACTTCTTTTACTTAGGCTAATATCTCTAATTCTTGCTTGTTTTTATCTTTTTCAAGCTTGATTAAAAACTTGCTTAAACTTGCCTTTTATAGTGAAGCTTGGATAATTTTTAATTAATAAAAATTCTAATTAATTTTTAGGTGGGCTTAATCCAATTTGTCCAAATATGTATAATTAGGTGTGACCAATCACATTTGTCTACCACTTTGATCTGATCCAATTAAATCTAGACAAAGTTTAACCAATTGATTAGTTCATTGTCTACCACTTTAATTTAATTCAATTAAATCAAGCCAAATACACGTATTATTACATATTTTGTAATTATCAAAATATCCTCCAATGGTAGAGATATTTATGAAATTACAACAAATGCCTTGTGTGATTTTGGATTAATCTAATTGGCTCAAAGTAAATAATTAATGTAATATAATAATAATTATCTATTTTAATTGATAATTATAATATCAAATATTATTTATTATCAAACATTATTAGCTATCCAAGTGCTCAACGAGTACACTTCATATTGTGGAACTCTCTAAGTTTAGACACATTCGTCATATATGCCTAGTTTATATGTACGAAATTTGGCCACCTCCGAATTTACGAAAAACACGAATGACATTTCTGAACTATACAAGTCAAGGTCATCACATATGTATAACAATCCATCTGTCGTAGGCTATTCGAGTTGTGCTTAGGTAATATAGATTACATCGTCAAGTTTTCGAGGTGCACATCTCATATTCTCGACATGTCCAAGATTCTTTACAACTAATCAGAACACTATTTCTGATACATGCGATCCACCTTAGGTGATCGGCTTTGGCCAAAGTCTTAAGAATCGTGACTTACTCACATGGATACCTAAACCCCTTATGGTACACATATAGGCCGACAGATCATATTTTGCTATGCACTTGATTAACGAGTTTATCGGTCCACACCTGATAAACATCTAGTTATCAGACAATGAAAGGTCTATGACATATATGGAATCAAAATGTGGAGGACCACACACAAAATCAATGCTATTTTATAGTCAAAGGATCACATATACTACTCGAATCGAGGAGAATCCTATTGACGGTGGTGTGTACTTTCAACTATTAGGAATCATATGTGAGTCATTAAGTATTCACTCCAAACAAATACCCACATGTCTATACGAGCTTCCCTTACTCATGGTACATTGAGTTAAACCATTGGAACTCCAATTACAATATACGATATGTGATAGTCTTCTAAGTTATAGGAATTGGACCGTATTCCAAAACCAACGACTAAGAATATTTACTTTATGAATAGTTTATAATAGTAATACTATCCCAATGTCGGACCACCCAATGTCCAATATTACTATATGACTGTTCTAAGGTCGATGTCATTCTCAACCTATTTATATATCAAACTAATATACATAATGACATTTCCATTACAGGGTTGAAATGAAAAATATAGTTATTTTATTAATAAATAATAAAATATAATGTACAATACACTGTTCGGATTGGCGCTCCAAGCACCAACTCCAACAACACTACAATCTCCAAACAATAATTCCACATGGTTAATAAAAAATTTTGTGGTTAGTTTGTGTGTAGTTCTTTTTGAATAAATACATAAATGAATAACAACAATTTTTTTTTTTTACACACAAAACAATAATAAAAAAACAAAAACATATATATTATTTTTATAAAATAATATTTTAAAAAAAACAAAAAAAAAAATCTAGTCAAATGTCTCATCCCCTAAACAAATCGAGACATTGTCCCCAATATCTGAATAAAAAGAAGTAGAGTTTAAAAGACATCATCCGGTTAGTGTGGAAAAGATTGTTGAATCTACAACACTGCTATAAAAAATAAAAAGAAAGGTTACATATAAAGATTCAAATCCACTCTAGATTTCTTATCACGATCGCTATCAGACCAATCAAACTTAGAAAAAATTGGGTCGATTCTTGGTTTATAGGCTAAGAGATGGTCAATTAATTCATCAACATTTCTTACAATTATGACAATAACTTTTGCTGATTTTGATATGAACCAAAATCTTTTAACATCCAAAAGAAATTGTTGGGTTTCTATTAAGTCACAAGGATCATTTTCAAGCAATGAAACATATATGTGAATACTCAAAGAAGTTGCGGAATACTTACAATGATCGGTCTAGCGATGCGTTGAACAACAAAAACTCTTTTTATGCCCTTTGAAGCTCACGTCAGTGGGCTGTTTTTGCTCCTCCAAATTCGGCCATGAATGATCAACTAAGCTCCAAGCTTTGTGTTGTGATTCCATGCTCACAAATCGGTTTCCCTATCACCTTCGTAAGACTCCGAATGTGTGCTAGCACTTAGTAATTTTGGCCACAAAAATCACCATCTTGCTTCTCATTGCTCACGGCAAAACCAGAAAAAGGAAGAAGAAATATGCCCCTTAGGCGTGAGAGAGAGAAGAGAGAAGAGAGAAAAATGTGTAATTAATTTGGAGAAATTGTGTATCTAATACACAAAATGAATTTCAAAAATCCATTTCCAAATTTTTTGCTTTCCAAAAGTCAAAAGGCATTAAAGCCAACAACCACCTCCATCACTATTCACATCAAAAGTGACTAGACATCACTTCACTCAAAGTGATGTGACTTCCATCACTTGATTGACTAGTGATTTGACGCTTGATGTGACTTGTGAGCCGCACTTAAATTCGAAATGCGAGTGCGCCCGCAAACACTCCCGGGCTCAGGTTCGCTAATTCCAAATTAACGAATTTTCCGTTGCGACGTAATTAAATAATTATGCATAGCAAAATCACTATTCACGTCGCAAACGAATTAATTCTATATTGACTCGTTCGCCCGAATTAAAATCTAATTTTAATTCTGTGTCGAAATCCAATTTCATATAATATATCGAATATATTATTTTATCGATTGATTACAAATTAATCGTATTCTCTCTTTAATTAATATTTTATCCTAGATAAAATATCTCCGTAATTAATCCCAGATTAATTTTCTCTCTCTTATAATTAATCCTAGATTAATAAAGTGCGAGTCATACGTCATCGGTGAATCTTCGGGAAGCGACCCATGAGATCCCCGGATATGTTGGCAGTAAATCCGATCGTCGGACTATCCGAACACGTAAGTACCTAGTACTACGTTTTTACCGATTTACAAGACATGGTTGGCTTCTAGCAAAGCATCATGCCTACCAAATTCTCCAGAAATATTCTTACTGGAATATGTGATCTATATCAGGCATAGTATACATAGTATTGCGTATTTCGATCCAGCATCGGATGTCACTTGCAAGGCCTGGGGCTGGAAATGTGTCTGCCCCGTACGAAGCACATATCAGATCTCTGGTAACTAGTCCCTATAATCGGATAATCATGATCTAGTCATATTATCCCGATGACTGCAGTACATAAGAGAACCAGTTCTGTATCCTACGTGATCATCATCTCCACTATGACTGGAGTGATACTTCCTTCTCGACATCACACCCAATACACTACGATTCTCAATATACCCAGAAGAGGCGTACACAGAACCGGTTAAAGCCCTGGACGAGCAAAACCAAAGTATATTGATTGTCGCAAGTATTAGTGGTGCAAGTCTCAAGTTAAGACCAAATACACCTACCCTGATTCGGACTTCCATAGACACATAGTCAAACTACCAATGGAATTCTGAGGGGTCTATCTAGAGCGAAGCTATTTTCCGTACCATCGGTAAAACACAACCTCCTACTACACTTGCATGAGTATACTATACCCAAATATATAAGAACTATGCTGTTATGCTCCCACAATGCGCACAAGTGTAATACTAGTCTATTCTGCATTATCGATGTCCAATCTCGATAATACTACGACTAGGGATATTTAATGATTAAACCTTCGTGGATTGATACTGTATCATATCATCTCAATCAGGAACCAATCACATGGACCTTCTATCATTTATACATCTTGGTAATCTAATTACAAATGATAGAATATCAATTTCCTTTGTCACATAGTTAATTTGTACAACAACACCATGATCCGTACAAATAGTGATGCTATGGGCCATAACTGTCCAAAAATCTCCCACTTGGCCTATAGCCAATCACTCAAGTGTCCTACACCCGAACTATGTACGGTTCACTCAAACTTCTACTGAGAAATACTTTCGTCAGTGGATTTGCTTGATTATTATCTGATGCGTTTTATTCGATCATCACATCACCACGATGTATGATCCGAACGAATCAGATGAATATCGAAGTATATATCTGGATCGTTGATGAGACAATTAATTCTTTAGCATGCGCTATAGCCTAGCTCAGCTGCTAACAGAACTACTCCTAATCTGATTAGGATTATTATCGATCCAAAAGGCTTTTATTGCTGCCTCAGCCGCAACAATAATCCACTTTTGTTGTTTATTCGGTAACACTATCTTGCTTGGAAGATTTCCAGCACACTGTTCCGTTATTCAAACTGTATAGTACCATTGTTACGACTTATAGTCGTTTTATCGGTTAGGAAACTTGCAGTAGTGAACTCAGTCACTTCAAGTTCTCCTTCTCCATAGTATAAGAAAACATCCTTAGATCCTCTAAGATACTAATGGATGTTCTTAACATCAATCCAGTGACTATCACTTGGATTGGCCCGATTGTGACTCCATATGCTCAAAGCGTATGATACACCTGGTCGCGTACATTTATTCAATGTATAATTTCTCGGAGAGTGCTAACAACCTTAGATCTATCCCAATATATCTTTATTCCTAGAATAAAGGTTGTTTCTCCCAAGAATTCTACGGAAAATTTTTCATGAAAGCCAAGCTTTCACCGATAGTTTTATGGGAATATCATTTCCAAGAAATGACATGTCATTATTATACAGGACATTCACTATCAGTGCGCTCCCACTAACCTCCTTATATACACAAGAATCAATTTCGTTTTGAATTAAATCATAAACCATTATGATTACATCAAAATGATAATTCCAAGAACGTAATGCTTGCTTCAATCCATCCATGGATCGAATAACCTGCAAACATTGTTTGCTAGTTTTGGTACGACAAAACCGTCAGGATGTTATAAACATCCTCCAAAAGGTTTCTGTTAAGGAAAGCGATTTTGATGTTCAGCTGCCATATTTCATAAATGAAACATGCATCATCAGTAAGCATTATCCAAATAGATTTAACAATGGCAACTGTTAAAAGGTTTCGTCGTAATCGACACAATGTTGATAACGATACCTTTTCGCTACAAGCCTAGCTTAGTACGTTTGTATGTTGCCATCCATGTATGTCTTCCTTGAAGACATATATAGTACCAATAGGCACAATGCTTTCGGTACATCAACTAGTATCCAAACTTAGTTGGTATACATGGAATCCATTTCGAAATTCATAGCACTTTGCCATTATAGGGAGTCGATACCTTGTATCACTTCCTCATACGTAGTCAGTTCGTGTTCCCCAATAAGATTGACATCTTTACGAGGTGAGATCAGAAACCCATACCCCAGGTTATTTTCTGACTCTCTCCGACTTATGTGGTTCTTGTGTATTCGAAGATTATTGGTATAGTTCATCCTTGATGAACTATTTGTGTTCCATTAAGGAATTGGTGCCTGGAACAGTATTACTCTGATTTTCATCGAGTTTTACTTTCCTCATACTTACCACTGCATATCGGTATTCCTCTTAGGAAAACTGCATGGTGAGCAACAATTACATTGTTCTCTTGTGAGTTGTATAAGTACTATACTTTGGTTTCCCTAGGATAACCCACAATTAGGCACTTATTCGATTTGGGTTTAGTTTGGTATCATCCAAACATATGCCCAGCATTCCCAAATCTCAGGAACGAGAAAAACCTGGTTTCTTCCTGTTCATATCTAATATGAAGTCTGTCAAACAGATTTTTATGGAACCTTATTCAAAATAAGTTTTGCACTGTTAATGCGTATCCGTTGAAGGAAATGGTAGCTCAGAGCGACTCATGAATAACCTTATCATGTCCAACAAAATTCGGTTTCTCCGTTCAGACACACCGTCAAAATGACGTGTTCTGGGAGGAGTCCTAATTGAAAGAATACTATACTCTTTCAAGTATACGAGAAACTTATTGCTTAAGTATTTTCATCATGGTCCAATCATGGTGTTTAATACTTTAGCCGATCTGTTTGTCTATTTTGTGTCGAAACTCTAAAAGTTTCCAATTCGTGTTTCAAAAGAAACACATAACCATAGCGCGATGCCACATCCGTAAAGGTCACAAAACATTCATATCCACCTCCAGCCTAGCTATATATGGGCCCACTAACTTCACTATGAACGAGGGCTAACAGATCGGTGGCACTTGTTCTTTACAAAGTAAAAGGTGTTTTAGGCACTTTACCCAAAAATTAGATTCGTAGACATTATTTGAATGGAATCAAATCCGTCCTAGTATCCACTCTTCGAAAGTGTGGATTTACGAGTCTTGTTTAATTGTGTCTCAGAAAACACTGCCACAATTAAGTTTCAACTGATTGACTTAGTTTGAGCTTATTTTTTTGTCATGTTATATGTTTGAGATTTATTTATATTCAAAAATAAAATACTGTTATTCACATCTAATGTGTTTATCTCAATCTCATCTTTATATAATAAAACACTTTAGTGTTCTAGAATATAAAGGTATACCCGCAACGGGTTAAACCCTGATATAGAGATAATGTTCATAGTCAAACTAGTTACATCTTAACAGTTTCCTAATTTAAGTACACACCCGAAGGGTAGTTCCTAAACTTAGGTTTCTACGGTTAAAACAGCGACTCTCGTCTAATTTTTGATTCGTAGATTAATCTCATCTGAAGTTAGTATCCTACTCATAGCAGATTCTGCACACCAGTATATATTTATGTACCACTTTTAGTATCTAAAATCCAATTTCAATACTAGTAGTGAACATGTTTATAAAAAATATATTTGAAGTCGGAGCCTTGCACCGTCTTCAATTCTTTCATGTCTGCCTTGTCCATACGGCAGTCACGCTTCCGTGTCCCTGCTTGCCACAATTTAGGTAGACATTTTGGGATATGTCCTTTATCTTCCCAGAAGTTTGTAATGATTTTGCCTTTGCCCTTTTCCCACACTCCAGAAGCCTTTGGCCAAGCTTGGCATTCTGGGATGTCGAAGTAAGATGCGCCTTGCGCTTCTTACCTTATTGCAAACTCTGGCTTTATCTCATTGAGTATAGCCATTAACTTGTTAGACATTATGACCCATAGCGTCACTGTTTTGTAAATGATATTGTATTATTGTACAAAATTAACTATGTGATAATGAAATTGCCTTTTGCCGTTTTGTTAAATTATTTACTTTGATATATTAATGGCAAAAGTCCATATGATTAGTTCCGTATTGAGATGATATGAGACAGTATCAATATAAAAGGTTTAATCATTAAATATCCGTAGTCGGAGTATTATCGAGATCGAACATCGATAATGCGGAATAGACTAGTATTGCACTTGTGCACGTTGTGATGGCACAACGGCATAGTTCTCATATATTTAAGTATTGGATACCTATGCAAGTGCGATATGAGGTTGTGTTTTACCGATGGTACGGAAAACAGCTTCGCTCTGGATAGACCCACGAATCCCATTGGTAATATGTCTGCGTGTCTATGGGAGGCCGCATCAGGGTAGGTGTATAGGGTCTTAACCTGAGACTTGCATCGCTAGTACTTGCGACAATCGGTAAACTTTGGTTTTGGTGGTTCGGGGCTTTAACCGGTTATGTGTACACCTCTTCTGGGTTTATCGAGAATCGTAGTGTACTGGATGTGATGTCAAGATGGAAGTATCACTTCAGACATATGGAGATGATGATCACGCAGGATACATAACTAGTACTCTATAAAAGGTTGCAACCGTTGGGACAATATGACCAGGTCAGGATTGTCCGATTTAAAGAGACTAGTTGTTTGATGTCCGATATATGTTTCGTATGGGGCAGACACATTTCCAGCCCCAGGCCTAACATGTGATCGTCCGATACTGGATCGATGTATGCGATACTACGGTATACTACGCTTGATAAAGATCTAATATTCCAATAAGAATATTTCTGGAGAATTGGGTAGGCATGGCGCTTTGCTAGAAGCCAACCTTGTCTTGTAAATCGTAAAAACGTAGTACGAGGTACGTACGTGTTCGGATTATCCAACGACCGTATTTACTGCCAACATATCCGGAGATCTCTTGGGTCGCTTCCTGAAGATTCACCTATGATGTTTGATTCGAACTTTATTAATCTTGGATTAATTACGGAGAAACTTTAT
Source organism: Zanthoxylum bungeanum (assembly GCA_019454045.1). NCBI lineage: Eukaryota > Viridiplantae > Streptophyta > Magnoliopsida > Sapindales > Rutaceae > Zanthoxylum > Zanthoxylum bungeanum. Next base: position 15,148 of record SKCR01043175.1, read on the forward strand.
CTTGGATAAAATGCCTAATTAGGAGAGAGAACGATTAATTTGGAATTAATCGATAAAATAATATATTCGATATATTAAACGAAATTAGATTTCGACGCGGAATTAAAATCGGATTTTAATTCGGGCAAACGAATTAATTTAGAATTAATTCGTTAGCGATGTGAATAGTAATTTCACTAGGCATAATTATTTAATTTACGTCGCGACGGAAATTCGTTAATTCGGAATTAGCGAAACCGAGCCCGAAAGTGTTTGCGGACACATTCGTATTTTGAAACGAGTGGGACCCGCAAATCACATCGCGAAGTCTCATCACTTGACACGACTAGTTGATGGATGTATCTAGTCACCTTTATTGGATGATACATTGTCACTATTCTCAATGTAAGTATGTGAGGCCATTTAATGGCTTTTTGGGAGGGAAAACGTTTTCACGTTTTTGGGAGGGATGTTACCAAAATTTTTTTGGTAATTGTTATCTCATTATTCACGGTTTTGGAAACAAGAAAGAAAAAAAAAAACAAAAGAAAACCAAAAGCCTCTCTCCTCTTCTTCTTGCTCACGCCGTGAGCTTCAACAAGGCAAGAAAAATTATTTTTCATTCTCTCCATTTGCTAGCACAATGAGGATCAAAGGAGGTGATAGGGAAACAACCTTGGAGCTTGGAATACTTGAAGACTTAAGCTTCTCTCCCTTTTGCTCTTGGCCGAAAGTTTCCACCTTGAAGACTCAAGGATTTTCTTCATCATTTTTCATCACAAGCTTTGTAAGTATGATTCTGCCATGCTTCAAGCTTTGCATGTATAAATCATGTGTTTCATTGGCTTATACTTTCTTTGGGACTAATAATAGAAACCTACAATGGTATCATGGAGCCATGTTTAAGCATGAAATACATTAGGGTTAATTTGGGGAAAATTGATTGTAGCATGTTCTTGTGAAATTTGATGATAAGTATGCTTATATGTATGTAATATGATATATACATGATCAATTTTGAGAAAAATGCATTGGATGATTTTTCCCCAAAATTGTTGCTTTGGCCGAATATGGAGGTCCTTGCTCTGAAGCATGGCATGTTCTTGTGAAATTTGATGATAATTGCTTATATGTATGTAATATGAATGTTACATGATCAATTTTGAGAAAAATGCATTGGATGATTTTTCCCCAAAATTGTTGCTTGGCCGAATGCAATATGGCATGTTAAAGGACTTGATTTTTTGTTCAAATAAATGTTGGACATGTGTTTTGAACAAGTGATGATTAATAAATTAAATTGGTTTTTTTGAAATATTTGGTTTAATGAATTAATCATGGATTTACACTTTAATTAATTGAATTTTAAAATTTGGAATATTAAAATTTAATTAATGGGCTTAATTGTATAATTGGGCTTGTATTATTATATTTGGGCATAATGGGCTTGGTTGGGCCATGTAGATTGGGCCAAAAGGATTGGATCCAATTTGGGCTTAAATCACTCCATTAAGTCCAAATATAGTAAAATGGGCTTTAATGTTTAATTGGGCCTTATGGGCTTGAAATTGATTTTATGGCACTTAAGGGTGATTCCTTATTTGGGCTTGGTAATTGGGTTTGACCCACATTAAACAAAACCCAAGCCTTAATAAATCAATTGAAAGCCCATCGGACTTTAATTAAACAAACATTGGATGTTAGTTGGGCTTGGAGACCCAATTAGATTAGATTTAGAATCTAAGTCTTTAAAGCACATTAAAAGTGTAAACATTTAATTTAGAATTAAATAAATTGAATTAGTATTGAATACGACTTAAATTGGATTTAACGGGTAGTTCGATATAATTCGTGAATTCGTACCTTATGTACTTATTCTCAAACGAGTTGGACTCGCGCAAAATCAAACCGTTGTTTGAACATTGGATGATCACTTAAACAAAGACTAATTAATTGGATTAGATTGGTTGTATAGCATGTCTTGATTGAATATATATGTATGTGATGAATGAATAGTGTATATCGGATGGATATTAGAAGGGAAAGGGTAATTTTAGAAATTATTGTAAATTTTGAATTTATAAATTGGACCTGCGTGTCCAGCCTTATCTCTTTTATCTCTTTGTATTCTCTTCTCACCTAATTCCCCTCAATGTAAATGAGTTTCTCTTATTGTATTATGTAATTGGGTAGAAGTAGAATAGTGATAGCGGGGAGAGGAAAGGGAGTGATTTGTTCTAGGAACAAGTTGTTTTATATATCCATCCGTATATCACTATTAATTTACTTTACACTTTATGATGTTTTAGAAGCATGCTTAAGGGTGTATGATGATGAGACCTACAACAAGATAATAAATTGGTTGCCAATTACGCAAAAATCCCTCAATTTATATTAAGCGATTATCCTTCCATTGAATGATTCTTGTTCAAGATCCAAAATTGGCATTGGTTTGTTGGCCAAAGTCAAGACCTTTGTCAATTGAGGATGTACTTGAATCATGAGAGTTTTGTTCCACATCGGTGTCTTGTCCAAGTTGTGATTTGTTGGCCAAAGTCAAGATCACTTCTTGTCCAACGACATTGATTGCGAAACTTTCCTTGTCAATGGGTCCCGCTTAACTGGAATCATTAGGTTTGTTGTGCCAAAGCCAAGGCCTAGATGATTCGGAGGATATGGTTAGGAAAATGTATTAGATACATTGGCATAAGTAATATACATATGTTTTGGATTGGATGTCCACCTAACCGGATCTAGGAATTGGATGGGATCCAATTGATCTTTGAGATCTACCTAGTTGAATAGCATACAATTTGTTGGCCAAAGTCAAGGTTGTGTGTTATTTAACGGGATCCTAGCCCACTAGGAAATAGGATTTCCCGAGTTCTCGACAGAGGGTTAGAGACTTGATGAAAATAGTGGGAGGCTAGTATTGAATTTGCAATTTCGTTCAGATACTTAGCCTTACGCGTCTTTCAATATTATTTCGTCTATTTATTAAAATTAGTTGGACTAATACATTGTTATTTTTTTGTAACAGTTTGACTGTACCCATTTTATCGTTAACTAGATAGTTGGACTATCGTAGTTGAGATGGCAAGCAAGGAAATGTCCGAGACATCATCATGGGAGACAATGTCTTTAAGGGCACAAACTTCGCTGATTGGGAAATGAACCTAAGGATAGTCCTTGGGGCTGAGAGGATGCTGTACACTATACAGATACCTCTCCCGCCTAAGCCCACTGACCCACTTGAGCTGGAGTTATGGAAAACTCATAGCAATAATTGTGACACAGCTCAGGCTATTATGTTAGCTTCGATGACTCAGCACTTTCGTCGCCAAAATAGAGACTTGGATCCTTATAACATGATGGCTAGACTGCGAGATCTCCACCGCACCAACAAACGGATGGAGAGGTACGAGTTGGTGAAGAAACTCTTCCGCGCCCGAATGACTGAAGGCGCATCAGTTGAGGCCCACGGGACTCAAATGATCGCCGATATTGATGAGTTGGCCAATATGGGAATAGTCTTGGAGGCTGAGCTGACAGTAGATTTGATCTTACAGTCACTTCCTGATTCTTGGAAACAAATCATAATCAACTACAAGTTGATGGACACGGATGACTCTCTTGGAGAGCTGTTATCCATCTTGAAGGAGTCTGAAAAAGAACTCCATAAAGGGGGCAAGCGCGAGGCGCACTATGCATCGACCTCTCAGGGGCCAAGGGCTGGGCCCAAAGCAACTGGAGGGGTGAGGAAGAAGAAACATAAGAAAAAGGGTAAAGGCAAGTTGACAAAAGCTTCTGGGAAGCCAAGGAACAAATCTCAAGATGTTCCTCAACTGCGGCAAGAAGGGTCACTGGAAACGTGACTGCCGAATGGGCAAGGGACACATGGAGGATATCAAGGCAGGCAGGCACTAGCCTCTGATATGTTTGTTATTGAGATAAATATGACTACTTCTAGTTTTAAAAATTGGATTTTTGATTCTGGTTGTGCTGCTCATATATGTACTGATTTGCAGGATCTGCAGAATAGCAGGATGCTGGCTTCAGGGGAGGTTGATCTACGAGTCGGAAATGGGAACTCCAGTTGCTGTTTTGGCTGTAGGGACTTTGTTTTGGAATTGCCCTCGGGGCATGTGCTTAAACTTTTGAACTGTTTTTATATACCTAGTTTGACTAGGAATATCATATCTGTATCTTGTTAACCCAGCATGGGTACACTTTTGTATTTAGAAACACTGGGTGTTATTTATATAAAGATGATGCAGAAATTTACACTGTGTTGCAAATAATGGCCTTTATATTTTGAATATAAATGAATCTCCTAAACATAAAATAACAAACAAAAGGCTCAAAAGAGTAATCTAAAAGATGAAGCTTACATGTGGCATTGTCGTCTAGGACACATTAACAAGACTCGCATATCCACACTTTCGAAGAGTGGGTACTTGGACGGATTTGATCCTAATTCATATGATGTCTGCGAATCTTGTCTTTTAGGCAAAAATGCCTAAATCACCTTTTAGTGGTAAAGGTGAACGTGCCACAGAACTGTTAGCCCTCGTTCATAGCGACGTATGTGGGCCCATGTCTAGCCAGGCTAGAGGTGGATATCATTACTTCGTAACCTTTACGGATGATGCATCTCGTTATGGTTATGTGTATCTAATGAGACACAAGTCGGAAACTTTTGAGAAATTCAAAGAGTTTCGACACGAAGTAGAAAAACAAACAGGCAGAGTATTAAGACATTGAGGTCGGACCGTGGTGGCGAATACTTAAGTTATGAGTTTCAAGATTACTTGAAAGAATATGGTATTCTTTCACAGTGGACTCCTCCTGGAACACCGCAATTAAACGGTGTGTCTGAACGGAGAAACCGTACCTTGTTAGACATGGTAAGGTCGATGATGAGTCGCACTGAGCTACCAATATCCTTCTGGGGATACGCATTAAACAGTGCGTACTTATTTTGAATAAGGTTCCGTCAAAGTCTGTTGAACAGACTCCATATGAGATATGGACAGGGAGGAAACCAGGTTTCTCTTTCCTGAAGATTTGGGGATGCTGGGCATATGTTAAACGTTTGGAAGGTACCAAACTAGAACCCAAATCAGATAAATGCCTTTTCGTGGGATATCCTAAGGAAACCAAAGGATATTACTTCTATCACCCACAAGAGAACAAAGTATTTGTTGCTCTACATGCATTTTTCCTTGAGAAGGAATTCCTAGATGCAGTGGTAAGTGGGAGGAAAGTGGAGCTCGATGAAAATCGTAGTGATACTGTTCCTGGCAATGAATCAACGACGGAACATAAACAGACCATCCGGGATGAGTCTGTACCACAATCTTCATATACACAAGGACCGCGTAGGTCGGAGAGAGTCAGGACGTACCTGAGAGGTATGGGTTCCTGATCTCGCCTCATGTAGATATTAATCTTATTGAGGATAATGAACCGGCTACGTATGAGGAAGCGATATACAGAATATTGATTCCGCTTTATGGCAAGAAGCCATGAAGTCCGAGATGGATTCCATGTACGCCAACCAAGTTTGGACACTGGTTGATGCACCAGAAGGCGTAAAGCCTATTGGATGCAGATGGATCTTCAAGAAGAAGACCGACATGGATGGCAACGTGCAAACGTACAAAGCTAGGCTTGTAGCAAAGGGGTATCGTCAACAATATGGTATTGATTATGACGAAACTTTCTCACCCGTTGCCATGATTAAATCCATTCGGATAATGCTTGCAATAGCTGCATATTTCGATTACGAGATATGGCAGATGGACGTTAAAACCGCTTTCCTTAACGGAAACCTTTTGGAGGATGTTTATATGCAACAACCTGACGGTTTTATCGTACCTAGACTTGCAAACAAGGTTTGTAAGTTAAATCGATCCATTTATGGATTGAAGCAAGCATCCCGGTCATGGAATCAGCGTTTTGATGAGATCATAAAAGAATATGATTTCGTACAAAACTCTGATGACCCTTGTGTATACAAGAAGGTTAGTGGGAGAGCACTGACTTTTATTGTCCTTTATGTCGACGACGTATTGCTTATAGGCAATGACATTCCCATGCTAACGTCGGTGAAAGCTTGGCTTTCATTAAAATTCTCCATGAAAGATCTGGGAGAAGCAGCCTTTATTCTGGGAATAAAGATCTACCGGGATAGATCTAGAAAGCTTGGACTCTCCCAGAGTACATATATTGACAAAGTGTTGAAGCGATTCAACATGGATCAATCCAAGAGGGGATTGATGCCAATGTCACGTGGTATCCTTCTGTCTAAAGACATGTGTCCTAAGACTAAAGAAGAGAGAGATAACATGAGTAGGATACTGTTCGCCTCGGCAGTCAGATCGATCATGTATGCCATGATATGTACGCGACCTGATGTGTCATATGCTTTGAGCATGTGCAGTCGCTATCAGGCCGATCCAGATGAAGGTCACTGGATGGCAGTTAAGAACATCCTTAAGTATCTTAGACGAACTAAGGATGCTTTCTTAATTTATGGAGGTGGAGAACTTGAGGTGTCTGGGTACACCGATGCAAGTTTCCAAACCGACAAGGACGACTTCAAGTCGCAATCGGGGTATATTTTTTGTTTGAATAACGGAGCAGTGAGCTGGAAATCTTCCAAGCAAGATACTGTTGCCGATTCAACAACAGAAGCGGAGTATATCGCTGCGTCGGAAGCAGCAAAGGAGGCAGTTTGGATCCGAAAATTCCTAATCGGATTAGGAGTAGTTCCGTTAGCAGCTGAGCCCGTGCCATTGTATTGTGACAATAACGGGGCTATAGCACAAGCTAAGGAACCAAGGTCTCATCAACGATCCAAGCATGTTCTTCGGCGTTACCATCTGATTCGGGAGATTATACATCGTGGCGATGTAAAAGTCGAGAAGGTCGCATCGGATGACAACATTGCAGATCCGCTGACGAAAGCTGTTCTTCAGCATGTGTTTGAACGACATATACATAGTTCAGGTATTAGATGCTTGAGTGACTGGCTATAGGCCAAGTGGGAGATTGTTAGACATTATGACCCATAGCGTCACTGTTTTGTAAATGATATTGTATTATTGTACAAAATTAACTATGTGATAATGAAATTGCCTTTTGCCATTTTGTAAATTATTTACTTTGATATATTAATGGCAAAAGTCCATATGATTAGTTCCGTATTGAGATGATATGAGACAGTATCAATATAAAAGGTTTAATCATTAAATATCCCTAGTCGGAGTATTATCGAGATCAGACATCGATAATGCGGAATAGACTAGTATTGCACTTGTGCACGTTGTGATGGCACAACGACATAGTTCTCATATATTTAAGTATTGGATACTTATGCAAGTGCGATAGGAGGTTGTGTTTTACCGATGGTACGGAAAACAGCTTCGCTCTGGATAGACCCCGCGGAATCCCATTGGTAGTATGTCTGCGTGTCTATGGGAGGCCGCATCAGGGTAGGTGTATATGGTCTTAACCTGAGACTTGCATCGCTAGTACTTGCGACAATCGGTAAACTTTGGTTTTGGTGGTTCGGGGCTTTAACCGGTTCTGTGTACACCTCTTCTGGGTTTATCGAGAATCGTAGTGTACTGGATGTGATGTCAAGATGGAAGTATCACTTCAGACATATGGAGATGATGATCACGCAGGATACAGAACTAGTACTCTATAAAAGGTTGCAACCGTCGGGACAATATGACCAGGTCAGGATTGTCCGATTTAAAGAGACTAGTTGTTTGATGTCCGATATATGTTTCGTACGGGGCAGACACATTTCCAGCCCCAGGCCTAACATGTGATCGTCCGATACTGGATCGATGTACGCGATACTACGGTATACTACGCTTGATAAAGATCTAATATTCCAATAAGAATATTTCTGGAGAATTGGGTAGGCATGGCGCTTTGCTAGAAGCCAACCTTGTCTTGTAAATCGGTAAAAACGTAGTACGAGGTACGTACGTGTTCGGATTATCCAACGACCGTATTTACTGCCAACATATCCGGAGATCTCTTGGGTCGCTTCCTGAAGATTCACCTATGATGTTTGATTCGAACTTTATTAATCTTGGATTAATTACGGAGAAACTTTATCTTGGATAAAATGCCTAATTAGGAGAGAGAACGATTAATTTGGAATTAATCGATAAAATAATATATTCGATATATTAAACGAAATTAGATTTCGACGCGGAATTAAAATCGGATTTTAATTCGGGCAAACGAATTAATTTAGAATTAATTCGTTAGCGATGTGAATAGTAATTTCGCTAGGCATAATTATTTAATTTACGTCGCGACGGAAATTCGTTAATTCGGAATTAGCGAAACCGAGCCCGAAAGTGTTTGCGGACACATTCGTATTTTGAAACGAGTGGGACCCGCAAATCACATCGCGAAGTCTCATCACTTGACACGACTAGTTGATGGATGTATCTAGTCACCTTTTGGATGATACATTGTCACTATTCTCAATGTAAGTAGGTGAGGCCATTTAATGGCTTTTTGGAGGGAAAACTTTTTCACGTTTTTGGAGGGATATTTACCAAATATTTTGTTGGTATTGTTATCTCATTATTCACGGTTTTGGAACAAGAAAGAAGAAAAAAAAACAAAGAAAACCAAAAGCCTCTCTCCCTCTTCTTCTTGCTCACGCCGTGAGCTTCAACAAGGCAAGAAAAATTGTTTTTTCATTCTCTCCATTTGCTAGCACAATGAAGGATCAAAGAGGTGATAGGGAAACAACCTTGGAGCTTGGAATACTTGAAGACTTGAAGCTTCTCTCCCCTTTTGCTCTTGGCCGAAAGTTTCCACCTTGAAGACTCAAGGATTTTCTTCATCATTTTTCATCACAAGCTTTGTAAGTATGATTCCGCCATGCTTCAAGCTTTGCATGTATAAATCGTGTGTTTCATTGGCTTATACTTTCTTTGGGACTAATAATAGAAACTACATAACTCTCCAAGAGTTCTATTTGCATTTGTACTTCTAAATCTAAGGATAGATCTATGAGATCCTTCAATTTCATTATCATAGTATAAGGATCCAATCCTAGTTTTGATTAAGAATAAGGAGTCTATTTGGCAAGTTTATTGGATTAAGCACTAAAGTTATCAATCACATGAATATTCCAATATCATGTTCTACTATTGGCTCAACTCCGGGCTTATGCCCAAGATGTTACTATATCAAATAAAGTAACTTCTCAGTTTTCAGGACTATCCTGATTTTATTCCCAATTTGAAAATTAAAGTCGTTTAAATACATTTTCACCCAGGATTATGTTTTAAACACTAATCTTTCAATTATCTTGATTCTAATAGTCCAACTATTTAATCAACGATTTTAGTACAATTTATTATAATGATTACTATAGTCTAACTATATAATCAACTATAATTTAATTGGTTAAATTTAATTATATTGATTACTATAATCCAATTAAAAATCAACTATTATTGAAATAGTTTGAATACAGTACAACTGTTTTAATTGAAAAAAAGATTAATATTAGTCCAAGTAATATATTAATTTATTTGATGAAATATTGAAATGAGCGCGTATGGCAAGTAACTAAACGAATATTGCAAATTTAATACTTGCCTCCCACTATTCTTCGGCGAGCCTCTAACCATCTGTTGAGTACTCAGGAAACCTTGTTTCCTAGTGGGCTAGGATCCCGTTAAATAACACACAATTTTGACTTTGGCCAACAAATTGTATGATAATTAACTAGGTAGATCTCTAAGCTCAATTGGATCCCATCCAATTCCTAGATCCAGTAGGTGGACATCCAAGTCCGAAACATATATCTTATATATGCAATATATCCAATATATTGCCTAACCTTTTTCCTATGAATCAACTAAGCCTTGGCTTGGCACAACAAACTTAGTGACCCCAGTTAAGCGGAACCCATTGACCTTGGAAAGCTTCGTAATCAATGTCGATGGACAAGAAATGATCTTGACTTTGGCCAACAAATCACAACTTGGACAAGACACCGATATGGAACAAAGCCTTCATGATTCAAACACATCTTCGACGGACAAAGGTCTTGACTTTGGCCAACAAACCAATGCCAGTCTTAGATCTTGAATAAGAATCACTCAATGGAAAGAAAAACGCTTAATATGATGTTGAGGGTTTTTCGCGTAATTGGCAACCAATTAATTATCTTTGTTAGGTCTCATCATCATACACCCTTAAACATGCATTCTAAACACATAATAAGGCGCGTAAGAATAAATATAATAATGATATACGGATGGATATTTAAACACATTGTTCCTAGAACAAATCTCTCCCTTTCCTCTCTCCGCTAGCACAAGTATTACTTCTACCCCGATTACATACACTTCTAAAGAAACCTCATTTACATTGAGGGGAATAGGTGAGAAGAGAAATACAAAGAGTAAGGAGGTAATAGGCTGGACACGCAAGTCCAATTAATAAATTCTAATTTATTACAACAATTTCCAAAATTGCCCTCACCCATCTAATAACCATCCGATATTCATTATTCATACATCGCAACCATGTATTCACACAAGCATGTTATCAATCAATCTAATCCAATTAATTAATCTGAATATTAATGACCATCCAATGTTCAAACAACGATTTGATTTTGCGCGAGTCAAACTCGTTTTGCGAATAAGTACTCAAAGTACAAATTCTTGAATTAAATTAAACTACAACATTAAATAGTATTTAATTTTCATTTAATACTAATTCTTTTCTTTAATTCCAAATTAAATAATTACACTTTTAATGTACCTTTACGACTTAGATTCTAAATCTAATCGTTACGGGTCTCAAAGCCCGATTAACATCCAATGTCAATTTAATTTAAAGTCCAATGGGCTTTTAATTAATTTCTAAGGCATGGATTTTTGGTCAATATGGGTCAAACCCAAATACCAAAGCCCATTTAAGGAATCACCATTATTTACCATGAAACCAATTTTGGCCCATTAGGCCCAATTAATAAATTCAAGGTCCATTAACTCATAATTGGACTTTATGGAAATGGTTTTGGGCCCAATTGGATCCAACCAATTTAGCCTAAACCAATCTTGGTACAACCAAGCCCATTAAGCCCAATTACAACTTTTCAAGCCCAATTTCCAAAATAGGCCCAATTAATTAAACTACCAAATTCCAAATTTCATAACTTAATTAACTAAAGTGTATGCCATAATTAATTACCCAAATTAACATTTCCAAAACACAATTTGTACAATTAATTATGCTCATTAACATCAAAACATGTCCAACACATTTTAATCAAAAATCAATCATTTTCCATGCTAATCAAGTCTAGGCATTTTGGGGTTTTTATTGTTCGATTCGGTTTCAATCAAATTAAATCCACAATCAACATTACCCAATGTTTTCCAACTCATCCAATGATCAAAAACACAAAATACCATGACTTTAGGGCAAGACAACCATTCGGCCAAGCCTATGATTTTGGGGAAAAATTATCCAATTCGATTTTTATCAAATTGACAATGCATAACACCATGTTATCATAATTTAAACATACTCAAACAATCAATTTCACTCAAACATGCTCAAATCAATTTTGCCCAAATTTTACCCTAATAAAGTTTCATGCTCAAAATGGCTCTGATACCATTGTTGGGTTTCTATTAAGTCCCAATGATCATTTTCAAGCAATGAAACATATATGTGAATACTCAAAGAAGTTGCGGAATACTTACAATGATCGGTCTAGCGATGCGTTGAACAACAAAAACTCTTTTTATGCCCTTTGAAGCTCACGGCAGTGGGCTGTTTTTGCTCCTCCAAATTCGGCCATGAATGGTCAACCAAGCTCCAAGCTTTGTGTTGTGATTCCATGCTCACAAATCGGTTTCCCTATCACCTTCGTAAGACTCCGAATGTGTGCTAGCACTTAGTAATTTTGGCCATAAAAATCACCATCTTGCTTCTCATTGCTCACGGCAAAACCAGAAAAAGGAAGAAGAAATATGCCCATTGGGCGTGAGAGAGAGACATGAGAAGAGAGAAAAATGTGTAATTAATTTGGAGAAATTGTGTATCTAATACACAAAATGAATTTCAAAAATCCATTTCCAAATTTTTTGCTTTCCAAAAGTCAAAAGGCATTAAAGCTAACAACCACCTCCATCACTATTCACATCAAAAGTGACTAGACATCACTTCACTCAAAGTGATGTGACTTCCATCACTTGATTGACGCTTGATGTGACTTGTGAGCCGCACTTAAATTCGAAATGCGAGTGCGCCCGCAAACACTCCCGGGCTCGGGTTCGCTAATTCCAAATTAACGAATTTTCCGTTGCGACATAATTAAATAATTATGCCTAGCAAAATCACTATTCACATCGCAAACGAATTAATTCTAAATTAACTCGTTCGCCCAAATTAAAATCTAATTTTAATTCCACATCGAAATCCAATTTCGTATAATATATCGATTATATTATTTTATCGATTAATTCCAAATTAATCGTATTCTCTCTTTAATTAATATCTTATCCTAGATAAAATATCTCTGTAATTAATCCCAGATTAATTTTCTATCTCTTATAATTAATCCCATATTAATAAAGTGCGAGTCATATGTCATCGGTGAATCTTCGGGAAGCGACCCATGAGATCCCCAGATATGTTGGCAGTAAATCCGGTCGTCGGACTATCCGAACACGTAAGTACCTAGTACTACATTTTTACCGATTTACAAGACATGGTTGGCTTCTAGCAAAGCATCATGCCTACCCAATTCTCCAGAAATATTCTTACTGGAATATCTGATCTATATCTGGCGTAGTATATGTCGTATTGCGTATTTCGATCCAGCATCTGATGTCACGTGCAAGGCCTGGGGCTGGAAATGTGTCTGCCCCGTACGAAGCACATATCGGATCTCTGGTAACTAGTCTCTATAATCGGATAATCATGACCTAGTCATATTATCCCGATGACTGCAGTACATAAGAGAACTAGTTCCGTATCCTACGTGATCATCATCTCCACTATGACTGGAGTGATGCTTCCATCTCGACATCACACCCAATACACTACGATTCTCAATATACCCAGAAGAGGCGTACGCAGAACCGATTAAAGCCCTGGATGACCAAAACCAAAGTATATTGATTATCGGAAGTATTAGCGGTGCAAGTCTCAGGTTAAGACCAAATACACCTACCCTGATTCGGACTTCCATAGACACATATTCATACTACCAATGGAATTCCGAGGGGTCTATCCAGAGCGAAGCTGTTTTCCGTACCATCGGTAAAACACAACCTCCTACTACACTTGCATGAGTATCATATACCCTAATATATGAGAACTATGCTGTTATGCTCCCACAACGCGCACAAGTGTAATACTAGTCTATTCCGCATTATCGATGTCTAATCTCGATAATACTACGAATAAGGATATTTAATGATTAAACCTTTGTGGATTGATACTGTCTCATATTATCTCAATCTGGAACTAATCATATCGACCTTCTATCATTTATACATCTTGGTAATCTAATTACAAATGATAGAAGAGCAATTTCCTTTGTCACATAGTTAATTTGTACAACAACACCATGATCTGTACAAATATTGATGCTATGGGCCATAACTGTCAAACAGAAATATGATAAGAAATTCGAAGAAATGATTTTTATTCAATAGTAAAATAGTTTTTTTGGTGAATGTTCGAATTCATCCATGACGCAATTGGGAATATTTCTTGCAACATGCCCAGCCCAGCTGGTAAAGCAATAAAACGTAGACATGATTAATCATTTCAGTAAGTCTTTCAAACATACCTGTGACAATATATTCTTCTCCATTAGTTTTTCCGATGAGGTTTCGGTCTACCAAAATTTTTGGGTTGATCCCCAAAACTTGACTGCCTCATTCTTACACGTCCTTTAAATGCATCCCATCAATCCAAGATTGTCACTGCCATATACTAAGTTCATGTTTCTTTTCGCCAAAACCCTACACAATTCTTTTGCGGCCTCAACAAATTCTGGTTTAGTTCTAGAGATAGATCCACAAAATACACATATATTGGTGACTCGTCGTCTTGAAGTTTGCTCAATTTTTGAGCTCTATCTTATTTAGATGTGTTGAAGAGAGAAATGATGAGATGTATATATAGATCCTAAAAAATATGAGTAATAAAGACACTAGTATCTACAAACTGACAATAGTTAGTTGAATAGTAAAATAGATAGTGAAAGTAAAAAAGGTTATATACTGTCAGAAAAATTAAAATAAAGGAAATCAAAATAGTAAATTGAAACAATAAGCACTGGTAGTTGTGATTATGGCTCGTATCTTCCTCTGGTTTTACGTCTAGTAATATCTTGAACGCCCTCTATGTGTCGGGAATATGCTTCCCATATAATTTTCTTACAAATTTACAAAAATGATATTTCAATGTCAGATTTCCGAGACTGTATTGTTGTATTTCTTTTTGATATTGTATATGCAAATTACGAATCAATAGTCAATGATATATCATCTAAGGACTCCTTTCTCAAGCCATCTCTAATGAATTGAATTTTATCTTCACGATTATCAGACACTATTCTTAAAGAATGACAATGAGTGTTGCACGTCCAACGTGCACATTTATAACAAACACCACCTAATTATTTAGCTCTACATTTCTTTATATATGTGTTTTCCCCTAAACCAAGAATGTAAGAAATGAATGAGCTAGAGAACTCACCTACCAAGCCAACCTTTTCTTCAATTACCCAATAAATATCACAAGGAATACCATTGATCATAAGAAGCCTCATTCTTTCGGTGTGTGCTTTGTAAATTTTCATCAGAGCATTTTGGGGATGAGAAGGAAAATGTTTATAGAGCTTTTTGATATTTTTTTCCATGCCTTGATTGTAGGGTATTGGTAATTTTAGGAAACTAAAAGAATCGGCTTAGAGTCGCGAATTACTGTTGTCTGCTATTTAACCGGGGTGCTAGACTTTGACAAAAAATTAAAAAATATTGCAAAACATAAAAAATGAAAATTAGAAAAAAATAAAAGAAAAGAAATAAAAAAATGTAATACATCAGTACACTAGGTTCGAAATGAAAAAAGATTCTTGAAAATTTGAACACTTTAGAAATGGTTTCAAAAGTTATCAATTTACTTTGAATATATCACCATCCCTAGGATTCTCAATGTCAATAGCTCCATATGGTAAATGTGCTCCAAAATAATTAGGCCACTCCATTTGGATTTCTCTTTTCCAGGAAATAAATGAAGACGAGAATCATAAAGCAAAACTTTTTATCAAATTTCAAATATTTTTCGTGAAATTCGACTATCATGAAATGCCTAAGTTTTAGCTATAAGAATTTTTTCATTCTCATATGAATCATTCATTAACTCTTCAAGTTCATTTAATTATGATTTGCATTCATAACTAGCATTTTCAAGGTATAAATTGAATACTTTAATAGCCCAATATGCCTTGTGTTTAAGTTCTACTGGCAAATGACAAGGTTTTCCATAAACTAGACGATATGGAGACATTCCCAAAGATGTTTTGAAAGATGTTCGGTATATCCAAAATGCATCAGTCAGTCAAAGAGACCAATCTTTGCGATTTGGATTGACCCATTTTTTTCCAAAATTTATTTGATTTCCCTATTTATTAGTTTGACTTTGTTGGACAATTATGACCCATAGCATCACTATTTGTACAGAACATTATGTTGTTGTATAAATTAACTATGTGACAAAGGAAATTGCTCTTTTATCATTTGTAATTGGATTACCAAGATACATAAATGATAAAAATCCATATGATTAGTTCCAGATTAATAAGATATGAGACAGTATTAATCCACTAAGGATAATCATTAAAACATCCCTAGTCGTAGTATTATCGAGATTGGACATCGAGAATGCGGAATAGACTAATATTGCACTTGTGCGTGTTATAGGAGCATAACGACATAGTTCTCATATATTTGGGTATTGGATACTCATGCAAGTGTAATAGGAGGTTGTGTTTACCGATGGTACGAAAACAGCTTCGCTCTGGATAGACCCCTCAGAATTCCATTGGTAGTATGACTATGTGTCTATGGAAGTCCGAATCAGGGTAGATATATTTGGTCTTAACCTGAGACTTACATCGCTAATACTTACGACAATCAATATACTTTGGTTTTGGTCGTCCAGGGCTTTAACAGGTTTTGTGTACGCCACTTCTGGGTATATTGAGAATCGTAGTGTATTGGGTGTGATGTCAAGATGGAAGCATCACTTCAGTCATATGGAGATGATGGTCACGTAGGATAAGGAACTCCTACTCTTGTATGCTGCAGCTATCGGGATAATATGACTAGGTCATGTTTATCCGATTATAGAGAGTAGTTACCTGAGATCCGATATGTACTTCGTACGGGGCAGACACAATTCCAGCCCCAGGCCTAGCACGTGACATGTGATACTGGATCGTATACTACGCCTGATACAGATTATATATTCCTTTAAGAATATTTCTGGAGAATTGGGTAGGCACGATGCTTTGCTAGAAGCTAACCATGTCTTGTAAATCGGTAAAAACGTAGTACTAGGTACGTACGTGTTCGGATAGTCCGACGACCGGATTTACTGCCAACATATCCAGGGATCTAATGGGTCGCTTCCCAAAGATTCACCGATGACGTATGACACGAACATAATTAATCTGGGATTAATTAGTAGAAAGAGAAAATTAATCTAGGATTAATTACAGAGATATTTTATCAGGGATAAAATACTATTTGAAGAGAGAGAACGATTAATTTGGAATTAATCGATAAAATAATATATTCGATATATTATACGAAATTAGATTTCGACACGGAATTAAAATTGGATTTTAATTGGGGCTAACGAATTGATTTAGAATTAATTCGCGAGTGACGTGAATAGTAATTTTGCTAGGCATAATTATTTAAGTAAATTTGATTTAATTACGTCGCAACAGAAAGTTCGTTAATTCGGAATTAACGAACCCGAGCCCGGAATGTGTTTGCGGGGCCACTCCGATTTTGAATTAAAGTGGGGCCCACGAGTCACATCGCAAGTCGCATCACACATCACTTTAGTGATGGAAGTCAAGTCACCTTTAAGTGATTGACAACCGGTCACTATTCATGATGGTGGTAGATAGAGGCATTTAATGCCATTTTCCCTCCTTTTTACAAGATGCTTTTTGGAAATGCTTTATCAATTTTTTGGTTACACTTTTTGCATTAAGGTTTTAGAAACAAATCACATCTCTCTCTCTCTCATTCCTCTCCTTGGCCGAATGGCCCTATCATTTTCTCTCCCATTTGGCTTGGCCGAATCTTGCTAAGAAGATGAAGAAAAATTGTTGCAATTTTTCAAGATGCTAGCACATCCAAGGAGTCATTCAAAGGTGATAGGGAAACCCATCTATGAGCATGGAATCTACTTTCAAAGCTTGGAGCTTGAAGATCAACACAAGGAGCACAACAAAGGGACCTTGGCCGAATACATCAAGAAGAAAAGTTTGGATCAACTTCTCAAAGGCGAAATTTTTGAACTCTCCGCCAACATCCAACCGATCTAGTTAGTATTTCCGCTACTTTACTTTGTTGTATTCGCATATTTCATTGCTTAATTTGATCTTGGTTTGACCTAGAAAACCCAACAATGGTATTAGAGCGGTTATTAAGCATGAAATTGATTTCGGGTAAAATTTGGGGCTTTTGTGATTTGAGGATGATTTCTTCAAATTGAGTGTTTGGTTGATGTTAGATGATAATTACTTAGAGTTTTGCATCATTGGATTTGTTTAAAATTGATCAAAAATAATTTTATCAAAATCATTATGTTGGCCGAATATGACCCTAGGATAAACTCTTGGTGATTTTTGAATTTTAGACAATTGGATATGTTTAAAATGCATGGGATATATTAATTTGTGATTTAATTGGATTGAAATCAAAATTGATATAAAAATCTCCAAATTGCCGAGTGCCTTATAAGCATGTTTGATTGATTTTGCTTCAATTTGTGTTGGACATAAATTGATATAATAAAGCATGATTAATTATGTAAATTGGTATTTTGGAAATTTTAATTTGAATAATTAATTATGGCTAATACACTTTGGTTAATTAAATTGTGATATTGGGAATATTGGAATGTAATTAGTTGGGCTAAATTTTAATTGGGCCTAATGGGCCTAAATTGATTTTTGGCAAATAGTGATTCCTTATTGGGCTTTGGTTGCCAAAGTACATGCCTTATAAATTAATTGAAAGCCCATTGGACTTTAATTAAATTGACATTGGATGTTAATTGGGCTTTGAGACCCGTGAAGATTAGATTTAGAATCTAAGTCGCAAAGTCTCATTAATAAAGTGTAATTATTTAATTTGGAATTAAATAAAGAATTAGTATTGAATACAAATTAAGTTGGATTTAATATTGTAGTTTGATATAATTCAAGAATTCGTACTTTGAGTACTTATTCTTAAAACGAGCTGGACTCGCGCAAATCAAATCGTTGTTTGAACATTGGATGGTCATTAATTTTAGATTAATTAATTGGATTAGATTGATTGATAACATGCTTTGTGTGAATACATGGATGTGATGTATGAATAATGTATATCGGATGTATATTAGATGGGTGAGGGCAATTTTGGAAATTGTTGTAATAAATTTAGAATTTATTAAATTGGACCTGCGTGTCCAGCCTATTACCTCTTGATTCTTTGTATTTCTCTTCTCACATATTCCCCTCAATGTAAATGAGGTTTCTTTAGAAGTGTTATGTAATTGGGTAGAAGTAAGATTTGTGCTAGCGGGAGAGAGGAAATAGAGTGATTTGTTCTAGGAACAATCAGTGAGATATCAATCCGTATATCATTATTAATTTATTATCGCGCCTTATTATGATTTTAGAATGTATGTTTAAGGGTGTATGATGAGACCTAATCAAAGATAATTAATTGGTTGCCAATTACGCGAAAAATCCTCAACAAATATTAAGCATTTTTCCTTCCATTGAATGATTCATTCTCAAGATCCAAGATTGGCACTGGATTGTTGGCCAAAGTCAAGACCTTTGTCCATCGCGGATGTGTTTGAATCATGAAGGCTTTGTTCCATATCGCATGTCTTGTCCAAGTTGTGATTTGTTGGCCAAAGTCAAGATCACTTCTTGTCCATCGACATTGATTACGAAGCTTTCCAAGGTCAATGGGTCCCGCTTAACTGGAATCATTAAGTTGTTGTGCCAAAGCCAATGCTTAATTGATTCAAAGGAAAAAGTTTAGGGAATATATTGGATATATTGGCATATATTATATATATGTTTCGGACTTGGATGTCCACCTACTGGATCTAGGAATTGGATGAGATCCAATTGATCTTAGAGATCTACCTAGTTCAATATCATACAGCTTGTTGGCCAAAGTCAAGGTTGTGTGTTATTTAACGGGATCCTAGCCCACTAGGAAACTAGGTTTCCCGAGTACTCAACAGAGGGTTAGAGGCTCGCCGAAAAATAGTGGGAGGCAAGTATTCAATTTGCAATTTCGTTTAGATACTTGCCAATTCGCGCTCATTTCAATTTTTCATCATTATTTAAAAATATATATTAGTTGGACTAATATTTAATCGTTGTTTTAATTAAACAGTTGGATTGTATTCAAAAAACTTCAAATTATAGTTGATTATATAATTGGATTATATTAATCAATATATTTGAATTTAACCAATCAAATTATAGTTGATTATATTGTTAGACTATAGTATCATTATATTTGATTGTACCTGAAATCGTTGATTAGATAGTTGGACTATTGGAATCAAGATAACTGAAAGATTAGCGTTTAAAACATAATCCTGGGTGAAAATGTCCTTAAACGGCTCCAATTTTCAGATTGGGAATAGAATCTCAGGATAGTCCTGGGAATTGAGAAGTTATTCTATTTGATAGAGCAACCTCTTGGGCCTAAGCCCGGAGTTAAGCAAATAGTAGAACATGATCTTTGGAAGATTCATGTAATGATAACTTTAGTGCTCAATCCTTTATGCTCACTGCAATGACTCTTTAATTCCGTCGTCAAAATTAAGGATTAGATCCTTGTACCATGATGATGAAATTAAAGATCTTCATAGATCTATTCTTAGATCTTAGAAGTACAAATTGCATAAGAAGCTCTTTAGCTCGTGTATGTCAGATGGTACATCTGTCCAGCACTAGATGTCGCAGATGATTGCCGACATCGATCAGCTAGGTTAGCTGGGCATTACCTACATGGCTGAGACTGCCAAAGATTTGCTCTTATAGTCTCTACCCGAAAACTAGGGCAGGTTCATTATGAACCAAGAGAAAAATCTTGGAGAGTTGATGGCTATGCTCAAGGAGGCAGAGCCAGAGCTTATAAAAGGGCAAAGGCAAAATCATCACAGTCTTCTGGGAAGACAAAAGGACATATCCCAAGATGTCTGCCTAAACTGTGGCAAACAGGGTCACTGGAAGCATGACTGCCGTATGGACAAGGCAGACATGAAGGAAGTGAAGACGGAGCAAGGCTCCGGCTTCAAATATGTTTGTCATAAACATGTTCGCTACTAGTTTCAAAAAAAAAAAATTGGATTTTGATACTAAGTGTTGTACATATATATGTATTGTTGTGCAGAATCTGCTGATGAGCAGGATACTGACTTCAGTTGAGATTTATCTGCGAGTCAGAAACGGGACGAGAGTCACTGTTTTAACCTTAGAAACCTAAGTTTAGGAACTACCCTTTGGGTATGTACTTAAATTAGGAAACTGTTATAATGTACCTAGTTTGACTAGAAACATTATCTCTATATCAGAGTATAACTCGTTGCGGGTATACCTTTATATTCTAGAACACTAAGTGTTTTATTTTATAAAGATGATATTGAGATAAACATATTAGATATGAATAACAATATTTATATTTAGAATATAAATGAATCTCAAACATATAACATGACAAAAAAATAGCTCAAACTGAATTAATCAGATGAGACTTATTTGTGGCATTGTTGTCTGAGACACATTAACAATATTCGTATATCCACACTTTCGAAGAGTGGGTACTATGACAGATTTGATTTTAATCAAATGATGTCTACGAATCTAATTTATTAGGTAAAGTGCCTAAAACACCTTTTACTTGGTAAAAGTGTAAGTGCCACTGATCTGTTAGCCCTCGTTCATAGTGACGTAAGTGGGCCTATATCTAGCTAGGCTAGAGGTGGATATGAACACTGCGTAACCTTTACGGATGTGGCATCGCGTTATGGTTATGTGTTTCTTTTGAAACACGAATCAGAAACTTTTGATATATTCAAAGAGTTTTGACACGAAGTAGACAGACAGATCGGCTAAAGTATTAAACTATCATGGTTAGACCATGGTGGAAAATACTTAAGCAAAAAGTTTCTCAATTACTTGAAAGAGTATAGTATTCTTTCAATGTGGACTCTTCATGGAACACCTCAATTTGTAGGTGTGTCCGAACTGAGAAACCGAACCTTGTTGGACATAGTAAGGTTAATTACGAGTCACTCTGAGCTACCATTTTCCTTATGGGGATACACATTAAATCAGTGCAAAACTTATTTTGAATAAGGTTCCATGAAAATCTGTTTGACAGAATTCATATTAGATATGAACAGGAAAGAAACCGGGTTTTCTCATTCCTGAAGATTTGGGTATGCTAGGCATATGTTTGGATGATTCCAAACTAGAACCCAAATCGGATAAGTGCCTAAATTGTAGGTTATCCTAGGGTAACCAAAGTATAGTACTTATACAACTCACATGAGAACAATGTAATTGTTGCTCGCCATGTGGTTTTCCTAAAAGGAATACCTATATGCAGTGGTAAGTGGGAGGAATGTAAAACTCGATGAAAATTGAAGTAATACTGATCTAGGCACCGATTCCGAAATGGAACACAAAAAGTTCATCAGGGATGAAATTGTACCATAATCTTCGAATACACAAGAACCACGTATGTTGGAGAGAGTCAGAAAATAACCTGAGAGGTATGGGTTTCTGATCTCACCTCATGAAGATGTCAATCTTATTGAGGAAGACAAACCGGCTACGTATGAGGAAGTGATACAAGGTATCGACTCCCTATTATGGCAAATGCCATCATGTCCGAAATGTATTCCATGTAAACCAACTAAGTTTGGACACTGGTTGTTGTACCGGAAGGCATTGTGCATATTGGTACTATATGAGTCTTCAAGGAAGACATACATGGATGGCAAAATACCAACGTATAAAGCTAGGCTTGTAGCGAAAAGGTATCTTTATCAACATTGTATCGATTACGACGAAACCTTTTACTCGTTGCCATGGTTAAATCCATTTGGATAATGCTTGCTAATGCTGCATGTTTCATTTATGAAATATGGCAACTAAACGTCAAAAACCACTTTCCTTAAACGAAAACCTTTTGGAGGATGTTTACAACATCCTGACGATTTTGTTGTGCCAAAACAATCAAACAAGGTTTGCAAGTTAATTCAATCAATTTATAGATTGATGCAAGCACTGCGTTCTTGGAACCATCGTTTTGATCTAATCATAATGGTATATGATTTAATTCAAAACAAAGATCATTCTTGTGTATATAAGGAGGTTAGTGGGAGCGCACTGAAAGTGATTGTCCTAAATAATGATTATCTATCATTTCTTGGAAATGATAGTCCCATAATGCAATTGGTGAAAGCTTGGCTTTCATGAAAATTCTCCGTAGAAGACTTGGGAGATGCAATCTCTATTCTAGGAATAAGGATCTACTTGGATAGATCTAAAAGTTGTTGGAACTCTCCGAGAACTCGTACATTGAAATAAATGTATGTGACCTGGTGTCTCATATACTTTGAGCATATGGAGTCACAATCAGGGCAATCCAAGTGATAGTCACTGAATTGATGTTAAGAACATCATTAAGTATCTTAGATAAACTAAGGATGCTTTCATAAGTTATGGAGAAGGAGAACTTGAAGTGACTGGGTTCACCGTTGCAAGTTTCCTAACCGACTATAAGTCGAAATAAAGGTACTATATAGTTTGAATAACGGAACAGTGAGCTGGAAATCTTCCAAGCAAGATACTGTTGTCGAATAAACAACAAAAGCAGAATATTACTGCAGCTGAGACAGCAAAAGAAGCACTTTGGATCTATATAATCCTAATTGGATTAGGAGTAGTTCTGTTAGCATCTCAGCTAGGCTACAACACAGGCTAAAGAATTAATGGTCTCATCAACGATCCAAGTATATACTTCAACTATTCATATGATTCGTTCGGATCATACACTGTGGCGATGTGATGATCGAATAAATCGCATCAGATGATAACTTTGTAAATCCGCTAATGAAAGCTGTTTCTCAGAGAAGCTTGAGCGACCCGTACATAGTTCAGGTGTAGGACACTTGAGTGATTGGCTATAGGCCAAGTGGGAGATTGTTGGACAATTATGACCCATAGCATCACTATTTGTACATAACATTGTGTTGTTGTACAAATTAACTATGTGACAAAGGAAATTACTCTTTTATCATTTGTAATTGGATTACCAAGATACATAAATGATAAAAGTCCATATGATTAGTTCCGATTAATAAGATATGAGACAATATTAATCCACTAAGGTTTAATCATTAAAACATCCCTAGTCGTAGTATTATCGAGATTGGACATCGATAATGTGAAATAGAATAATATTGCACTTATGCGTGTTATGGGAGCATTATGGCATAGTTCTCATATATTTGGGTATTGGATACTCATGCAAGTGTAATAGCAGGTTGTGTTTACCGATGGTACGGAAACAGCTTCGCTCTGGATAGACCCCTCGGAATTCCATTGGTAGTATGACTATATGTCTATGGAGGTCCGAATCCGGGTAGGTGTATTTGGTCTTAACCTGAGACTTACATCGCTAATACTTGCGACAATCAATATATTTTGGTTTTGGTCGTCCAGGGCTTTAATAGGTTCCGTGTACGCCTATTCTGGGTATATTGAGAATCTTAGTGTATTGGGTGTGATGTCAAGATGGAAGTATCACTTCAGTTATATAGAGATGATGGTCACGTAGGATAAAGAACTGGGACTATTGTATGCTGCAGCTATCAGGATAATATGACTAGGTCATGTTTATCCGATTATAGAGACTAGTTACCAGATATCCGATATGTGCTTCGTATGGAGCAGACACAATTCCAGCCCCAGGCCTAGCACGTGACATCTGATACTGGATCGCAATACGCAATACTACATCTACTACGCCTGATACAGATTATATATTCCTTTAAGAATATTTCTGGAGAATTGGGTAGGCACAGTGCTTTGCTAGAAGCCATCCATGTCTTATAAATCGGTAAAACGTAGTACTAGGTACGTACGTGTTCGGATAGTCCGATGACCGGATTCACTGCCAACATATCTAGGGATCTCATGGGTCGCTTCCCAAAGATTCACCGATGACGTATGACTCGAACATAATTAATCTGGGATTAATTAGTAGAGAGAGAAAATTAATCTAGGAATAATTACAGAGATATTTTATATGGGATAAAATACTATTTGAAGAGAGAGAAAGATTAATTTGGAATTAATCGATAAAATAATATATTCGATATATTATACGAAATAATAGATTTCGACGCGGAATTAAAATTCGATTTTAATTCAGGCTAACGAATTGATTTAGAATTAATTCGCGAACGACTTGAATAGTAATTTTGATAGGCATAATTATTTAATTAAATTTGATTTAATTTCGTCGTAATGGAAAGTTCGATAATTCGGAATTAACGAATCCGAGCCCGAAATATGTTTGCGGGCCCACTCCGATTTCGAATTAAAGTGGGGCCCACGAGTGACATCGCAAGTCGCATCACACATCACTTTAGTGATGGAAGTCAAGTCACCTTTAAGTGATTGACAACCAGTCACTATTCATAATGGTGGTAGATGGAGGCATTTAATGCCATTTTTCCCACCTTTTTGCAAGATGTTTTTTGGAAAAGCTTTATCAATTTTTTGGTAACACTTTTGTCTCTTGTTGGGTTTCTATTACATTCCCAAGAACGATTTAAGCAATGAAAAATAATGAATACTCAAAGAATAATGACGGAACATACCATACTTTGATCGGATTTTGAAGACGATGAACAGAAAATTTGCTCTTTTGAATTCGGCCAAAGTGCTGCTTTTTGTTTGAGATCTTCAAGATCCAAGCTTTGATCTTTTGATTCCAAGCTCAAAGGACAAGTTTCCCTATCACCTTTGAATGATACTTCAAGTGTTAGCTTAAGAAAAATTTGTAGCAAATTTTTCTATCCACCAAGGAAGATCACGGCTTTGTGAGGTTTGGGAGAGAGAGAGAGAGTTTTTCTTTGTTTGATTTTGTTTTCCAAAAAACAATAATGCAAAAAGTGTTACCAAATTTGGGAAAAGCTTTTCAAAAAGCAAAACCAATTTTAGAGCCAAAATGGCATTCATTGCCCTCAACAACCACCATCATGAATATTGGCTGGTTGTCAATCACCAAAAGGTGACTTGACATCCATCACTAAAGTGACATGCGATGTGACGAGCGTTGTGACTTGTGGCCGCACTTGATTCAAAATCGGAGTGGGCTCGCAAAAACATTCCGGGCTCGGGTTCGTTAATTCCGAATTAATGAATTTTCCGTTGCGACGTAATTAAATCAAATTTAATTAAATAATAATGCCAAGCAAAATTACTATTCACATCGCTAGTGAATTAATTCTAAATTAATTCGTTAGCCCGAATTGAAATCCAATTTTAATTCCGCGTCGAAATCTAATTTCGTTTAATATATCGAATATATGACTTTAACGATTAGTTCCAAATTAATCGTTCTCTCTCTTCAATATTATTTTATCCCAGATAAAATCTCTCCGTAATTAATCCCAGATTAAATAAGTTCGAATCATTCATCATCGGAGAATCTTCGGGAAGTGACCCAAGAGATCCCTGGATATATTGGTAGTAAATACGGTCGTTGGAATATCCGAACACGTACGTACCTCGTACTATTTTTACCGATTTACGAGACATGTTTGGCTTCTAGCAAAGCACCGTGCCTACCCAATTCTCAAGAAATATTCTTAATGGAATATATAATCTATGTCAGACGTAGTATACGTAGTTTTGCATATTGCGATCCAGTATTTGATGTCACATGCAAGGCTTGGGGCTGGAATAGTGTCTGCCTCGTAAGAAGTATATATCGGATTACAGCAAACTAGTCTCTTTAATCGGATAATCATGACCATGCCATTTATCCCGATGGTTGCAACCATTTAGAGTACCAGTTCTGTATCCCTACGTGATCATCATCTCCATATGACTGAAGTGATACTTCCATCTTGACATCACACCAATACACTTCGATTCTCAATAAACACAGAAGAGGCGTACACAGAACCTGTTAATGTCCTGGACGACCCAAACCAAAGCGTATTGATTATCGCAAGTACTAGCGATGCAAGTCTCAGGTTAAGACTGTTGGATAATATGACCCAT
>SKCR01043176.1:0-41757 GCA_019454045.1 Zanthoxylum bungeanum
GGTGTGAAGAAAATGAAAAAGAAGGGTAAGGCTAAATCATCACATTCTTCTAGGAAGACGAATGACATATCCCAAGACGTCTGCCTACATTTTGGCAAACGGGGTCACTGAAAGCGTGACTCCGTACCCAGAGTACAGACGAACTTGAAGGAAAGCGAGGGTGGGCAAGGCTCCAGCCTCAGGTTTGTTTGTTATTGAAATAAACATGTCCACTACTGGTTTTAAAAATTGGATTTTTGATTCTGGATGTGGTTACTCACATATGTACTGATGTGCAGGATCTACAGATTAGCAGGAGACTGGTTCAGGAGAGATCGACCTCTTGAGTCAGAAATGGGACAAGAGTCGCCGTTGGCCCCTTATATTTTTAATCTGCCATCGGGGCATTGTACTTAATTTAGGAGATTGTTATTTTGTACCTAGTTTGACTAGGAATATCATCTCTTATCTTGTTTAACCCGATGCGGGTATACCTTGTATTCCGGGAACACTGGGTGTTTTGTATATAAAGATGTTGTTTTGATATGTACAAACATATGTTAATAATGGTCTTTATATTTTGAATATAATGAATCTCAAACATATAACATGACAATAAAAGGCTCAAAATGAGTAAAACAAATGAAACTTATCTGTGGCATTGTCATCTGGGACACATTAACAAGACTCATATATCCACACTTTCGAAGTATGAAACTTGGACGGATTTGATCCTAATTCAATGATGTTTGCGAATCTTATTTATTAGAAAAATGCCTAAAAACACCTTTTAGTGGTAAATGTGTACGTGCCAACGAACTGTTAGCCCTAGTTCATAGTGACGTATGCGGGCCCATGTCTAGCCAGGCTAGAGGTGGATATGATACTTCGTAACCTTTACGGATGATGCATCACGTTATGGTTATGTGTATCTTATGAAACACAAGTCGGAAAACTTTTGAGAAATTCAAAGAGTTTCGACACGAAGTAGAAAAACAGACGGGCAAAAGTATTAAGAACATGCGGTCGGACCGCAGTGGAGAATACTTAAACATGAGTTCAAATTACTTGAAAGAATATGGTATTCTTTCACAGTGGACTCCTCCCGGAACACCTCAATTAAACGGTGTGTCCAAACGAGAAGAAAACGAACTTTGTAGGGCATGGTAAGTGTTGGAAAAAATAACCAAGCCCCAAGATCAACAAGAACAAGCAAAATATATAAATACATGAATGAATAAATTGAAAGTATGGCGGAATCATACTCACAATACTTGAAAATGGATGCTTAGATGATGCGAAAACTCCTCCCTTGTGCAGTGAAGCTCTCGGCCAAAGAAGAAAAGAGGGACTCCAAGTCGAGTTTGATCCTTCCAAGCTCAAGGATTAGCTTCCCATATCACCTATGTATGATCCTTGAAGGTGCTAGCCTTTGTTGTGATTTTGAATGCACAACTTCTTCAAATCTTGCCACAAAAATTGAAGAAAGGAGAGCCAAAAACTGCTTGCAAGTTTCGGCAATGTGAGAGAGAAAAGTTGAATGATTTTTGTTACAAAAAATCAATTTATATTTATGCCATAATATTTATTAAATTAATAATAAACTTATGACACAAATCATGCAATGGCTTAGAGTGTCAAACACTCAATTTCCATGCAAAAACCATTGAGTGCATTGTACACTATCTCCATGCAATGCATTAGAATTAAATAATGCATAAATATGACATGTGTCATGTGGGCCCCACACGTTTCCAAATGAAAGTGGGCCCACGTGCACTCACGCGTTCGGGTTCGATATTTCCGAAATACCGAACTTACGTCGCGACGTTAATTAAATCGAATTTAAATAAATAATTGCGCCTAGCGAAATTATTATTTACGTCGCTAACGAATTAATTCTAAATTAACTCGTTTGCCTGAATTAAAATCTAATTTTAATTTCGCGTCGAAATCGAATTTCGATTATTATATCGAATATAATAATTTTACGATTAATTCCAAATTAATCGTTCTCTCTCTATGTATAGTACTTTATCCAAGATAAAGTCTCTCCGTAATTAATCCAAGATTAATCGAGTTTGAATCATACGTCATTGGTGAATCTTCGGGAAGCGACCCAAGAGATCTCTGGATATGTTGGCAGTAAATACGGCCGTCAGATTATCTGAATACGTACGTACCAAGTACTACGTTTTACCGATTTACAAGACAAGGTTAGCCTCTAGCAAAACGCCATGCCTACCCCATTCTCCAGAAATATTCTTATTGGAATATAAGATCTATAACAGGCGTAGTATACCGTAGTATAGTGTATATCGAACAGTATCGGATGATCACATGTAAGGCCTGGGGCTGGAGATGTGTCTGCCCCGTACGATACACATATCGGACATCAAGCAACCAGTCTCTTTGAATCGGATAATCCTGACCTAGTCATATTATCCCGATGGTTGCAACCATTATAGAGTACTAGTTCTGTATCCCTCGCGATCATCATCTCCATATGTCTGAAGTGATACTTCCATCTTGACATCACACCCAATACACTACGATTCTCGATAAATCCAGAAGAGGTGTACACAGAACCCGTTAAAGCCCTGGACCACCAAAACTAAAGTTTACCGATTGTCGTAAGTACTAGCGATGCAAGTCTCAGGTTAAGATCATATGCACCTACCCTGAAGCGGACTCCCATAGACACGCAGACATACTACCAATGGGATTCCGCGGGGTCTATCCAGAGCGAAGCTGTTTTCCGTACCATCGGTAAAACACAACCTCCTACCGCACTTGCATAAGTATCCTATACTTAAATATATGAGAACTATGTCGTTGTGCCCTCACAACATGCACAAGTGCAGTACTAGTCTATTCCGCATTATCGATGTCCAATCTCGAATAATACGACTAGGGATATTTAATGATTAAACCTTTATGGATTGATACGTCTCATATCATCACAATCCGGAACTAATCATAGGGACTCTTACCATTTATATCAAAGTAAATAAATTACAAAACGGTAAAAGGCAATTTCATTACTACATAGTTAATTTTGTACAATAATACAATATCATTTACAAAATAGTGACGCTATGGGTCATAACTGTCTAACAATCTCCCACTTGGCCTATAGCCAGTCACTCAAGCATCTAATACCTGAACTATGTATGTGTCGCTCAAACTTTTCCCGAGGGAATTATTCGTCAGCGGATCTGCAATGTTGTCCTCTGATGCGATCTTTTCGATCTTCACATCGCCACGATGTATGATCTCTCGAATCAGATGGAATCGTCGAAGAACATTTGGATCGTTGATGAGACCTTGGTTCCTTAGCCTGCGCTATGGCCCCGCTATTGTCACAATACAATAAAACGGGCTCAGCTGCTAATGGAACTACTCCTAATCCAACTAGGAATTTTCGGATCCAAACCGCTTCCTTTGCTGCTTCAGCTGCTGCAATGTACTCCGCTTCAGTTGTTGAATCGGCAACAGTATCTTGCTTGGAAGATTTCCAGCTCACTGCTCCGTTATTCAAGCAAAATATGTACCCGGTTGCGACTTGAAGTCGTCTCTGTCGGTTTGGAAACTTGCATCGGGTATACCCAGATACCTCAAGTTCTCCATCTCCATAGATTAAGAAAACATCCTTAGTTCTCTTAAGATACCTAAGGATACTCTTAACTGCCATCCAGTGATCCTTTCCTGGATCGGCCTGATATCGACTACACATGCTCAAAGCATAGGACACATCAGGTCGTGTACATATCATGGCATACATGATCGATCCAACTGCCGAGGCGAACGGAGTCCGACTCATGTTGTCTCTCTCATCTTGTGTTTTAGGACACATGTCCCTAGATAGATAGACGCCATGTGATGTTGGCAACAGTCCCCTCTTGGACTGATCCATGTTGAATCTCTTCAACACTTTATCAATATATGTACTCTGGGAGAGTCCAAGTAGCCTTCTAGATCTATCCTGTAGATCTTTATTCCTAGAATAAAAAGCTGCTTCTCCCAGATCTTTCATGGAGAATTTCAATGAAAGCCAAGCTTTCACCGACGTTAACATGGGAATGTCATTGCCTATAAGCAATACATCGTCGACATAAAGGACAATAAAAGTCAGTGCACTCCCACTAACCTTCTTATATACACAAGGATCATCTACGTTTTGAATGAAATCATATTCTTTTATGACCTCATCAAAACGTTGGTTCCATGACCTCGATGCTTGCTTCAGTCTATAAATGGACCGATTTAACTTACAAACCTTGTTTGCAAGTCTTGGTGCGATAAAACCGTCAGGTTGTTGCATATAAACATCCTCCAACAGGTTTCCGTTAAGGAAAGCGGTTTTTAACGTCCATCTGCCATATTTCGTAATCGTAATATGCAGCTATCGCAAGCATTATCCGAATGGATTTAATCATGGCAACGGGTGAGAAAGTTTCGTCATAATCAACTCCAAGTTGTTGACGATACCCCTTCGCTACGAGCCTAGCTTTGTACGTTTGTACGTTGCCATCCATGTCGGTCTTCTTCTTGAAGACCCATTTGCATCCAATAGGCTTTACGCCTTCTGGTGCATCAACTAGTGTCCAAACTTGGTTGGTATACATGGAATCCATTTCGGCCTTCATGGCCTCTTGCCATAAAGTGGATTCGATACCTTGTATCGCTTCCTCATACGTAGCCGGTTCAGTATCCTCAATAAGATTAATATCTACATGAGGTGAGATCAGGAATCCATACCTCTCAGGTATTACCCTGACTCTCTCCGACCTACGTAGTCCTTGTGTAATTGAAGATTGTGGTTCAGTCTCATCCTGGATGGACTGTTCATGTTCCGTTCTCGATTCATTGCCAGGAACAGTATCACTACGACTTTCATCGAGTTCTACTTTCCTCCCACTAACACACTGCATTTAGGAATTCCTTCTCAAGGAAAACCGCATGTAGAGCAACAAATACTTTTGTTCTTGTGGGTAATAGAAGTAATATCCTTTGGTTTCCCTAGGATATCCAACAAATAGGCATTTATCTGATTTGGGTTCAAGTTTGGTACCTTCCAAACGTTTGACGTATGCCCAGCAACCCCAAATCTTCAGGAATGAGAAACCTGGTTTCTTTCCTGTCCATATCTCATACGGAGTCTGTTCAACAGACTTTGACGGAACCCTATTCAAAATAAGAATTGCACTTTCTAATGCATGTCCCCAGAAGGATATAGGTAGCTCAGTGCGACTCATCATCGACCTTACCATGTCAAGCAAGGTACGGTTTCTCCGTTCAGACACACCATTTAATTGTGGTGTTCCAGGAGGAGTCCATTGTGAAAGAATACCATATTCTTTCAAGTAATCTTGAAACTCATTACTTAAGTATTCGCCACCACGGTCCGACCGTAATGTCTTAATACTCTTGCCTGTTTGTTTTTCAACTTCGTGTCGAAACTCTTTGAATTTCTCAAAAGTTTCCGACTTGTGCATCATTAGATACACATAACCATAACGCGATGCATCATCCGTAAAGGTTACGAAGTATCGATATCCACCTCTAGCCTGGCTAGACATGGGCCCACAAACGTCACTATGAACGAGGGCTAACAGTTCAGTGGCGCGTTCACCTTTACCACTAAAAGGTGATTTAGGCATTTTGCCTAATAAACAAGATTCGCAGACGTCATATGAATTTGGATCAAATCCGTCCAAGTACCCACTCTTCGAAAGTGTGGTGGATATGCGAGTCTTGTTGATGTGTCCCAGACGACAATGCCACAAATAAGTTTCTTCCTTTGGATTACTCATTTTGAGCCTTTTGTTTGTTATTTTACGTTTTGGAGATTTATTTATATTCAAAATATAAAGACCATTATTTGCATCGGCAGTGCAAATTTCTGCATCATCTTATATAAATGACACCTGGTGTTTTTAAATACAAAAGTGTACCCATACTGGGTTAACAAAGATACATAAATAATATTCCTAGTTAAACTAGGAACAAAATAACAGTCATTTAGTTTAAGTACATGCCCCGAGGGCAGTTCCAAAACAAAAGTGCCTACGGCCAAAACAGCAACAGAAGTTCCATTTCCAACTCGTAGATCTACCTCCCCCGAAGCCAGTCTCCTGCTATCATGCAGATCCTGCACATCAGTACAAATATGAGAACCACAGCCAGAATCAAAAATCCAATTTTTATTAAGACTAGAAGTAGTCATATTATCTCAATAACAAACATACCTGAGGCCGGTGCCTTGCCCGCCTGTATGTCCTCCTTGTGTCCCTTGTTCATGCGGCAGTCACGCTTCCAGTGACCTTTCTTGCCGCATTTCAGGCAACATCTTGAGACTTGTCCCTTGGCTTCCCAGAAGCCTTTGTTGACTTGGCCTTGCCTTTGTTTCTATGCTTTTCTTCTTAACACCCCCAGTTGCCTTGAGCCCAGCTTTCGGCGTTTGAGATGTTGATGCAAAGTGCGCCTCGCGCTTGTTGCCTTTCAGAAGCTCTTTCTCTGACTCCTTGAGAATCGATAATAACTCTCCAAGAGTATCATCCGAATTCATCAATTTGTAGTTGATGACAATCTGTTTCCAAGTATCGGGTAGTGAGTGACTGTAGAAGTACATCTATAGACAGCTCAGCCTCCAAGACTATACCCATATTAGCCAATTCATCAATATCGGCTATCATTTGAGTCCCATGGACCTCAACAGAACTACCATCAGTCATACGGGAGCGAAAGATTTTCTTCACTAACTCGTACCTCGCCATCCGCTTATTAGTGCGGTGAAGATCTTGCAATCTTGCCATCATTATAAGGATCCAAGTCCCTATTCTGGCGGCGAAAGTGTTGAGTCATTGAAGCAAGCATGATCGACTGAGCCGTGTCACAATCATCACTGTGAGTTTTCCATAACTCCAGCTCAAGTGGCTCAGTGGGCTTAGGCCCGAGAGGTTTGTATCGAGTTTTTGTATCGTATACAGTATCCTCTCCGCCCCAAGGACTATCCTTAGGTTCATTTCCCAGTCGGCGAAGTTGGTGCCCTTGAAACACATTATCACCCATGATTATGTCACGGACATTTCCTTGTTTGCCATCTTAACTACGATAATCTAATTATAGTTAACGATATGTGGGTACAGTCAAACTGTTACATAAAAAAAAATAACATTGTATTAGTCCAACTAATGTGTAAATATTGACGAAATAAGTTGTGTAAGCGCGTTAAAGCTAAGTATCTGAACGATAATTGCAAATTCAATACTAGCCTCCCACTATTTTCTGCAAGTCTCTAACCCTCTGTGAGTACTCGGGAAATCCTATTTCCTAGTGGGCTAGGATCCCGTTAAATAACACACAACCTTGACTTTTGGCCAACAAATTGTATGATATTTAACTAGGTAGATCTCGAAGATCAATTGGATCCCATCCAATTCCTAGATCCGGTAGGTGGACATCTAAGTCCGAAAACATATACATATGTCAATGCATCCAATACATTTCCTAACCATTTCCTCTGAATCAACAATAATTTCTAAACTTACCCTTCCCTTATAATATCCATCCGATATACACTATTCATACATCACATCCACATTCATTCATCAAGGCATGTTATACAACCAATCAAATCCAATTAATTAGTCTTAATTAGGTGACAATACAATGTTCAAACAATTGTTTGCATTTGCGCGAGTCCAACTCAATTTGAGAATAAATATTATAGTATGAATTCACGAATTATATCGAACTACTCGTTAAATCCAATTTAAGTCGTATCAATACTAATCCTATTATTAATTCTAAATTAAATATTTACACTTTTATTGTGCTTTTATAACTTAGATTCCAAATCTAATACAATCGGGTCTCAAAGCCCAACTAACATCTAATGTCCGTTTAATTAAAGTCTGATGGGCTTTCAATTGATTTCTTTAGGCTTGGGTTTTGGTCAATGTATGGGTCAAACCCAATTACCAAGCCCAATAAGGAATCACCCTCATATGTCATAAAATCAATATCAAGCCCATAAGGCCAATTAAACATAAAGCCCATTTATTACATTTGGGCTTAAATGGTGTGATTTAGGCCCATTTGGATCCAATCCAAATGGTCCAAATCTACTTGGCCCAACCAAGCCCATTTATGTCCAAATATAATAGTTTTAGGCCCAATTCAAAATTAAGCCCAACTAACCAAATTTTAAAATCCAAATTTTATAACTTAATTAATTAAAGTGTATTATCATGATTAATCCTTTAAATCAATATTCCCAAAATATCAAATTAATCCATTAATCATATTTTTATCTTAAAATATGTCCAACATTATTTAATCAAAAAAAAGTCCCTAATCCTCCATCAAGCATTCGGCCAAGGTGATTAAAATGGTTCCGATTTCGTTTTCAATCCAATCGAGTTACAAATCATCATTCCATATTGTTTCAAGTCATCTAATGTCTTAAAATTAAAAAATCATCTAGTCCATATGCTTGCATGTATTCGGCCAAGCCTCATTTGGGTTGGAAAATTAATCCAATTTATTTCCATGAAATTGATGATGTATAATCTAAATAACATACATCTAAGCATATTTAATCAAGCAAACTCATCAAATCATGCTTCATACAATTTTCCCCAAATAACATCCTAATATATTTGCATGCTCTTTAAGCTCTGATACCATTGTTGGAAAAAATAACCAAGCCCCAAGATCAACAAGAAGAACAAGCAAAATATATAAATACATGAATGAATAAATTGAAGTATGGCGGAATCATACTCACAATACTTGAAAATGGATGCTAGATGATGCGAAAACTTCCTCCCTTGTGCAGTGAAGCTCTCGGCCAAGAAGAAAAGAGGGACTCCAAGTCGAGTTTGATCCTTCCAAGCTCAAGGATTAGCTTCCCATATCACCTATGTATGATCCTTGAAGGTGCTAGCCTTTGTTGTGATTTTGAATGCACAACTTCTTCAAATCTTGCCACAAAATTGAAGAAAGGAGAGCCAAAAACTGCTTGCAAGTTCGGAAATGTGAGAGAGAAAAGTTGAATGATTTTTGTTACAAAAAATCAATTTATATTTATGCGTTCCTACCGCACTTGCATAAGTTCCTATACTTAAATATATGAGAACTATGCCGTTGTGCCTTCACAACATGCACAAGTGCAGTACTAGTCTATTCCGCATTCCGATGTCCAATCTCGATAATACTACGACTAGGGATATTTAATGATTAAACCTTTATGGATTGATACCGTCTCATATCATCACAATCCGAAAACTAATCGAGACTCTTACCATTTATATCAAAAGTAAATAAATAACAAACGGTATATAAAAGGCAATTTCATTACTACATAGTTAATTTTGTACAATAATACAATATCATTTACAAAATAGTGACACTATGGGTCATAAACTGTCTAACAGTAAGGTCTATGATGAGTCGCACAGAGTTATTAATTTCATTCTAGGGATACGCATTAAACAGTGCAATAGTTATTTTGAATAAGGTTCCGTCAAAGTGTGTTGGACAGACTCCATATGAAATATAGACAGGAAAGAAACCGGGTTTCTCATTCCTGAAGATTTGGGGATGTTGGGCATACTTTAAACGTTTGGATAGTACCAAACTATAACCTAAATCGTGTTGGGGTTGGTGCTCAGAGCGCCAATTCCCGGTTGTATTTCTTTATGAATACTTCTGTAAAATGTTATCTTATGAATAATATATGCAGTTTCTATAATATAATGTATCTTTTAATATGGTAAAGACGTAATGACCTTCGAATGACTAGTCATGATGCTGTTGCAAAAGCGTCGCAACTGACATTGAGTTGTATCATGACGTTGTCATTTTCAGACAGTCCTGGTCAAGGTTTGAACTACTTGGTCAGTATAGTAAATTGTTGAGAACCGGTACAGTCGTATACATGATATATGATTCCAATGGTTTCAATGAACCATAAGTATTGGAGACTAGTATAGACGTGTAGGTTTATAGCGGATATATAAACATTGAACGACTCACCAAAGATTCTTAATGGATGGTACATCAACGTTAATAAGAATCTTATCGGGTTGAGTAGCACTTGTGATTCTTAGACTTGAGATACCACTGTAGGCGCATAAGACATCTTCCACACTTAGATGGCAGTCACGTCACCGATCTATTTATATCAGACCTCCGCATGTTCATTGGGTGTGGATAGATCCTCAGGGTGTCCTGTGTGTATCGAGATAGAATCCGTCAGTTTTGTGTATCAGAGCATAAGTAGTCCATATGATTAACAATCAGATAAAAACCATGGGCCCGTGGTACAATTTAGAAGCTAGTTCTAAATGTTCTTTTTGAGATTTCTAATAGAGACGTCGATGAGATAATCCCCATAGAGATTTGACGTTAATATCTATATCTCTGGGATATATCCGGATACCTGTGATGGAGGAATTATATAATTGCCATGACCTTGACCTGTATGATTCAACGAGTTTATTCGTGATCGTCATAATTTACGGGTGGATAAATTATGGACACGAAATTTGATTTCATGACGGATATGCCTGAATCTAGAGAGTCTTACTAATGAAATATACTCGTAGAGCACTAGGGCAACATATATAAAATAATATTGATTATTTATAAAGTCGTTTAAAGGTTAAACGCAGATACATGTGTAGGGACCCGATAGTCATTTCCTTAATTTTTGTGTATTTGTATTAATGTTAGATTAATTCAAATACACATTAATTAATTGTCAAATTGAGATATTTGACTAATATCATAAATATATATGTATTTTATATTTATTGTAAATATAATACATATATTTAATATATTTGTATTTAATTAATTAATTAATTAATTAATATTAAATGATTAAATTAATTAAAGTATGAACATTTTAAGTTATGATATTTCATTTAATGACTTAGTTGCAATTGTTGACTTGTTTGAATTATTCATTAAAGGTGTAATGATCAATTTAACAAGTTGGCAAGTTGAACTTTAATGAAACAAAAAAATAAATATCTTGATATTTTGTATATACCAATTCGGCCATGTGCTAATGTTGGAAGTATAAATCATTTTTTTTCATTTAGGGTTTCATAACTTGTAAAACACTAACCAAAACTCCATTAAAGAAAGAAAAGAAGCTTGAGACAAAGGAAAGAAAAACAAAGAAAAATCTTGGATTTAAGTAAGTATTTCCAATCTTCCATTAGAGAGAAAAATGTTCCTCTTGTTATGGGCTTCATCTTGTGATGTTCTATGTTTTTCTATTATTTATTCTTTGTATTTTTGGAGGATGGAAGTTTTGGAATGGGTTGGCATGTATAAAAGATCATAGAATGCTTCTAATTTGTTAACAAACATTCTTTTGATGGTTTTGGAAACTTGTTGCTAATCTAGAGTTATTGACCCACTCCTAAATGACCTAGATTTGTTCTATAGTTGTTTCATTATGGTGAGGTTTGATTGTAATGGAAGAAACATGATTGAAGTATTGGATTTAACAAATTTGGTCTAATTTGTCCAATTTGAAGAAATTGAAAAATTAGGGTTTGAGACCACTTCCAAATTTGGGGCTTTTCATTTATGTTGTGTATTTGGATGTGTATATGATACATACAAAATCTTATGTTGATTGGATTTCATTTGGATGTGTTTTGAACATTGAAAATACAAAATGCACACTTTGGACATATATAGGGGCTCACGGCAATTTGTGCAAAATTTGGGGTTCATGTTGCAATTTGATTTTTGATGTGTATGACATGTTAAAATCATCTTAGAAATGATTTAGAATCATCCAAACTCGTTTCGAACAATTTCGGATTAAAATGAACAATTGTAATGTTTATGGGTATTTCGGTAATTACATAAAAATATGATTTGTTGTGTAATATTTCATAATTTGATAATTGGATAATTAAATAAATAAGTTTATTTAATTAATCTGAGAAAAAGTTTTTGAAATCTGAAAATTTTGATTTTCCACTATTCCGATGCGTTACCGGATTTCCGCTATAAAACCCCCTTCAAAATGGTATTAGAGCGAGTCTAATTCTAGGCCCCCTAATATGATTAGCCCTTTAAATTCAATGTTTAATCATGTTTTCTTAACTTTTTACATGCATAATTTAATCTAATTTGATTAGATTTAGGGTGTATGACACTTAGCGGAAAATCCCTAATTAATAAGGTTTAAATGTAATTATGTATTTGATGCATGTTATGTGGTCTATCTTGTCAATACGGTTTATAAGTATTTCTCTGTGACTACATCCGAGACCGTGCCTCTACTGTGAGGGTGTAGCCGATAGAGATTTATCTATACCTGATGTATATAAGATACTAGATAAATTCAAGCGAAAGCGGAATCCTGAACGTGCCCCAGCTGTCAGAGTTACGCAAGTAACTTGAGTTTATCATTGACGAGTTTAACCTTGGTACGTCTCCTTGTGGGCCTGCCTTAGCAGCGACAACGAGAAACGACCAGGACCGGAAACCCAGGAGTCACTAGTGAGTGATTGACAAATGAGTTGTCTACCTGATGAATATACGTAGGCGAGACCGTGCCTCTGCTGTGAGCTGAAATATATTCACGAGATCCAATTTTCACTATTTGTATTTAATTTAATTATTAAATCTTTGTATTCTGTTTGGGGATTACAGTATTGCATGATTTAATGGGAGGAGCATTTTTAGATTAAAAATCCATGATCTAGTTTATGCTTATGATATTATATGAAACTGCTTAAATTTTGCTAACCGTTTTTCGTAATCTATATGATAGATTTGCGATGGCGGCACCATCCACTAATCAGTTTGCGCGTATGCTTGATGTGAACAAACTTAAAGGCGTCGATAACTTCGCCGATTGGGAATTGGATTTGAGGATTGTCATTGACTCCGAGAAGTTGGGATATGTTCTTGAGGGTCCACTGCCCCTTGCTGTGGCAGAGAATGCTACACTGGTGTGGGACACAGAAACTGGACGACACATGCTGTCCCGGGCTCGCGGCTTGGTCGGGAGTATGGAGTAGCCACGGGGGACTAAACCGGAGAATAATGGAGTCGCCACCCGGTGTGAACCGGGAAAATGAGATTTAAGGCCGCACTCACCCCTCGTAAGGGAAGACCTCAAACCGTTGGGTTCGGAATGGTCCCTTACTTATGCCACTTGTAATGAAAGGATTTATGTAATAATTAATCAGGCTTAAGTAGCACTTATTTCCAAGAGTATCATGCTTTTAAATTCACATGTATAAAATAAAACTTACACTAAGTTTACATATATTTCACATCTAAGATTGCATGCTTGAAAGTGCATCAAAGGAGCGACAAACATACAACTTCACAGGCATATTATATTCAAGAAAACACAAGCACACATACTAACCACACAAGCACACATGTGAGCACCTTCTCAAGTGGTACGTGAAATTATATCCCAAGTACAGACCGTGCTACCGTCCATTCGGAATCGGCTACGGAATTTATGTCTGGGTTTCCATCCGATATACCACAAGAAATAATACTCAAATATTATCATGACATAGGTATATGAATTGTAATACATTAAACACATTGTATTTATACATGTGGGGATAGCTACTAGGAAAACTATGTATGAAATCTGATGAAAAGGACTCAGTTCAGTGGGTGCGCGTTCGCGTAGCGTTTGAAAACGCGTTCGAACGGTAAATAGAAGGTTCGCGTTCGTATAGCGTTCGAGAACGCGTTGGAACGGAACCAGACCTAATACATGATAAGACTAAGAAAGTGCGTGTGCGTTCGCGTAGCATTCGAGAACGCGTTCGAACGGTAAACAGAAGGTTCGCGTTCGTGTAGCGTTCGAGAACGCGTTCGAACGGAACCAGACCTGATGCATGCAACACAAAGAATA
Source organism: Zanthoxylum bungeanum (assembly GCA_019454045.1). NCBI lineage: Eukaryota > Viridiplantae > Streptophyta > Magnoliopsida > Sapindales > Rutaceae > Zanthoxylum > Zanthoxylum bungeanum. The sequence goes on from SKCR01043176.1 coordinate 13,907, forward strand.
AAGAAAAACAATGTCAAGCTCAGTATGTCCGATTAAACGTATCTTACATTCAACCGAACACACATCAACCGGCGCGGCAAAGCATCGTGGTAAAGGGCTTTAACCCCTCCCCATAGGGGATCTTACATTGCACTTACTAAGCCCATGCACTCGATTGGATCATGCATACAAAGAATTAAAAGCAATAATATCAAACGTAGTATGCCCGATTGAACGTATCTTGCATTCAACCGAACACACATCAACCGCGCGGCAAAGCATCGTGGTAAAGGGCTTTAACCCCTCCCCATAAGGGATCTTTCATTCCACTTACTAAGCCCATGCGCTCGATTGAATCATACATAAATGAGCAACATGCATGATTCAAGTGACGAAAAATAAATAAAACAAAGCAGCACAAACAAAGAGGGTGCCGTTTACTCAAGCGGTACGTGGAGTTGTATCCCGAGTACAGATCATACTACCGTCATTCAGAATCGGCTATGAAATTTATGTCCAGGTTTCCATCCGATATACCGCGAGAGTTGACACATCTCTCATTTTATTCCACAGCCACAATATACAACATCTCATAATTCATGCATATTTATCTACTCAAGGGCCACAACATGCATTTCAACATGACAATCATGCAAGCAATACTCAATAAATAATAGAAATAAAGAAACGAAAAAACGAGTGTGAAAAATACCCTCAGGTCTAACCTTTTTGCCAACTTTCAGGCTTGCGTTTCACGGACGTCGGAAAGGGTACAGCTCCTCAACTTCTCCGGTTCACTGGTTTAGCGTCCTAGCTCACTGTTTTGCTGTTTTCCTTGCTGTTCGAACTCCGTTCTGCTACTGTTTGGCCTCTGTTTTGCTGCTCACTGTTCAGGTCCCCTGTTTTGACGTTTCCACGGACTGTTCCGAGTTTTTTTTGTGGGTTTTTAGTGTAGTCTTGTGTGATTATTTTAAGGATTATGAATGCAGTTTTTATTTTACTGTTTTGAGGATTTTTGTGGGTTGTTGTTTCGGTGATATAGGAAGGCTTATGGGGCTGTGTTTTTGACGTGCGAATGGCTGCTGTATTGGTGTATTTTTCGGTGATGTGAGGGAAGGAGATGAAGAGAAATTTGTTATATTTTTTTGTGTGATATGCGTGAATGGAGAGCTTGGAGAGGGGGGTTGGAAATTCTTTGCTTCTTTTTTCTTGTGATGGGCGTCCTTTAGGAGAGGTGAATGTCTGGGAGAGGTGTGGTTTATATAGAGAAAGGCTAGGGCTTCACCTTGTCTCACAATGAAGGGATTTTGGCATTAAAAGGAGGATTTGATTTGGTATTCAACAAGGAAAGGATTAGATTGAGGGGGGACAAATCTTGGCTAGATTAGGAATGCAAAATATTTAATTTGTTATGATTGATTTTAATTAGGCATGATATTTGTTAAGTTTGGTATATATATATATTTGATTATCTTTATTAGGTATGATTATATTTTATGTTTTATTTAATTGGTAAATGGTTTAATTATTTTATTTAATATTTAATTTAATTTCCCATGTGTTTTAAATGTGTTTTATTAATTGGGATGTGTTTTTATGGGCTTTGGGGGGCTAATTGGGCTGGGGTGCGAGGCTAGCAGCAAAACCAGAAATACCGACTCCGTTCGAACGCCCATTCGAACGCTACACGAACGTCCGCAATCTGCCTGACGTTCGAACGAAGTAACGAACGCAGCACTAACGAAGATAGTGAACTTGTGAAATGAACTTGATGACGTACTTATTCTGAATTTCCCCTTCCGACCTCCGTTTCCCGCAATATCCTTAGCTAAAAAGGTAGTGCCTCCAACTGAGACTCATCATCGGGTTTCACATGCGAAAATGCAATGCCTACAGTCGCCCCCACTTTGATGGGACTTGTGCAGTGTGTGGCTTTGAACAATCCTATTAAAGTTATGCAATGCATTTTCACTTACCTGGCTCGGCTGTTGCCTCGATCTGAGTTGGTGCTGCAGTTGACCTCGATCCTGGGACGCATCCCAATAACTGCAACCGACAACGAGGGCACCTCGACCCAATACCGCTGACAATAGGGACCTCACCCCTCGAACTGATGATGTAGTGGGCACCTCGACCATGGGCACCTCGACCCGGAACTACAACTGACAACAAGGGGGAACCTCGACCCTGGCATCTCGACCCAACACCGCTGACCATAGGGACCTCGCCCTCGAACTGATGAGGTAGTGGGTACCTCGACCCTGGCACCTCGACCCGGAACTACAACTGACAACGGGGGCACCTCGACCCTGGGCACCTCGACCCAACACCGCTGACTATAGGGACCTCGCCCTCGAACTGATGATGTTGTTTGTAGTGGGTACCTCGACCCTGGGCACCTCGACCCGGAACTACAACTGACAACGGGGTGTTGGATAATATGACCCATAGCGTCACTATTTGTACAGATCACGGTGTTGTTGTACAAATTAACTATGTGACAAGGAAATTGCACTCTCATCATTTGTGATTAGATCACCATAGATGTATAAATGAAGAGAGGTCCATATGATTAGTTCCTGGATTGAGATGATATGAGACAGTATCAATCCCCGAAGGATTAATCATTAAATATCCCTAGCCGAAGTATTATCGAGACTGGACATCGATAATGCGGAATAGGCTAGTATTGCACTTGTGCGTGTTGTGAGGGCACAACGGCATAGTTCTCATATATATAAGTATTGGATACTTATGCAAGTGCGATAGGAGGTCGGTGTGTTTCACCGATGGTACGGGAAACAGCTTCGCTCTGGATAGACCCCTCGGAATCCCATTGGTATTATGACTATGTGTCTATGGGAGGCCGAAATCGAGGTAGGTGTGTATAGTCTTAACCTGAGACTTGCATCGCTAATACTTGCGATAATCGGTAGACTTTGGTCTTGGTGGTACAGGGCTTTAACCGGTTCTGTGTACACCGCTTCTGGGTTTATCAGAGAGTCGTAGTGTATTGGGTGTGATGTCGAGACGGAAGTGTCACTTCAGTCATATTGGAGTTGATGTCACGCAGGATATGTACTAGTGCTCTTGAGTGTTGCGCAACCAATCGGGATATTGTGACCAGGTCATGTATATCCGATTATAGAGACTATGTTACCAGACATCCGACATGTGTTTCGGACGGGGCAGACACTTATCCAGCCCCAGCCCTAGCACGTGATTATCCGATACTGGGCCGATATACACAATACTACGGTATACTACGCTTGATACAGATCTATATATTCCTGTAAGAATATTTCTGGAGAATTGGGTAGGCATGGCGTTTTGCTAGAGGCTAACCTTGTCTTGTAAATCGATATAAACGTAGTACGAGGTACTTACGTGTTCGGATAGTCCGACGACCGTATTTACTGCCAACATATCCGGAGATCTCATGGGTCGGTTCCCGAAGATTCACCGATGACGTATTACTCGCACTTTGATTAATCTGGGATTAATTAGAAGAGAGAGATAGAATTAATCTGGGATTAATTCGATGAGAGAGAGAAAATTAATCTGGGATTAATTGCGGAGATATTTTATCTGGGATAAAATATTAATTAAAGAGAGAGAACGATTAATTTGGAATTAATCGATAAAATTAATATATTCGATATATTAATCGAAATTGGATTTCGACGCGGAATTAAAATTAGATTTTAATTCGGGCGAACGAATTAATTTAGAATTAATTCGTTAGCGACGTGAATAGTGAATTCGCTAGGCGTAATCACTTAATTACGACGCGACGGAAAATTCGTTAATTTGGAATTAGCGAACCCGAGCCCGAGAGTGATTGCGAGCGCATTCGCATTTCGAATTCGAGCGCGGCACGCGAGTCACATCAAGCGTCAAATCGCTAGTCGCGTCAATCGTCAAATCAATTGTCACTTTGAGTGATGTGACTTGACAATATGTCACTTTAATAAAGTGAAACATGTGATGTGAATAGTGATGTGTAATGATTGAAAGCTTTTTAAAGGCTTGAGATGGAATATAACATTATTTTATTCCTTGCCTTTTTGACTTTTGAATTAAAGTGAGTATAATATCTTATTTTATTTACTTGGTAAATCATTAAAAATAAAGATATATACAAAAGCTTTTACTCTCTCTCTCTTGGACCGGTACTGTACACGTTTTTGGGTAACATTTGGGAGCCAAAACGTTTTCTCTCTTCCCTCTCTTTTCTTCCTCTCATCTCACGGCTTCAAGCCGATTCTTCTTCATTTTTTCTGGTTCACCGAATTTTTGAGAAGCAAAATGGAAGATGATTAGTGCTAGCACACTCTAGGAGTGATACAAAGGTGATAGGGAAGTGAGTTTGTGAGCATGGAAGCTTGAAGCTTGGAGCTTCAATGGTGGTCTTCAATGGCCGAAAATGGTGAGCACCAAACCAGTCCAAACCGCACAGCCCACTGCAAGGAGGAAGCCACTGCCGTGATTGGAGGGAGCCAAAAACGCATCTTGTTCTTCATCCATCAAAACCGAATTCAATGTGAGTTGATTCCGCCACCTCCTTTGATGTGTTCATATATGGTTTTTTATGCATGTTTTGTGATCTTGGGACTTGATTGAACACTCCAACAATGGTATCTTGAGCTAATTGATGCATGAAAACCGAATTAGGGTTCTTGAGCAAATTTGGGGCTTTTTGATTTTGGCTTGATTATGACAAATTGATTGTTAAGAATGCTTATATATGATCTAATTTGAGATATATGTAATCAATTTGACAAAAAATCATTGGATTGATTTTCCCCAATTTGCAAATTTTTGTCAAAACTTTAATTTGGGTAAACTCGATTTAGGCATGATTTGGTTGAATTGTTTGATGCATTATGCTTGAATGAGGTTGAATTGAAGTTGTGCATGATCAATTTCAAGAAAATTGGATTAGATCAATTTTCCCCAATTCTTAGGTTGGATATGAAACTTGAAATTGGGCAAAATGTGTTTAAGCATGTTTTATTGAATTGGATGTTTAAGTATGCTTAGAACATGTTTAATTGAGATTGTGTGTGGTCAATTTCATGAAATTGGATTGGATTCATTTTTCCCCAAATTGGAGGCTTGGCCGAAAATGTAATAACCCTAATGTCTTGGTAATTTTGTTTTGTTTGATCATTGGATGACTTAAAACAATTGGTTAATGTTGTTTTGAAGTTCAATTGGATTGAATTTTGATTTGGAACATTTTTTCCCTTTTAAAGTGGCTTGGCCGAATCTTTAAGGACATGAAATTCATTGTAATTTTGTTGTTTTAATTCATTGGATGAATTGAATTGATTTGGGAAATTAAGATTGTGGACTCAATTGGATTGAAACCGAATCGAATTGAAAAACCCCTAATTGCCGAGACTTGAAAGCATGTTAATTGGGTTTGATTTTGATTGAATTGTGTTGGACACTATTTGGTTGTTAAAGTGCATGATTAATTAGGCTAATTGATATTTTAGAAATGTTAATTGGGTAATTGATTGTGTATTACACTTAGGTTAATTAATTGTGAAATTTGGAATTTTATAAGTTAATTAATTTGGGCTTAATTTGGAAATTGGGCTTGTTAGGTTGTAATTGGGCTTTTGGGCTTTGTTGTAACAAAGTTGGGTTTAGGCAAAATTGGTTGGATCCAATTAGGCCCAAAACCGAATCCAAAAGGTCCAATTATGACTTAATGGACCTTAATTATTTAATTGGGCCTAATGGGCCAAAATTAATTTAAAGGCTTATGGGGTAACTCCCGGATTGGATTTTGGTTGTTCGGTTTGACCCGAGTTGACCAAAAGTCCACGCCTATAGAAATTAATTAAAAGCCCATTGGACTTTAATTAAATAAAACATTAGATGTTAGTCGGGCTTTGAGACCCGTTGCGATTAAATTTGGAATTTAAGTCGTAAAGGTTCGTTAATAAAGGTGTAATATTTAATTTGGAATTAAATAATGAATTAGAATTAAATACGTATTAAATTGGATTTAATTATGTAATTTAATTTAATTCGTAGAAATTGTACTTTGAGTACGTGTTCGCAAAACGAGTTTGACTCGAACAAAAATCAAATCTTTGTTTGAACATTGGATGATCACTAATATTCAAGATTAATTAATTTGATTGATTGATTGATAACATGCTTGTATGAATACATGGTTGTGATGTTTGAATAATGTATATCGGATGGATATTAGTCGGGTTGGGCGATTTTGGAAATTGTAATAAATTTGATTTATTAAATTGGACCTGCGTGTCCAGCCTTATCTCCTATTTCTTTGTATTCTCTTCTCACCTATTCCCCTCCATGTAAAAGAGGTTTCTTTAGAAGTGTAGTGTAACGGGTAGAAGTAATACAAGTGCTAGCGGGAGAGAGAAAGTGAGAGAGATTTGATCTAGGATCAATGTAAAATATCCATCCGCATATCATTATTATTTTATTTCATACTCGCTTTATTATGTGTTTAGAATGCATGCTTAAGGGTGTATGATGATGAGACCTTAACAAAGATAATAAATTGGTAGCCAATTTGCACGAGAAAAACCCTCGTTAAATATCATGCGTTTTTCCTTCCATTGAGTGATTCTTACTCAAGATCCGAGATTGGCAGGGGTTGTTGGCCAAAGTCAAGCCCTTGTCCATCAAAGATGTGTTTTAATCACGAGGCTTTGTTCCATATCGGTGTCGTGTCCAAGTTGTGGTTTGTTGGCCAAAGTCAAGACCACTTCTTGTCCATTGACATTGATTACGAAGCTTCCATGTCAATGGGTCCGCGCTTGACTGGGATCACTAGGTTTGTTGTGCCAAAGCCAAGGCCTAGTTGATTCAGAGGAAAAGGTTAGGGTATACATTCGATGTATAGGCATATATAAGATATATGTTTGGGACTTGGATGTCCACCTACTGGATCTAGGAGTTGGATGAGATCCAATTGATCTTCGAGATCTACCTAGTTAATTATCATACAATTTGTTGGCCAAAGTCAAGATTGTGTGATATTTAACGGGATCCTAGCCCACTAGGAAACACGGTTTCCCGAGTACTCGACAGAGGGTTAGAGGCTCGACGAAAAATAGTGGGAGGCAAGAATTGAATTTGCAATACTCGTTCAATTACTCGCCGTATGCGCTCATTTAAATTATTTCGTCATTAGATTAAATGTTAGTTAGACTAATATTTAAATTGTTGTTTTAATAAACAGTTGGACTGTATTATACTTGATTATATATAATTGGATTATATTAATCAATATATTTGAATTAATTAATTTCAGTTTACAGTTGATTTTATAATTGGATTATAGTAATCAATGTAATTGAGGTTAATTAATTTGGATTATATTTGATTATATAGTTGGACTATTATAATCATTATAATATATAAAGTACCACTAATCGTTGATTAAATAGTTGGACTATTGTAATCAAGATAAAATTGAAAAGTTGGATATTTAAAATATAATCTAGGATTAAAATATTTTAAATGATTTAATTTTCAAATTGGGAATAAATAATAGGTTACTTTATTTGATAAAATAACTTATTATACCTTAAGCCCAAAATTAAGCAAGATAAGTAGAGCATAAAATCTTTGGAAGATTTTTGTAATGATGACTTTAATGCTTAATTTAATATACTTGTCATAAATCTAATTTTGGATTTAAGAAGTATTAAAATTGCAATTTATAATTCTTGGAGAATTAATTGACTATTCATGTAAAGTCAAAGTTTGCAATTGGGCATGTAGCACGAGGTGCACATTCCTTTCAATATTCTAAAAACCAAGGCTTGGCCTAAGGTTCCTAAAATATTGAAAAGGATAATTGACATATCCCAAAGTGACTACCATTTGGATATGGAAGACACGAAGGAATTAAAGAAAGGGCGAGGCTCTAACTTTAAAATAATTTGTCTTAGTTATGTTCACAGCTAGTATTGAAATTAGATTTTAAATACTTAGTGTGGTACATAAAATATATGTATTGATATTCAGAATCTGCTTTGAGCAGGATACTGACTTCAAGCTGAGATTGCTCTGCGAATCGGAAACGGGACGAAAGTCGCTGTTTCGACCGTAGATACCTAAGTTTAGGAACTACCCTTTGGGTATGTACTTGAATTAGGAACTGTTATAATGTAACTAGTTTGACTAGAGACATTATCTCTTTATCAGTGTTTAATCCGTTGCGGATAAAACCTTTATATTATAGAACACTGAGTGTTTTATTATATAAAGATGATACTGAGATAAATATATTAGATATAAATAACAGAATTTATATTTTGAATATAAATAAAAATCTCAAACATATAAATTGACAAATAAATAGCTCAAATTGATTTGATCAATAGAGACTTATTTGTGGCATTGTTGTCTAGGACACAATTTAATTAGACTCGTATATCCACACTTTTGAAGAGTGGGTACTAGGACTGATTTGACTATTCAAATAAGGTCTGCGAATCTAGTTTATTAGGTAAAGTACCTAAAATACTATTTGCTTGGTAATAGTGTTAGTGCCACCGATCTGTTAGCCCTATTCATGGTGAAGTAAGTGGGCCCATATCTAGCTATGCTAGATGTGAACATGAATATTTCGTGACCTTAACGGATGTGGCATCACGTTATGGTTATGTGTTTCTTTTGAAGAACACAAATCAGAAACTTTAAAGTTTCGACACGAAATACATAACAGATCGGCTATAGTATTATTCCGCCACGGTAAGACCGTAATGGAAAATACTTAAGCAGTAAGTTTCGTACATACATGAAAGAGTACGGTATTCTTTCATATGAGGACTCCTCCCGAGACACGTCAGTTAGACGATGTGTCCGAACAGGATTAACCGAATTTTGTTAGACATAATAAGTTAATCACGAGTCGCTTTGAGCTACCATTTCCTTCCATAAGATATGTACTAACAGTGCAAAACTTATTTAGAATAAGGTTCCATATAAATCTGTTTGACAGATATTGTATAGGATATGAACAGGAAAGAAACGAGGTTTCTCATTCCTGACAATTTGGGGATGCTAGGCATAACGTTTGGATGATACCAAACTAAGGACCCAAATTGGATAAGTGCCAATATAGGTTATCCTAGGGATACCATAAGTATAGTACTTACACCTCACTAGAGAACAATTAGATTGTTGCTCTCCATGCGGTTTTCCTAAGAGGAATACCGATATGCAGTGGTAAGTGGGAGGATAGTATAACTCGATGAAAATCGGAGTAATACTGTTCTAGGCACTGAATCTTAATGGAACATATATAGTTCATCAAGGATGAAACTATACCATTAATCTTCGAATACACAAGAACAAAGGAAGTGATACGAGGTATCGACTCCCTATTATGACAAAGTGTCATGAGTCCGAAATGGACTCCATGTATATCAATATGTTTGGATTGAAGCAAGCATAAGGTTCTTGGAACTGACGTTTTGATATAATCAAAATAGTTTATGATTTGACTCAAAACGAAATAATTCTTGTGTATATAAGGAGGTTAGTGGGAGAGGGCACTGACAATGAAATTCCCATAAAACAATCGGTGAAAGCTTGGCTTTCATAAGAAATTCTCCGTAGAATTCTGAGAGTAACAACTTTATTCAAGGAATAAAGATCTACTGGGCTAGATTTGGAGTTGGTAACACTCTCTGAGAAATTGTACATTTAAAATGTACTTGTATTGGTGTCTCATACGCTTTGAGCATATGGAGTCACAATCGGGTCAATCCAAGTGATAGTCACTGGATTGAAGATTAAGAACATCTGTTAGTATCTGAGAGAACTAAAGATGTTGTCTTAAATATGGAGATGGAGAACTTGAAGTGACTGGGATCACTGCTGCAAGTTTCCAAACCGGTAAATACTGCGGTACTATAAAGATTGAACACTGGGACAGTGAGCTGGAAATCTTCCGAGCAAGATAACTGTTGCCGAATTAACAACAAATGCGGATTATTGCTGCAGCTGAGGCAGCAATAGAAGCCATTTGGATCGATAATAAATCTAATTAGATTAGATATAGTTCTGTTAGCAGCTGAGCTAGGCGTCAGCACAGGCTAAAGAATTAAAGGTCTCATCGACGATCCAGATATATACTTCTATATCATCTGATTCGTTCGGATCATACATCGTGGCGATGTGATGATCGTGTAAATCGCGTCAGACGATAATAAGCAAATCCGCTGACGAAAACCTTTCCTCAGCAATTTGAGCGAATTGTACATAGTTCGGGTGTTAGACACTCGAGTGACTGGCTATGTACCAAGTGGGAGATTGTTGGATAATATGACCCATAGCGTCACTATTTGTACAGATCACGGTGTTGTTGTACAAATTAACTATGTGACAAGGAAATTGCACTCTCATCATTTGTGATTAGATCACCATAGATGTATAAATGAAGAGAGGTCCATATGATTAGTTCCTGGATTGAGATGATATGAGACAGTATCAATCCCCGAAGGATTAATCATTAAATATCCCTAGCCGAAGTATTATCGAGACTGGACATCGATAATGCGGAATAGGCTAGTATTGCACTTGTGCGTGTTGTGAGGGCACAACGGCATAGTTCTCATATATATAAGTATTGGATACTTATGCAAGTGCGATAGGAGGTCGTGTTTCACCGATGGTACGGGAAACAGCTTCGCTCTGGATAGACCCCTCGGAATCCCATTGGTATTATGACTATGTGTCTATGGGAGGCCGAAATCGAGGTAGGTGTGTATAGTCTTAACCTGAGACTTGCATCGCTAATACTTGCGATAATCGGTAGACTTTGGTCTTGGTGGTACAGGGCTTTAACCGGTTCTGTGTACACCGCTTCTGGGTTTATCAGAGAGTCGTAGTATTGGGTGTGATGTCGAGACGGAAGTGTCACTTCAGTCATATTGGAGTTGATGTCACGCAGGATATGGTACTAGTGCTCTTGAGTGTTGCGCAACCAATCGGGATATTGTGACCAGGTCATGTATATCCGATTATAGAGACTATGTTACCAGACATCCGACATGTGTTTCGGACGGGGCAGACACTTATCCAGCCCCAGCCCTAGCACGTGATTATCCGATACTGGGCCGATATACACAATACTACGGTATACTACGCTTGATACAGATCTATATATTCCTGTAAGAATATTTCTGGAGAATTGGGTAGGCATGGCGTTTTGCTAGAGGCTAACCTTGTCTTGTAAATCGATATAAACGTAGTACGAGGTACTTACGTGTTCGGATAGTCCGACGATCGTATTTACTGCCAACATATCCGGAGATCTCATGGGTCGGTTCCGAAGATTCACCGATGACGTATTACTCGCACTTTGATTAATCTGGGATTAATTAGAAGAGAGAGATAGAATTAATCTGGGATTAATTCGATGAGAGAGAAAATTAATCTGGGATTAATTGCGGAGATATTTTATCTGGGATAAAATATTAATTAAAGAGAGAGAACGATTAATTTGGAATTAATCGATAAAATTAATATATTCGATATATTAATCGAAATTGGATTTCGACGCGGAATTAAAATTAGATTTTAATTCGGGCGAACGAATTAATTTAGAATTAATTCGTTAGCGACGTGAATAGTGAATTCGCTAGGCGTAATCATTTAATTACGACGCGACGGAAAATTCGTTAATTTGGAATTAGCGAACCCGAGCCCGAGAGTGATTGCGAGCGCATTCGCATTTCGAATTCGAGCGCGGCACGCGAGTCACATCAAGCGTCAAATCGCTAGTCGCATCAATCGTCAAATCAATTGTCACTTTGAGTGATGTGACTTGACAATATGTCACTTTATAAAGTGAAGACATGTGATGTGACTAGTGATGTGTAATGATTGAAAGCTTTTAAAAGCTTGAGATGGAATATAACATTATTTTATTCCTTGCCTTTTTGACTTTTGAATTAAAGTTGAGTATATATATCTTATTTTATTTACTTGGTAATCATTAAAATAAAGATTATACAAAAGCTTTTACTCTCTCTCTCTTGGACTCGGTACTGTACACGTTTTTGGGTAACATTGGGAGCCAAAACGTTTTCTCTCTTCCCTCTCTTTTCTCTCCTCTCATCTCACGGCTTCAAGCCGATTTTCTTCTTCATTTTTCTGGTTCACCGAATTTTTGAGAAGCAAAATGGAAGATGATTAGTGCTAGCACACTCTAGGAGTGATACAAAGGTGATAGGGAGTGAGTTTGTGAATGGAAGCTTGAAGCTTGGAGCTTCAATGGTGGTCTTCAATGGCCGAAAATGGTGAGCACCAAACCAGTCCAAACCGCACAGCCCACTGCAAGGAAGCTACTGCCGTGACTTGGAGGGAGCCAAAAACGCATCTTGTTCTTCATCCATCAAAACCGAATTCAATGTGAGTTGATTCCGCCACCTCCTTTGATGTGTTCATATATTGTTTTTTATGCATGTTTTGTGATCCTTGGGACTTTGATTGAACTCCAACACGGGGGCCTCGCCTCAAACTGATATGGGCCTCGCCCCCGAGCCGACATGATATGGGCCTCGCCCCCAAGCTGATATGGGCCTGCCCCTGGGACTCATCCTAAAAACTGAAATTGTGCTGACGCTGTTTGGCTCATTTCTGCCGCTTTCTCCTTCTTAGAACCTTGCAAACACAAAACAAAAACAAACACGAAGAGAATGCAATGTTACGTGTATGCATGAATGATTTTCTTATTCCGTTGGGTTAGGTCTTCTGCTAATTCCCGTGGTGACTGCTCGGTCTTTTCTCCCTCAGGCAAAGTATTGCTTCAATCTGTCTACGTTGATCGGCTCGGTGAACTCGTTCCCCTCCAAGTCTGATAGCTTCACTGCTCCATTTCCCATTACCTTCTGCACTATGTAAGGTCCTTCCCAGTTTGGTCTGAATTTTCCTCTAGGATCTGTCGTCGACGGCCTCGACTGCTTAAGTACCAAATCACCTTTTCTGATCTTGGTGGGACGTACTTTCTTGTTGAATGCTCGGGCTAGTCTCTTCTGATACAACTGCATGTGATACAAGGACTTAGTTCTATTCTCATCCAATAGTGCTAACTGATCAAACCTCTGTGTGACCCACTCTTGTTCCGGTAATTCTGCCTCTGCTAATACCCTCATAGACTGTATTTCCACTTCTACTGGTAACACTGCTTCCATTCCATAGACCAAAGAGTAAGGTGTGGCCCCTGTTGCTGTCCTTACTGATGTTCTGTACCCCCACAGAGCAAATGGTAGTTTCTCGGCCCAATCTCTGCAGTTCTCTGTCATCTTAGCTAAAATCGTCTTTATGGTCTTGTTGGCTGCCTCAACTGCCCCATTAGCCTGCGGCCTGTACGGTGATGACTTGTGGTGGCCTATACCGTACCTCTGCAACATTGCCTTCGTCTCTCCTTGAAACTGAACTCCGTTGTCTGTCACTACATGATGCGGCATACCATACCGACAAATGAGGTTCCGAGTTATAAACTTTGCCATCTGTTTTGCTGTAACATTGCGGAATGATTCAGCTTTCACCCACTTCGAGAAGTAATCTATTGCCACTACTATGAAGCGATGCCCATTTGATGCATTCGGTCGAATTTCCCCAATCATATCAATCCCCCATGCTGAGAAAGGCCACGACTCTGACAACCCATGCAACTCTGTGTGTGGTAAGTGATTCAAATTACCGTGTGCTTGACAGTCATGACAGTGCTTTACCATCTTCGTGCAGTCTGTTTCCATGGTTGACCAATAAAAACCTTGTCTCACTATCTTGCGGGACAGATTCAACCCGTTCATGTGCGGACCACATACCCGGCGTGTATTTCTTCCATTACATGCTGAGCTTCTTCCTTTCTCAAACACTTCAACTGAATACCGTTTGCTTGCCTCTTGTACAGTTCCCCTTTCAAAATCACATACTGGGAAGCTAACTTCTGAATGGCTATTCTGTCTTTTCTGCCTGCCCCTTCCGGGAGTTCACCATGTTCCAGATACCTCTGAATGTCATAATACCAAGGTTTACCATCGTCGACCTCAACTTCCAGAATTCTTTCTATCTCATAAACAGGTCTGCTCGCTGTTGTCAGTATCAACGGTCTCATCACTAACTTTTCTGGATTTTCCCAAGTTGCTGCAAGTGTAGCCAATGCATCTGCCATCTGATTCTCTTCTCTCGGTAAGTGCTGAAACTTACACTCGGGGATAACCTGTGCCAACTTTCTGAGGTGAAAAAGGTAAGGTTTCAACCGTTCTTCTTTCAATTCCCATTCTCCTCGCATCTGCTGGACTACCAACATAGAATCTCCGTAGACTTCCACACTCCCGGCCTTTAAGGCTATCAATGATGTCAAACCAAAAGCACATGCTTCATACTCGGCCATGTTATTAGTCACTCTGAATGTCAACCTCTTGGCTAAAGGCAAAGTCTCTCCCTCGGGGGTCACTATCACGATCCCAATTCCGGCTCCCTTGTAATTCACTGCTCCGTCAAAATACATCTTCCATCTCTGGACTGTTATTGCTTGGATCTCTTCATCTGGAAATTCAAACTTATACTGATCCCCCTCAACAGGTTGCATTGCCAGAAACTCTGCTACTGCTCGCCCTTTGATCACTTTGGAGGTGAGATACTCAATGTCAAACTCTGTCAGCAATACCAACCATCTGCCCAATTTTCCCACTAGTGAAGGCACCGAATGAAGATACTTCAGAGGATTTTCCTTTGCCACTACCTGGATCTTGTATGACTGGAAATAATGTCGCAACTTTCTGGAAGCCCATACCACGGCAAGACAGATCTTCTCAACTTCTTGATACCGAGCCTCATACGGGAGCATCTTCTTACTCAGATAATAGACTGCATGTTCTACCCCTGTCTCATCAGCCTGTACCATCATTGCCCCCAGTGCTTCTGATTCTATAGCCAAATACAATATCAAAGGTATGCCCGGTCTCGGAGGTTTCAATACATGAGGCTTTACCAAATACCCTCTGACTTTGTCGAAGGCTGTCTGACACTGTTCATTCCATCTCACTGGCTGATCTTTTCTCAACAGTTTGAAGATAGGCTCACATACTGATGTCAACTTGCCAATGAACCGACTGATGTACTGAATCTTTCCCAAGAATGCTCTGACTTCTTTTTCTATCTTCGGTGCAGGCATTTCTGTGATTGCCTTGATCTTTTCGGAGTGTACCTCTATTCCGCCCATTCCCACTATATGACCAAGCAATTTCCCTGATGTCACCCCAAACACACATTTCTTAGGGTTTAGCCCCAGGTTGTATCTATCAACTCTCTGAAGAAACCTTTCCAGTGCTTCAATATGCCCAACTCTTGTCTCTGATTTTACCCTCATGTCATCCACATACACCTCAATCTCTTTGTGCATCAAGTCATGGAAAAGTGTAGTGGCTATCCGCTGATAAGTAGCCCCCGCATTCTTAAGCCCAAACGGCATAACCTTGTAACAATAAGTACCCCACTCAGTAAAAAATACAGTCTTATGTTTGTCTTCCTCAGCAATGAGAACCTGATTGTAACCTGAAAATCCATCTGCAAATGAATACATAGCAGATAAAGCCGCACTATCAACCAGAACATCTATATGCGGCAGAGGAAAATCATGTTTCGGACAAGCCTTGTTGAGATCTCCGTAGTCTACACACATTCTAAACTTCCCATCTTTCTTCGGCACTGGTACTATATTAGCCAACCACTCAGGATATTTTACTACTTCCAGGAACCCCACATTTATCTGTTTCTTAACTCCCTCTGACTTTCTCAGCCCATTCTGGTCTCATCCGTCGGAATTTCTGTTTTACTAGCCTCATATTCAGATAAGTTGGTATTGTGTTTCTGTCTACCCCAGACATGTCCTCATAGGACCAAGCAAACACTTTGGCATATCTGACCAACACTTCTTCTAGTTTCTCCCTCTCTTCGGAGGTTACTTCACTTGCAATCAGAATTTCCTTGGGGTTCTCAAGTGTACCCACGTTAAATGCAATAGTTCTGGCTGAACTGATGTCAATTCATGCAGTGTAAATGGAAATGACTCAGGCAAGTAAGCAAAAGAGATGTCTTTATTATTGGATAATGCGGAAGTACATTCAAACAAATCAGGAAGGTAAATGTCTTCATCATCTATAGACACTTCTTCCTCTGCAATCAGGTCTTCCTCAGGCTTTTCATCCTCTCCCAGAGTCAGGCTCTCCAACTTCATCAGTTCTTCCTCCCAATTCTCTTCTTCTTTCTCCACAATTTCTTCAACTATCAGTTTCTTACCCAACATATCCTGGAAGATCTCAAACCCAGGTACCACAATTCTATTAACTTCCACAGGTTCAGGCTCCCCTTGATATCCTGAAGCTTTCACAAAACATTCCATCAGTTTCAGGCCTTTTTTCTTGACCTTTGGCTTTTCTTCATCAGACTTGTACCCCAAACCCTTCCGAGTAGTCTGTCCTCTGAAATCTAGTAATTTTGAACCCTTACCCAGCTCAAACTTCATTTTCTCCATAATCCTAGCCACCCTAGGATCCACCCACTCCTCAAAAGTAGCTGACACCTGAAACCTCGTGAAAGGTTGTATCTCCAAGGCAGCCACGACATTATCTAACTCAGCCCGTATGGTAACAACTTCTCCCTCATACGGGAACTTGATCATCTGATGCAAAGTGGAAGGCACGCCCCCAAGTTTGTGAAACCAAGGCGTTCCCAACAATAAGGCGAAAGTAGCCGGGATGTCTAGTACCGTGAACTCAACCTCATCTTCAATCGGTCATACCTTGACCACAGCCACAAAGGTACCCACAACTCCCCTTTTACTGTCATCATAAGCCTTAATAGTCATACTGGAGGGGTCCAAGTCTGTTGCTTTCATACCCAATCTCGCCAGAATTTTCAGCGGGCACACATTGATGGACGAACCGTCATCCACCATCACACATGAATTTCTCTTGCCCCTCACCTCGGCCCTGATAAATAGAGGCCTGTTATGATTTCTCCCCTCTGCTGGGATTTCATCCTCAGTAAAAGATATCTGCAAAGCTTCTTTCTGAACTGACCCAACAAACATTGCAGGGTTGGCGTCTTCCGGTACCACAATCTTGCTCAAGGCTTCAACCATAGCCTGCCTATGCTCCCGAGATGCACATAACAGTTCCCAGATACTCACTTGTGCTCTAGTCTTCCTCAATTGCCTCAGCACTATATCCCCCTCAGTGTTTTCTGCAGTCTCAACCACTTCTCTACCATCTGTCAAAACTTCATTACCTTTATCTGCCATATCATTGTAAAAACGACCACTGTGCGTCATTCCCCTTACTTCTTCCTCGTCACTGCTGGAGAAATCAAGCCAAAAGTTTTTCCCCTGCTCAGTTTCATCTTCACTAGTACTATCCCAGATTCCCAGGCAAAAGGCTAGAGGATGAAAGGATTTTAGGACAAGGTCTTCTGGGAGGCCAAAATTGATCATGTAGGCTGGTGGTGGTACGACACGGTAATTGGGTAAGGGGTTTCTGTGTGTGTTAGGCTGTTCTGTTTCTGGGTCAGGTATTTTCTTGGAGTCTATCAGGTCTTGGATTTCATGGCGGAGTCGGGCACAATTGTCAGTGTCATGGCCCTTTTGTTGGTGAAAGTGACAGTAAAGGCTTAGGTTATAATGTGATGGTAGGGGATTGGGTAATGGTTTGGCTTCCAAGGGTCTTGCCTCTTCAGTTTCTCTAGCACATTTGACAGGGGTCTTCCCAAGTTGGAAAATCTCCCGGTTCCGGATAGCGGCAATCTCAGCAGAAACGGAAGGCTTTGTTCCCGATGTTCCCCCAATGGGCCTCCTGTTCAGACCATAGAATTTTCTATTCGCCTCTTCTTCTTCAATATCCATGACAGTTTCCCTCAACTGCCGAAGTCTGAAAGTCAATCATGGAGGTCATCCTCCTCAACTTGCTGTAAATGGAGGGCTTGGTGCCCTTGATCATCATTTAATCTGATCCTTCTCCGAAGGCCTAGTCTGCATCTTCAAAAACCCCTCCATCGGTCCACATACTCCTTAAAACTCTCCTCCGATTTCTGCTTAACATTCTCCAGATCACGGAGTGACAGATCGATCTCTAGGTCAGTGACATACTGCTTCAGGAAAGCATAAGCCAACTCCCTCCAATCTTCCTTCACTTTCTTCTCCAAACTGTGGTACCACACCACGGGAGCTCCTTCAAGCGACATTCCAAACATTTTCTGCACTTGGCGCTGAGATAAGCCAACTGAACTCATGACTGATACAAACTGTCGGAGATGCACCCTTGGATCCCCATTCCCGTTAAACTTAGCCATATCAGGCATCTTGAACTGTGCCGGCAACTGTTCCTCGAAAGTCAGTGTGTCATAATCAAGAAAATCCTCATTCTTACCCCTCATCTTGCGGGTAACCGACTCAACCTGATCCCGGAGCTTCTGTAACTCTGCCTGAGACCCAAAACTCTTATTTGCTGGCATACTCTGCCATATCATCATCAAAAGCGGGGATATCATCCCCCAATCTGTTCGGAGGTTCCTCTTGTCTTACATCTCCAGAACTACCCCCAGCACGAGACCCGGCTATGCCAGCCACACAGTAGTCAAAGCCTACAACTGTTCAGTGATCTTGGCGAGACCGTTCTCTAACTGATCCATACGGGACACCTCATTATCGGATTCACTCATACTTTTTCTTTTAGTGAGTCTTGTCCCTTCTCTCTAACCAAACGGTATCTATGATGTCTTTTTGAGACATAGATGGTGTTAACATGATATATGTATGTATGAGGTGCATGAGATGCATGTAACATATATAACATACTAAATCAATTAAAACTCTCAAACAAATCGGCCCGTTATCATTTTAGAATCTTTCGGGCTAATTGTCATAGGAGTGAACCCATCCCAGTTTTAAATGGCCCAATGAGTTCCACATCTCATGACAAAGAGCCCGACTAAATCCAAATGGTAACGTTCCGAACACATCACAAAGTGGCCCATCAATCACTTAGAAGCCTTTGGCCCAATCGTCATAACATACGTTCTTGTCCCAATTTAAATGGCCCAACAAGCCCATATCCATGACAAATGGTCCAAATGGATCCAAACAACGATGTTCCCAAACAAAAGCATAAAAGGAAAGAATGCAAACATAAAACAATAATTTCTACAGAATGGCCCATCAACATTTCAGAAGCTTTGGGCCTAATGGTCATAAGGTACGAACTCGCCCCAATTTAAATGGCCCAGCAAGTCCGCATTTCTGACAATAGTCCAACTGCATCCAAATGAGGTTGGTCCACAAGCACATACTCAAGGAAATAATTGTTACTTGAACCATACAACCCGGTCTATGGGTGGGTTCACAAGAGTATAGACAAAGGCTCTCATCGGCGAAGGATGGCCCACAACTAGGTCTCCCCAATCAAGGGTTCGTGCGACCAAGTGAGCGCACCCTTTTTATATACACTCTAAGGTACGTGCCAATGAGCTATGGTTGTGACGGACTGTCAAATGGATTTCCCGTTGTAGATTCCCCAGAGGGAAGGTGGAGCGAGGCTCACTTAAATACCCAAGCCTCTTAGGCTCTTATCGCTTGTTGTCAGGAATAAACAACGAGTCCTCCCAATTAGTCCATCACAATGGCTACGAGTAGATGGCTATATAGGTGCCTTCACAGCTTTTCCTTCTAGAAAGGTAGTGAATGAAGGAAGACACCCAACCATTACCTAGCCTTAAAATGCCTTTGATTAAACCCTCATTTTATCCACTATAGACACGGTCAATTAAAACATAAATCCAAACATTACAAGACAATATTCAGGGCCGATTCTCTATCCCCAGTGGAGTCGCCAGACTGTGGGACACAAAAACTGGACGACGCATGTGTCCCGGGCTCGCGGCCCGATCGGGAGTACGGAGTAGCCACGGGGACTAAACCGAGAATAATGGAGTCGCCACCCCGGTGTGGAACCCGGAAAATGAGATTTAAGGCCGCACTCACCCCTCGCAAGGGAAGACCTCAAACCGTTGGGTTCGGAATGGTCCCTTACTTATGCCACTTGTAATGAAAGGATTTATGTAATAATTTAATCAGGCTTAAGTAGCACTTATTTCCAAGAGTATCATGCTTCTAAATTCACATGTACAAAATAAAACTTACACCTAAGTTTACATATATTTCACATCTAAGATTGCATGCTTGAAAGTGCATCAAAGGAGCGACAAATATACAACTTCACTGGCATATTATATTCAAGAAAACACAAGCACACATACTAACACACACAAGCACACATGTGAGCACCTTCTCAAGTGGTACGTGGAATTGTATCCCAAGTACAGACCGTACTACCGTCCATTCGGAATCGACTACGGAATTTATGTCTGGGTTCCATCCTATACCACAAGAAATAATACTCAAATATTATCATGACATAGGTATATGAATTGTAATACATTAAACACATTGTATTCATACATGTGGGGATAGCTACTAGGAAAACTATGTATGAAATCTGATGAAAAGGACTCAGTTCAGTGGGTGCGCGTTCGCGTAGCGTTTGAAAACGCGTTTGAATGGTAAATAGAAGGTCACGTTCGTATAGCGTTCGAGAACGCGTTGGAACGGAACCAGACCTGATGCATGATAAGACTAAGAAAGTGCATGTGCGTTCGCGTAGCATTCGAGAACACGTTCGAACGGTAAACAGAAGGTTCACATTCGTGTAGCGTTCGAGAACGCGTTCGAACGGAACCAGACCTGATGCATGCAAACAAAGAATAAAGACAACAATGTCAAGCTCAGTATATCCGATTAAACGTATCTTACATTCAACCGAACACACATCAACCCCGCGCGGCAAAGCAACATCGTGGTAAAGGGCTTTAACCCCTCCCCATATGGGATCTTACATTGCACTTACTAAGGCCATGCACTCGAATGGATCATGCATACAAAGAATTAAAAGCAATAATATCAAACGTAGTATGCCCGATTGAACGTATCTTGCATTCAACCGAACACACATCAACCGGCGCGGCAAAGCATCGTGGTAAAGGGCTTTAACCCCTCCCTATAGGGGATCTTTCATTCCACTTACTAAGCCCATGCGCTCGATTGAATCATACATAAATGAGCAACATGCATGATTCAAGTGACGAAAAATAAATAAACCAAAGCAACACAAAACAAAATAGGGTGCCGTTTACTCAAGCGGTACGTGGAGTTGTATCCCGAGTACAGATCATACTACCGTCCATTCAGAATCGGCTATGAAATTTATGTCCGGGTTTCCTTCCGATATACCGCGAGAGTTGACACATCTCTCATTTTATTCCACAGCCACAACATACAACATCTCATAATTCATGCATATTTATCTACTCAAGGGCCACAACATGCATTTCAACATGACAATCATGCAAGCAATACTCAATAAATAATACAAATAAAGAAACAAAAAAACGAGTGTGAAAAATACCCTCAGGTCTAACCTTTTTGCCAACTTTCAGGCTTGCGTTTCACGGACGTCGGAAAGGGTACAGCTCCTCAACTTCTCCGGTTCACTGGTTTAGCGTCCTAGCTCACTGTTTTGCTGTTTTGTTTGCTGTTCGAACTCCGTTCTGCTACTGTTTGGCCTCTGTTTTGCTGCTCACTGTTCAGGTCACCTGTTTTGACGTTTCCACGGACTGTTCCGTGTTTTTTTTGTGGGTTTTTAGTGTAGTCTTGTGTGATTATTTTAAGGATTATGAATGCAGTTTTTATTTTACTGTTTTGAGGATTTTTGTGGGTTGTTGTTTCGGTGATATAGGAAGGCTTATGGGGCTGTGTTTTTGACGTGTGAAGGGCTGCTGTATTGGTGTATTTTTCGGTGATGTGAGGGAAGGAGATGAAGAGAAATTTGTTATATTTTTTTGTGTGATATGCGTGAATGGAGAGCTTGGAGAGGGGGTTGGAAATTCTTTGCTTCTTTTTTCTTGTGATGGGCGTCCTTTAGGAGAGGTGAATGCCTTGGAGATGTGTGGTTTATATAGAGAAAGGCTAGGGCTTCACCTTGTCTCACAAGGAAGGGATTTTGGCATTAAAGGAGGATTTGATTTGGTATTCAACAAGGAAATGATTAGATTGAGGGGGGACAAATCTTGGCTAGATTAGGAATGCAAAATATTTAATTTGTTATGATTGATTTTAATTAGGCATGATATTTGTTAAGTTTGGTATATAATATATTTGATTTATCTTTATTAGGTATGATTATATTTTATGTTTTATTTAATTGGTAAATGGTTTAATTATTTTATTTAATATTTAATTTAATTTCCCATGTGTTTTAAATGTGTTTTATTAATTGGGATGTGTGTTTATGGGCTTTGGGGGGCTAATTGGGCTGGGGTGCGAGGCTAGCAGCAAAACCAGAAATACCGACTCCGTTCGAACGCCCATTCGAACGCTACACAAACGTTCGCAATCTGCCTGACGTTCGAACGAAGTAACGAACGCAGCACTAACGAAGACAGTGAACTTGTGAAATGAACTTGATGACGTACTTATTCTGAATTTCCCCTTCCAACCTTCGTTTCCCGCAATATCCTTAGCTAAAAAGGTAGTGCCTCCAATTGAGACTCATCATCGGGTTTCACATGCGAAAATGCAATTTCTACAACCGGAAGAACGCGAAGTCTTCCAAGCTTGGAAGGATGATGATTTAAAAGTTAAATCATACATCTTAAGTTCGCTTTCACCGGGGCTCAAGAAACAATACTATGGAATGTCAGATGACCGCGCCACTAACTTACTGGAACTCGTACATTCTGATGTATGTGGTCCACTAAGTCAGACTGCTCACATTGGTTATTCGTACTTCGTTACCTTTACCGATGATCTGTCACGGTACGATTATGTCAATTTGATGCGATATTAATTGGAAACCGTTGAAAAGTTCAAAGAGTTCCGAAATGAAGTAGAAAAATAAACTGGTCAATATATTAAATGCCTTCGATCCGATCGAGGCGATGAATATATGAGTGGTGAGTTCATGGATTATATGAAGGAGAATGGGATTCTCGCTCAATATACTCCTCCAGGTACTCCACAACACAATGGAGTGTTTGAGAGGAGAAATAAGACTTTATTGGATATGGTCCGATCAATGTTGAGTTTCACAGATTTGCCCTATTACTTATGGGGTTACTCTCTTTTAATAGCTGCACATCTTTTGAATAAGATTCCTTCAAAAGCTGTTCCTACGACTCCGCATGAGATATGGTTCGGTAGGAGACCAAATCTTAGTTACATTAAGGTTTTGGGTTGTCCTGCCTATGTCAGGGTGACTCAGCAAGGTAAGCTTTCACCTCAAGGGAAAAATTTTAGGTTTGTCGGATATTCTTCGAATACGAGGGGATATATATTCTATGATACCGAGCATCGAAACGTGTTCGTAGCTCGCTTCGTAAAATTTCTACAAATAGAAATTTTGTCAGAAGGTGGTAATCATAGACAGGTTGAACTTGATGAATTCCAACCTGAAAACAACGAACCAACGGAGGAACCTGAAGTTCAAGTAGATGAAGGACCTTCAACAAACACACTCCGTAGGTCAGAAAAGGTATCTAGACCTCTGAACGCTTGTATTTGATACAAGAAAAGAGTCTAGATGTTCTCTTAGTATAAGAGACTGATCCTTTCACTATAGAGAATCGATGTTGGACATCGACTCCGTGAAATGGCAAAGTGCCATGAAATCCGAGTTAGACTCAATGCATGAAAATCAAGTTTGGGACTTGGTTCCGCTTCCAGAAGGAATTGTTCCTATCGGTTGTAAATGGGTTTACAAGAGGAAGCGCGGGCCTGACGGTAAGGTTGAAACTTACAAGGCCCGACTGGTAGCAAAAGGTTACATGCATCGACCTGGCATCGACTACGATGAAACTTTTCACCAGTATCAATGCTTAAGTCTATTCGGATTTTGCTTTCTATAGCTGCATATCATGACTACGAGATTTGGCAAATGGATGTCAAAACGGCTTTTCTAAATGGATTTCTTGATGAAGAAATCTATATGGAACAGCTGGAAGGTTTTGCGTCCAGCGGAAACTCGGGTATGGTGTGTAAGCTTAAGAAGTCCATTTATGGACTTAAACAAGCTTCACGAAGTTGGAATCTTCGATTCGACGAGATTATTAGATAGTCTGGTTTTCTCAAGAATTCAGAAGAATCCTATGTGTATCAGAAGGCCAGTGGGAGCATGGTCGTATTTTTAGTCCTATATATTGATGACATCCTAATCATTAGGAATGATTTAGGTAAGTTACAAAGCGTCAAAGCGTACCTCTGTAAGAATTTCTCCATGAAGGACCTAGGAGAAGCTTCCCATGTTTTAGGGATAAAACTATATAGAGATAGATAAAGGAGGCTGATTGAGTTATCTCAATCAACATACATAGATAAGATCTTGGAACGGTATAATTTTGGTAACTATAAGACAGCAAACATACCGTTCAGACATGAGATTCATCTTTCAAAGAAGATGAGTCCACAAACAGAAGATGAGAAGGTTAGAATGTCTAACCAACCTTATGCTTCGTGTTTGGGTAGCATAATGTATGTCATGTTATGTACAAGGCCTGATATCAGTTTCGCTGTTAGCGTAACTAGTCGATATCAGTCCAATCCAGGTAATGATCGTTGGATGGCCATTAAATATATCTTGAAGTATCTTAAAGGTACTAATGATAAGTTAATTATTTATGGAGGAAACGAACTGCAAGTTAACGGGTATACAGATTTCGATTTCCAATCGGATCCCGATGATAGAAATTCTACATCTAGATTCATATTTACCCTTAACGGAGGTGCAGTTTGTTGGAAGAGTTCCAAACAGGGATCAACAATAGATTCCACCACTGAGGAGGAATATATTGGAGCTTCTCAAGCTGCAAAAGAGGCTGTGTGGATAAATAACTTTGTCACTGAATTGGGAGTTGTCCCAAGTATCAAGAATGTGATTCCGTTATACTGTGATAATACTGGAGCCATTGCGCAAGCAAAGGAACGAGGGGCGTATCAGAAGTTGAAGCATGAAGAACGCAAGTACCACATCATTTGAGAGATTGTGTCGCGAGGGGATATTGTAGTGTGTAAGGTACCGAGTGAAGATAATGTAGCGGACCCGCTGACGAAGGCCATACCTCCGAAGTTGTTTGATAAACACGTGGAGTCGATGGGTATTAGATACAATCGTTATTGGCACTAGAGCAAGTATGAGTTTTTGTTGGGGTTGGTGCTCAGAGCGCCAATTCCCGATTGTATTTCTTTATGAATACTTCTGTAAAACGTTATTATTATGAATAATATATGCATTTCTATAATATAATGTATCTTTTAATATGGTAAGACGTAATGACCTTGGAATGACTAGTCATGATGCTGTTGCAAAAGCGTCGCAATTGACATTGAGTTGTATCATGATGTTGTCATTCTCAGACAGTTCCTGGTCAAGGTTTACACTACAGGAATATATGATTCCAATGGTTTCTCAATGAACCATAAGTCTTGGATACTAGTATAGACTTGTAGGTGTTTATAGCGGATAAACACTGAACGACTCATCGAAAATTCTTAATGGATGGTACACCAACGTCAATAAGAATCTTTTCGGGTTGAGTAGCACTTGTGATTCTTAGACTTGAGATACCACTGTGGGCGCATGAGACATCTTCCACACTTAGATGGCAGTCACGTCACTGATCTATTTAGATCAGACCTCCGTCTGTTCGTTGGGTGTGGATAGATCCTCAGGGTGTCCTGTGTGTATCGAGATAGGATCCGTCAGTTTTGTGTATCACAGTATATGTAGTCCATATGATTAGTAATCAGATAAAAACCATGGGCCCGTGGTACAATTTAGATACTAGTTCTAAATGTTCTTTTTGAGATTTCTAATAGAGACGTCGACGGGATAATCCCCATAGAGATTTGACGTTAATATCTATATCTCTGGGATATATCCGGATACCTGTGATAGAGGAATTATACATTTGCCATGACCTCGACCTGTATGATTCAGTGAGTTTATCTATGATCATCATAATTTACGGGTGGATAAATCATGGACACGAAATTGGATTTCGTGACAGATATGCCTGAATCTAGAGAGTTCTCTAATGAAATATACTCGTAGAGCACTAGGGCAACATATATAAATAATATTGATTATTTATAAAGTCGTTTAAAGGTTAAACGGAAAATACATGTGTAGGGACCCGATAGTCATTTCCTTAATTTTTGTGTATTTGTATTTAATGTTATTAATTCAATACACATTAATTAATTGTCAAATTGAGATATTTGACCAATATCATAAATATATAAGTATTTTATATTTATGTAAATATAATACATATATTTAATTTATTTGTATTTAATTAATTAATTAATTAATTGTTAAATGATTAAATAATTAAAGTATGAATATTTTAAGTTATGATATTTCATTTAATGACTTATTTGTAATTGTGACTTGTTTGAATTATTCATTAAAGGTGTAATGATCAATTTAACAAGTGGCAAGTTGAACTTTAATGAAACAAAAAATAAATATCTTGATATTTTTTATGTACCAAATTCAGCCATGTGCTAATGTTGGAAGTATAAATGTTTTGTTTCATTTAGGGTTTCATAACTTGTAAAACTCTAACCAAAACTCCATTAAAATAAATAAAAAGAAGCTTGAGACAAAGGAAAAAAAAACAAATAAAAAGCTTGGATTTAAGTAAGTATTTCCAATCTTCCATTAGAGAGAAAAATGTTCATCTTGTTGTGGGCTTCATCTTGTGATGTTCTTATGTTTTTATATTCTTTATTCTTTGTATTTTTGGAGGATGGAACTTTTGGAATGGGTTGAGCATGTATAAAAGATCATAGAATGCTTCTGATTTGTTAACAAGCATTCTTTTGATGGTTTTGAAAACTTGTTGCTAATCTAGAGTTATTGACCCACTCTTAAATGACCTGGATTTCTTCTATAGTTGTTTCATTGTGGTGAGGCTTTGATGTGTATGACATGTTAAAATCATCTTAGAAATGATTTAGAATCATCCAAACCCGTTTCGAACAATTTCGGATTAAAATGAACAAATTGTAATATTATGGGGTAATTTGGTAATTACACAAAAATATGATTTGTTGTGTAATATTTCATAATTTGATAATTGGATAATTAAATAAAAAAGTTTATTTAATTAATCTGAGAAAATTTTTTTGAAATCTGAAAATTTGATTTTCCTGCGTTACCAGATTTCCGCTATAAAACCCCCTTCAAATCGGATAAGTGCATATTTGTAGGTTATCCTAGGGAAACCAAATGATACTACTTCTACAACCCACAAGAGAATAAAACATTTGTTGCTCTCCATGCGGTTTTCCTAGAAAAGGAATTCAAGAATGCAGTGGCAAGTGGGAGGAAAGTAGAACTCGATGAAAATCGGAGTGATTATTGTTTCCTGGCACCGACCCCCTTATGGAACACGAACAGTCCATCAGGGATGAGATTGTTCCCACAATATTTTAATACACAAGAACCACGTAGGTTGGAGAGAGTCAGAAAACAACCTGAGAGGTATGGGTTTCTGATCTCACCTCATGTAGATATTAATCTTATTGAGGAAGATGAACCGGCTACGTATGAGGAGAAGCGATACAAGGTATCGACTCCGCTTTATGGTAGGATGCCATGAAGTCCGAAATGGATTCCATGTATACCAACCAAGTTTGGACACTTGTTGACGCACCAGAAGGCATTAAGCCTATTGGTTGTAAA
>SKCR01043177.1:0-40241 GCA_019454045.1 Zanthoxylum bungeanum
GAAATGGATTGTTTGACGGCGAGATTTACAACGATTCTAAAAAAATTGGATTCTCAAAATATCTTTTTATAAAAATAATAATAATATTAATAATGAGTTTAGCAAGATTTTTCCCACAAGAAAATCATAAGGAAATTAAAACAGTACCAAACAAATATAAAATTATCATAAAAAATAATATTATTTTAATCATAAATAAAAACCAAAATAACGTAACTCTATTTTCGATCTCTCGTTACTATTTCTCATATTCTTCTTATAACGTGAGACTTTTAAAAGAAAAGAAACCGGTGAGAGGTTGCTCAGGCCTCAGTGTACTTGTTTCGGGGATGGTGAAGCTAAAGGTGAAAATAACTTTGCACTGTGGTTAATTTAATAACCCACATAAATTACTTAGCTAAATAAATAATTTGTTGAGCAGAAGGCAAAAGCAATATTGTGATTGTAACCTAACGAAGAAACTTTTCCAGTACACTTTTTTTTTTTTTTTTTAAATCGTTGGAAACTCCGCCACCAAACCACCCATTCTGGACCGCGGCACAGGTAAAACCCCCGGCTATCCCAGGCTCTTATAAAAAGTTGCACCCCCTGGATTCGAACCCAGAATTTCAAAGTGAGATTCTGGACCCTTCACTACCAGGGCCTTTTCCAGTACACATTTAAACGTTACTTCAGTAAATAATTCTTAACTTTGTACACCCTTTGACCAAGATTACATAAGAATAATTTAGATTTAGTGCTTAAATTACATATTTTTATATCACACGTGTATTATTTTGTAATGAATAAAAAAAAACCAAAATTTAAAATTTAACACAATATCTCAAAAGGGTTGCCTCAGTGGTTTGCTTTGGATTTAAGTAGTTTGTTCATTAGATGTATTTCTTTGGGGTCATGTCTTATGGTGTAAAAAACTCAATGACTTACTTTAATCTATACTGAGAAACTTCTGAAGGCACGGATATAGTTCCCTAAGAATAATTGAGGTACGTGTAAATTTATCCGGATACCCAATTATTAAAATATATATATATATATATAACACAATATAAAATCTAAATCTATGTATTAATAGAGAATTAAAAGAATACTTTAATTGCAAGTAGGTATGTTGGGGTAAAGCAGAGACAAAGGTGGCATATATGCAGTGGGTATTGTGAAAAAAGAAAAGAAGGCGTGGCCTGCAGCACTGCACTGCACAAGGCGCCTATCTGGGGCGGCGGCGGCGGGAGGGATACGGATGCGCCGAATACCGGCGGGATATCAGGATATTTGTATTGGGTCGGGTTAGATCCGACCATAACCTTTACACTTTTACTTTTTTAGCTGATACCATTAACAGAGCTAGTAGCTATATATGAGCTGTTTGTTTCTCTGGCTTTTGAAGGACTCACGGTCCTAATGATGCCCATAATATATAAGCATGCTGCATGCTGCATGCTCATGCATATGCATAGATAATAATATATTATTACTTATTAGAGTAAAGTGAAAGAGTTGACCTTATGCATTAATGGGACATGTTGTATTTCAGACCCAACAGCGAGTACTGTCTGGTCTGATTGATTCCTTCCTCCTGCTACCTGAAGATGAAAGGAGGGAGGGAGAGAGATGAACAGCTAATAATAAGTTAATAACTTGTTATTCGTGATTGACTGATAGATTCTTGACAAATTATTATTATTATTATTATTATTATTATTATTATTATGCAACAAATTAAAAATGAAATTATCTTTACTTTTTTTCTGCCATGCTTGCTGGTTGGTTCTCTTCTTCTTCTTCATTTCTTGGTTAGTGTTAAATGTTAATGGCATTTAAGCGAAAATAAACAATCAACGAAATTATTGAACTATTTTAAACACACCTATTTTAACTCGTGGGAACAATCTAATAACTCCCCAAGTAGAAATGGGTTCCTAGCTCTTTTGTCTTTATAATGTTTTGATATGTTTTTTTTTTAAATTGTAAATTAAATTTGAAATGCGTTATCATATATAATTCAAATAATTAATGGTTGAGTTTTAATTCTTTCACAATTTAGATGAAGTGTGACAATGAGGCCCAACTAATCAGATAACTAAAATTGATTTATCTAACACATATTATAAGATGAGGGATAGGGGTGGCAGAAAAATTCGAACTCGGACTGCTCGACCAAGTCTGATTTGGCTTGTAGGTAATTTTTTAAGGGTTAAGATCGGTTGAGGCAAAAAAGCCCGAGCCCGATGAGGATCCGATTTTTATTCATATAAAATATTTTAATTGATTATATAAATTAATTTTTAACTCTAAATACATGCATCTACAACAATTTTTTCAAGACACAATTTAATAAAACACTAAAACATTAAAATTCTTATTTTTTTTTTCCATTTGTAAGTATTAAAAAAATTATAAAAATAGTTATTTTTTTAAAAAAAAAAAGTTAAAAAGTCCGGCCTAGTCCGAAAACATCTAGACCCTGTCAAGACTTGGCCGAGCCGGGGCCCAGCTCGGCCTGTTGCCAATCTAATTAGGGAAGACAAAAAGGGAAATATGGTTGGTACTCGGCATGCCAATTTCTCATGTAATTTCCCTGTAAATACATGTATGTATAATATTTTATTATGAATAAAATTTACGGTTTCTTCTATATACTTTCTTTTAAATGGTAAAAGCACAATAAACCTTAAAATGATTTAGTTATAATGTAGTTGCAAAAGCGTCGCAACTGACAGTAGGGTTGGTAATTAGGCCCGGCCCAAGCCCGCAGGGCTTTAGCCCGACTTTTTTCTTATGGGACGGGATTATGGCCTTAAATAATAAGGCTCTTTAGTTAAAGGGCCGGATAAAGACTTTTAAAATAAAATCTCTACCCCGACCCTTTATTACATACAATTTAAAAAAATTATACATGTTTGTAGAATTATATATTTGTTGTTTAATATTATTTATTATTAGTATTTTTTTAATGCACTAATATATTGTTTTATGGTTTATTATTATTTTTTAAGCTTGTTTAAGTTGTATTACTGTTACTTGTTTCTTTCTTAGTATTTTTTTTAATAATTAAAATTTGTAATGTATTTTAAATTGTGTAAATTTTGAAAAAATCATTTTATGGTGAAGTTATGTCATTTTTTTCAAATATAAATATTTATTTAATAATTTTTTAAAAAAATTAAGGTCGGTATAAGCCTAGGCCCGACCCCATATCAATCGAGTTAAGGCTTGGCCCGACCCTCTCATAAACAGACATAGCTTTTGAGGGCTTGGGCTTTAATATATTTTAAGGGCCAAGGTCAGGGCTTGGCCAAAGCCCGGCCCGGCCCATTTCCAACCCTAACTGACATTGAGAAATGTTATAACAATATCATTCTTAAACAGTTCACGATCAATGTTTACATTCTTAGTTAGTAAGTAAACTCAGAAGACTGATATATGTCGTATATCAGAATATTGGATTCCGATGGTTTGTCTCAGTGAACCACAAGTCTAAGGAGACTCGTATAAACATGTAGTTGTTCATAGCGGATTAACATTGAACGTCTCACTAAAGATTCCTAATATATGATATACCAACGTCAATATGAATCTTTTCGAGTTGAGTAGTATAGTGATCTTTGAACTTGAGATACCACGATGGATATATGAGTTATCCTCCGCACTTTGATGGAAGTCATGTCTCCGACCTTTTTAGGTTAGACCTTCGTGTTAGGGTTGGTGCTTTGAGCGCCAATTTCTTATGTATTTCCCTGTAAATACTATTGTTTATATTTTATTAATGAATAAAATAAACAGTTTATGTAATATAAATTATTTTATTATATGGTAAAGACGTAAATGACCATAGAGTGATTGATTATGATACAGTTGCAAAAGCGTCGCAACTGACATTGAGTAGTATCATAACAATATCATTTTTTAACTGTTACTGGTCAAGATTTACAATTACTTGGTCAGTAAGTAAACCCGTTGAGACCGGTACGTGTCGTATATTGGAATGTTGGATTCTAATGGTTTCTCAATGAAACATGAGTCTCGGGAGACTCATATAGACACATAGGTGTTATATCGGATAAACATTTAACGACTCACTGAAGATTCTTAATATATGGTACACCAACGTAAATAAGAATCTTCTCGGGTTGAGTGAGCATAATGATCCCTTAACTTGAGATACCACTGTGGATATATGAGGTATCCTCCACACTTTGATGGCAGTCATGTCACCGATCTATTTAGATCAGACATCCGTCTGTTCGTTGAGTGTGGACTAATCCTCAGGATATCTTGTGCGTATCAAGATAGGATCCGTCAGTTCTATGTACATAGCATAGGTATCCATTTTGGAATTAGCAATCTATTAAATTCATGGGCCCGTGGTACACTATAGAAATCAGTTTTGAGTGTTATTTAAGAGATTGCTAATAGAATCATCGACGAGATTATACCTAAAGAGATTTGACGTTTATATCTATATCTCTGGGATAATCCGGATACATGTGACGGAAGGATTATACGTATGTAGTGACCTCGACCTGTATGATTCAGAGATTTTATATGTGTTCATCATAATTTACGGGTGGGTAGATTATGGACACGAAATTGGATTTCGTGACGGATATGCTTGAACCTAGAGAGTCTCACTAATGAGATATACTCGTAGGACACTAGAGCATCTTTTATAAATAATACTGATTATTTATAAGTTGTTTAACGGTTAAACAAAAATACATGCTTTTGAGATCTTTCGGCCATTTATTAAATGTCGAATTGTGATATTTGATATTTATTATTAATATATGTATTTTGATTATTTAATGTAAATATAATACATATATTTGATATATTTGTATTTAATTATTTGATTATTTGAATTTTAAATAATTAAATATTAAATATCTAGTTTACTTTATTAAGTAAACTAAATGGCTTATTTTAATTGGTTTCCATGGCCAATTTTGATTGGTTTAAATGGCATGATTTAATTGGATGGTTTGTGATAAATATTAATTTGATTAATGGTTTTACTCCAAAAATTTAATTAAATCATTTTTCAATTAATTGAAATAAAATTGAAAATTTATGATTATTATTTTTTCACTTTTTTCGGTCATTAGGGAAATTATATAAGGCCATTTTTTTTCTGTTTGTTTTACAATCTAAGAACCCTAAAAAATCAAATACAAAGTAAGAAAGAGCGGAAAAGTGAAAAAAAGAAGAAAAGCTTGCATTTTTTTTGAAATTTGGTAAGGATTTTCTTACTTTCTTCTTCTTGAAAATTGTTTCTAAGATCATAAACTTCAACATGTGTAGCTTAGTTTCTTCTCTACTTTCTTATGGATGTGTTTTGATGATTGGGAGCTTGATTGAAAGATGGAAGCATGTATGTTTATTTAGAATGCTTAAAATTGTTCTTTAAGCTTTCTTTTTGCCATATTGATGGAAGTTGTCATTCTAGAGTTACTTAGCCACTCATGATTGACCTATAATTTTTCTTGAGTTGTTTAATGATGGTAAGGCTTGTTTGGTGTTGTGGGAATTGAATTAAAGTATTGAATTTGATTAATTTGATGTTGATTTTGTTAATTTGTGAAATTATAAAATTAGGATGTTTAACTTTCATAAAATTTGGGGCTTTTCATATATGTGATGAGATTTGATGTATATATGATGTATATTAAATTTGGGAATTTCTGGATTTGATCTTGACATGTTTTAACAAAAAGAACCAAACTGTAAATTCTTGAAAGTTTAGGGACCATTTGAAAAATTCTCGAAATTCGGTTTCTATGAGTTGCAAATTGTATTTTCATGTATTAGACATGTATAAATCATTTTGGGATTGATTTGGAATCAATTAGAATTGTATTTGATAATTTTGGACTAAAATGACAAAAATACAAAGTTTTGGGGCTAAATGGTAATTACTGAGAAATCTGATTTTTGGGTAAAAATTTCAATTTTTAAGTATTGAGTAATTGAAATAAATTAGTTTATTTTAATTACCAAAGAAAAATTATTGAAATCGGAAAATTTTGATTTTCCGCGTTCCGCTGCGTTTACCCGTACTGCTACCCAAAACCCCAACACTTCGCATGTTCATTGAGTGTGAACTGATGCTCATGATATCCAACTATATATCCATAGAGGGTCTGTCAGTCATACTTACATGATTTAGGTGTCCACTTCATGAGATTGCGATTTATCACATCCATGACCGTGATATATTGGAAGTAAGTTATGAGTGTTATTAAGAAATCGCAGATCTATACGTTTTCGAGATTATACTTTAATGCCCATGACGGGGGATTATACGCATGCGAAGACCTTTACTTGTATAGTTTAGTGAGAATATGTGTGATCATCATAATTTACGAGTGAGTAAATTATGGATACGGAAGTGGATTTCTTGACAGATACGTCTGAACTTAGAGAGTTTCACATAATGAAAAATACGCATAGAGCACTAGGGTAATTTATTATGAATAATATTGATTATTCGTAAATCGTTTAATGGTTAAACAAAAATTACACATGCAGTGTATTCGGTAATTTCCTAAATCAATGTGTATATGTATTAGATGCATAATTTGATTAGAAGCACATTAATTAATTATCAAATGAATTTTTGACACATGTTTTTCATGGATGTATTGTTGTCATTTAGTGTAAATACAAAAATACATGATATATTTAAATTAATTGAATTAATTAGTTAAAGGTTAATTAATTAATCAATCAATTAATTATATATACATAAGTATATGTCATATTATCATGACATGTGTTTTATTTTTAATGGGTACATTGTGTTTTATTTTTAATGGATACATGTAGTTTTTGTTTGATATAAGTAAGATTATATATATATATATATATTCGAAAATATAATTTCCCTTTTGACAACTGCTATCATTCGGCCATTTTGGTTTATAAAGTGGGTGTGGTTTCTTTTGAAAATCATAAGAATCAGAAACTTTAATAGTGAAACGTAAGTGAAGGAAAATCAAATCTAAGAGTATTTCTTTGAAAAATTAGAATTTTAATATAAATTTTGAAAATTCGATTTTAGTCTAAGGTTATGATCTTATGAGTAATTAAACACTATAATTTAAGACAAATTCTAATTATTATTTTATGGATTAACAAAAGCATCAAACACCCTTAAGTCTAATAAATATAAATCAAAGTAATTAACGAAGGCAGAAAAATAAAATCAACACCAATAATTTGTTAAAGAAGTGAAAAACTCGTGCGAGTAAAAAACCACTTCAAGTATCTAGGCTACTGGCCAAAATCCACTATAACGAGAAAAACTTGCAGTGATGGCATAAGACATTTGGCAACAACTCTGCCGACTCTAATACCTCTACATTGTAATAACCCGAAAAACTTCTCGAGCCAGCATTAAACGGTATTCTTCAGATCCTCTGAAGTCTCTGAGTGGATCAACCCTGGGAACTCGCAACGCTAGAATTCTGACTGTCAATCTTCCTCATTTAGAACTCTGAAAGCTTATAAAATTGGGTTAAGGTTGTGTTTTTGTGTTGATGGTTACCAAAGAATAAACAAAGTATATGGCGCCTCTCAAAATAATGTTTATTCACTTGTGTAAAGTGGCTAAGTGTTTGTTTAAATATGTAGGGTAAATGTAGGATTTTTCTTGTGTAAAACTGGCTTAAAACGAGTCCAAAATAACTCATTTACGCACGGGCATTCGAACGCCCCTCAAACTCACCTCAAACGCAAAGTTTCTGCATCCAGGAATTAGAATGTTCAGACGAACACAACTCGAACACACGTCGCAGACTGATTTTGAGGTGTAATTTAAAAAGTTTGTAACTTTCTCATCCTTTGGCCAAATCATGCGTACATATATTCGAGTATATTTTCCAATGACACTAACCCCATGTCAATTGGAGCTCTAAATCTTCTGGAATACCTAAAAGAGTGAACGCCGCTCTGATATCTCCATCTGTTGTTGTCAAAATACTTGTCAAATTGCTTCGAAATCTTCAACCCTCATTACAACTCAATTAAACTTATTTTATTATGAAAATTACCAATACACATGGAACTAACAAGTTTCCATAATTCCTTCATTAGGAAATTATTTCCCTTTACTTTATTTGAATACATAAGATGTATTATTTGTTTTTCTTTCTCTTGAATATAAATTTTATTTGTTGGAAGCTTATTGGATAATTAGAATGCATGTGTATTTATCATTTGAGATTAATAAGTGTTATTATAGCTTAATATTATTAAAGAATAGTAAGTTGTCATTCTGGAGTTCTTGTACCACTCTATGACAACCTACAATTATTCTTGAGTGTTTTTCATGGTGGTGAGATTCTTTTGATATTAGAAAGTTTGGATTAAAGCTTGATTGAAAATTATTTATGGTTTTATTTGGTTAATTTGATTAATTAAATAAATTAGGGTTTATGCCTAATTCAAAAAATGAGATTTTTCATTTTTTGGATGTAATTAAGTATATTGAATATATACTAATCATTTTAGTAGTATTTTAAAAACACTTAAATATGTAATTGACACTTTAGGACTAAAATGAGCAAAATATAAAAAAATTTGTTTTAGGCATTTTTTGGTCAAGGGCTATTTATAGATTTCCAAATTTATTTTTAGATTCAATATTAAAATAAAAATAGTTTATTTTAATAGTCCAAGTAAAAAAAAAAAAAAAATTTGAAATTAGAAAAATTCGAATTTTCTCGTTTCGCTGCGTAACCCAATAAAACCATAATTTTGCCAATAGATGCTTGAAATTTTTATCATAATTCATTAAGCACAATAAAAACACACATAAATACACTAATTAATTAATACACAACACAAAGTTTCTACTTACAATCATTAAAACAACCAATATGTCACACATAATTAGTGGGTTCTTACTTACCCCGTGAACATAATGCATGTGACAAATGCAGCTTGACGATTAATTCTTGATCATGATCGATCATTGATATGATCAGTTTCTTTTCCTCCCCATAGACATTGGATTCCCATCAAATAATTCATCAATCAACGTCTCAATATCTTCCGGTTGATACTTGATATACTTATCCATTGATTTTCCTTCCAAATACTGCTTAAATCTTCCCACAAACGACCGGTAAGCCGGAGTCACCACCGCCGATATCGAAACCCTAAGCTCAGATTGAAGCTGCTCATCACTCACCACCCACGTACTCTGTGTCTTGTGTATCTCCTCAAACATTCCATTAAAATTCTTAAACCTTTCTTTCAACACTGTCTTAACAACCTTCCCATTAGCTTGCCGCAACCCTTCATGGCTAATGCTTTGCAGCACTCGGCTCCACGTTTCCCTTTGATAATTCTTATGGTACTGCCTCAGTTGAGTCGACCGTTTCCTGCACCACGTGACACCCATCATATTGTGAATCTCGTTTGATCCTTTGATCTTTTGTAAAATGTATCGACCGTTGTTCATCAAAAATATGTAACTCAACGATGGATCTTTGTATAGCTTAGACTTCATATCAAGATTTGCGTCTAGCAAATCCATCACCTCTATCAACTCAACTGCAAATGGAGACTTTTTCGGAGTCCCATCATCGTTAGCCATCTCGCTTACATGTTCATTAATGTCATGATTTTCAAGACTTGGCACATTGAATCCTTCGTTTTGCTGGTGTAATTTGAACACTTCTTCTAATGTGCCTCTGTATTCACATGCGTATTTTAAATAATTCATTGTGTAACGAGTTAGCGGATGGACTTGGCCACTCGGTACTGGGGTCTTGCCTTGATCGCTCTTTATAGATTTTTCAAGCTCGCAAAAAATGCTAGCTGCTGCTTCAGCAAGCTGAGATTTAACCACCGTTATTTCAATTGACAGATACTTGGAAACTGTTTCTGAATATGAATCGTTGATTGTTGAAAGCAGATCGTTCAAGGTCTCGCACATGTCCAAGATCTTGAACAATCTTTCAGCTGATCGCTTTGTCATTGCGATAGCTTCCGAAAAACTTAGAAACCTTGGGATCACTGTGGCTGCAAGTTCGCTGAAGAGCTTTCTTGATAGTGATGGGTCCGCGGAGAAAATGGCATCGGAGAATTTCCGTTCGCCGGGGAACAGAGTTTTATAACAATCCTTGAAGATGCTGATCCATGAAGCGATCTCTCCTTCAAGTGATTCCCATTGCATTTTATGAGCATCATCAATGGTGATATTATCAAATCCTAGCTTGTTGAGCTCTTCTTTGAATGCGTTTCGCCTGAAGAAACTGTAAGCCAAGCAACATTCTGCCTCGTACCCACATGAGATCATGGCTGTAGCAATTTTGTTCATGTTTGATATTGCCTCTGCCGAGAAATTTGGGAATCCCTCGTCCACGTCGACGGATCCTGTAGGTTCTGGTAAATAACAGCGATCTGGATCCGAAACGGTGCGTTTATGGTGATCCAAAAGCAATCGAAACACTTCCTCCAACAATGACATGCCTCGGTGCAAAACAGTGCTTGCATTGTTCAAGTAAGGTAAATAATTGGATCTTGAAGAAGATTCACTTATTTTATTAATCAACTTGGAAATGCATTTCAAAGATTCTAAAAACAGAGAATCTTGCTCTTCATTTTGTCCGAATTTCCCTGAGCTTTCTTTAGATTCATACTTAACAATCATGGATTCAACCATCTTGTAAAATGAAACATCAATACATTTTGGAATCTCTGATGGGTCTGATGATCCATGATCGTTATTAATAAATTTATCAACTTCTTCAAAAACCTGAGGAAGGCTCACCACTTGAAAGTACTCATCATAATTTGATAATCCGTTCTGTTCTGCTTGATCACCACCAACACCCTTCTGTTGCTGGCCGTCTGATCTTCCACCTGTGGTATCTGATGCACCCCTGTTATGATGATGGCCCGCATTGTCACTCTTTTTCTTGTCATTAGCTCTTGCAAAACTACCAGAGCTATCCAAATTAGCCAATAATTTCTCCATGGAGTATTTCAAGTTTGAACAAAATATTTAATTTTTTTTTTTTTAAGTTTTTCTGTGATGGGTTTTCAAAACAAAAGATAATGGACGCGAATAATCAATCATAGCGTAAATCATGGAGACTTGTTAATCATGATTAAATTTTGTTAATTAATTAATTAGTATAATTTTGTTTCCAATGGAGGGTGTCCAGAAGAGTGTAATTTTTGTGAGGTGGCAATGGGTGGTTGACCGTTGACCTTGCTGTGAAGGGCCAGTGCTTCCCACGTTATCACACGTTCGTGTAACGCTAGGTTTGCGGAAAAGCCTGTAAGATGAGAGGGCCCAGACTTAGGCCCATTTCTGATGATCCTGGCCCAATAAAGAAAACGGGTGGGCTTAAATGAGTTTTGATCATCAATCAAACCAAAATGATCATCGCAAAGTTTTGAATTTGGGAAATTATCTTGAAAGACATTTTATATGAATTGGTGGACATTTTACATCCAAAATTAATTATGAAAAAGATATTTTATATTAAAAAATTAATAATTTAAATAGAAAAAAATATAATATTTTATAACTTGAGGTAAATATATGAAATTTTTTATATTTTTAAATTTCAACTAAATAGCGAGGGACATATGATATTTACCTTCGAAATTTTATTGGTCTAGTGGGTTTCTTTGATTTGTCATCCAAGTTGGGTTTGTCTCAACGATTTCAACTTCACACTTTACAGCTTTAGGGGATGATTCCGCGTACGGTGACAATGATTTGTGATTAAACTTGTAAAAACGATGACGATGTGACAATTAAAAAATTAATATATATTTTTTTAAATCCCTAAAAACCCACCATCAAATCACTCTTTATTTTTTACGGGCTTAAGCGAAGCAGGTAAATCTATCGGCCGTCTCAGACTCTTACAAAAAACATACTCTCTGGATTCGAACTCATGTCCACAAAGTGAGATCATGAATCTTACATCACCAAACCACGCCCATAAAATATATATATATAATTTATTTGATTAGGGGTATGTTTAGGATTAAGTTTTTTTTTCAATGTATAAATAGTTGGTAAAATATTCTCTCCCAAGTAAAAGTAGATTTTGCAAAAAATTTGCTTCTTTTCTAATATGATTTCGACCTAATATTTGAAAAACTTTTGAGATAATAAATTTGCCTTCTAAACTTAGGGATGATATAAAATTCTAAATCTTGATCGAGATTCGAAATTATATAAAATTTTGAATCATAATCGAGATTCGAGGTTTCATACTATCTAATTCGGAATGTGAGAATATTTTTCATTTCAAAAAAAAAATTAAATCGGGATTTAAGATAATTTTTTTTATCCTGAATCCCGACTTTTTATTTAAGAAATCCTCACTTCCGATGACGATTTGAGATCCCAAACTATTGAGATTCAAAACATAATCAAAATTAATACATCTCGTCCGGCTCGAATGAATTACCATCTCTACCTACATATATTATACAAAAGTAGTTAGCCCTAAATATCAAGCTATAAGAGCTTGAATGCTCAAAGATTTGCTGTAAATTCACTAGACAAAGAGGAACAAACACAAATGGATGGACCTAATGTCCACCATCTTTAGTGGAATTTACTTCATAGCATCATATATGGCATCCATAATATCATCAAAACAATTTGATAATTTTTATCAATTTAATCATATAGCTTGATACAATGGCAAAGTCAACTTGTACTTTCTATTGAACCATTTATTGATTTTGAATGGCCTTTTAAATCTTTCAAATTGGAAATAAATAATTCCTATCTTTGCCGCAAGCACCCCATATTCTGTGGATTTTTAGCCAAGTTTGTTTGTTTGTTTTTTTTTTTTCCTTCTTTTTGGTACTTGGAACTTTATATTGAAAATTCAAATTCCAACGATTCCAAATGATCGGTGAACATGTGGGCACCTAGATAAACTAATAATCAAATCCAAAATGGAAAATAAGGTAAAACTTGAAGATAAGATTTGCACTCTGTTAATTTCTCATCCCTATAGTCTTTTTTTAGATTGTTATGCTGTTCTTAAATATCTATCTATCTATATCTATATCTATATCTATATCTATATCGTAAACTGTGAAATCGAATATTATTATTATTTAGTTGCGAAACTTGTCAACCCCATATAAGTAGAAATCTCAATCTTAGGTACATACACCAACAGTTCAATAGACTCTCAATATAGTAGTAAAAGAAAGATGTGTAGGTGGATCGACTCATTAAATTTAGTGTGAAGCAATGAAAAGTTTATGTGGTAAACAAATGAAAACACTTGGACCCAAAACGTTAAGGAAATTGACGTTTCAAAAAAAGATATGTAACCCTGTTGATGGTGTTTTTAGGCACTATGGTATTTAAGACAGCACGACAGGGGCAAAAGGGTAACTCCCTTCTTGATCGAGATCATTAATACCGACCCGACCACATGAGTTAGGAGCCGAGCACTTATGATCTGTAACCCGACCACATAAGATCGGATGACCGGGCATTATAAGATCTACAACAGCATTCTCAGCTCAAAGGACTATTATGACCGACCACATGAAGACCGACCTCATGAAGACCGACCATATAGCGAGGCGTGCTCCAGAAGATAACACCCTATCATTGTGGATAAGATGACAAGTTATCCTATTTTCATGAGGAAAACTAGTAAGTCAATGTCCTAGTATGATAAAGGAAGTAAATGTAGTTTTTGGCTAGGAATCCTTATGGAAAAAGGGAATAGTTTTGACTAGGAATCCTTATGGGAAAAAGGAATAGTTTCAACTAGGAAATTCTTGTACAAATAGGAATATGATTTCTTCACCATTATAAATAGGAGGGTAGAGTGAAGAGAAGGAGAACAACAAAAAAGAGAGAAGAAAGATAACAAGTTAAAGATAAAATACGGATCTGAATCTTCAAGCTCTGACTTGTAGAAAACAAAAAGAGACCCAAGAAGAGTGTTTAAGTAATAAAAGTACCATCCGTTTGTGTCCGTGGACGTAGGTCGGATCCAAATCCACCGAACCACGTTAAATCTCCTTGTGATTGTGTGTGTTTATCTGTTTTTTGCTAAATTTGCCTTTGGTCCCCCATAACCAAACAAATTCACTATTGAGGGAGGATTTTTCTCGGGAGTGATATTCCAATATTACCCTGAGACCAAAATCCGCCGTCAACAGTTGGCGCCGTCTGTGGGGAACTCAACAAAAAGCAGCTCGCGTAGTAAGACAATGGCGGAAGACGGAAGCCACCAACCATCAGGGAGCTCGGCTGCAGATTGGATGGAGAAGATTGAGGAAAACCTTAGGAAAGAAAGGGAGGAAAGCCGAACTCTGCTAAAAACCATAGTAGACCGGTTGGAAAGGATAGAAGGAGCACACAATGAAAAATTCGAAGCGGGGACTAGCCGACAAAGGAACGACATAGCAGAAGGAAAAAGAATTGTCGATATAAGTGAGGACGACAGACCCCGGAAGAAGGATCCTTACAGGGTAAGATCCGTAGTGGTTCAGGGAGATTCCCGGACCGAGGACACATGGGAGGAAGAGAGTGACAAATCATCACCAGACCCCTCCTATGATAGCCTTCGCAACACCCGGCGAAAGGAGAAAGAATACGACGAAGAAGTACAAGAAGATACCAGCCACGAGAAGCACCACCCCCGGAATAACAGAAAGAAAGGAGACCGCAGGAGACGGAGTAGTAGCACCAAAGATAGCAACATGAAATCTTGGTTACGGGAGGAGCTGATCAAATGGGGAGTACATCCCAGTGCAAACAAAGGGGATGTCCAGGACGGCAAAGATGAATCTCCTCTCGCGGAGAAAAATAAGGTCGGTAAGATTCCCAAAGCGATTCAGCATGCCGACCATGGCACCCTACAAAGGCCACTCTGACCCGAAATCACACATCGAAAGCTTTGTCTTGTTGATGGAAGTCCAGGGAGTAGTAGGAGATGCCATCTGCAAAGTGTTCCCCCTAACTTTAAGTGGACCCGCCATCCTATGGTACAGAAGCCTGGCTCCGGGGAGCATCAGAGACTTCACACAACTTAAGAAGTCGTTCATTCGACACTTCAAAGGGGCTTGCGTCCCCAAAAAGACGATTGGAGAATTAAGACTTATGAAGCAAGGAGACGATGAACCCCTGAAGATATTTATTGAAAGATACCATAATATGGTACTCGAAGTCGGAGGGTATGAATCCCCCGAGGCCCTGGAAAGCTGAAGGGAGCCTTGAAAGTCGGAAGGCTATGGACCCATCTAAGGATCCAAGACACCCCGGACTACGCCACCGCTCTGGAGGTGGCCCGAAAATTCGTTTCATTGGAGAACGAAGAGAAAGTATCCCGAAAAGGGAACACTATCAGAGAAAGAACCGCAAGGGAGGGTGCTCCCCGCCGAACAGAAAGAGAATCCAGAAGACCACTCCCGAAGTACAAAGAATTCAAGCCACTGCACCGGGACAATCAAGAGAGAAGGGCGCCAACCCAAGTAAACCATGTGGTCGGGGAAGATGCATACATTCCCCTAAAGAAACCACTGGGACAAATTATCATGGAGATCCAGGGGAAAGGCCTCTTAGTAGAACCCGACCAACGAAGGTTTCCCCCGGACAAGAGGAACCAAAAGGCTTATTGCGTACACCACAACTCCAGAGGACATGCAACTGACGGATGTAAAGATCTACGAGAGCAGATGGAAGACCTAGCACGAAACGGATATCTGAACAAATACATTGACCACGAAGTTATGACGACCAGACAAAGAGCATGTGGCCGCCAAATCAACTGAGAAAAGGGCAGTTTGTCCCCGAAACATGAATAAAAACTTTCTCTTTTCAAAAAGGTTCTCATCCACTTTCGTAAAACATAAATAGAAAGACTTACTCAAAAAACCGGGGACAAACTTAGCGCCTAATACAAAAGAAACGACCAAAGCACTAAGACTTGATCGGCTCGGGGCTGGACTTTGTTCCGCCGAGGCCATTCAGTTATTCGGCTCGGGGTTGGGTTACGTCCCACCGAGTCACGCATATTGGTATGGGGACGGGACATTCCCCCAGAGCCAAATACCTCTTTCAGCTCGGCTGGCTGGATTTCGTTCCGCCGAAGCTACTTGGTTATTCAGCTCTCGGGGTCGGGTTATATCCCACCGAGTCAGCCCTTCGGACTGGGGACGTAACATTCCCCCAGGTCCAAGTGCCTTCTTCAGCTCGGGGTCGGGTACATCCCACCGAGTCAGCTCTTCGGACCGGGGACGTAACATTCCCCCAGGTCCAGGTGCCTTTTTCAGCTCGGGGTCGGGTTACGTCCCACCGAGTCAGCCTTCGGACTGGGGACGTAACATTCCCCCAGATCCAGTGCCTTCTTCAGCTCGGGGTCGGGTACATCCCACCGAGTCAGCTCTTCGAACTGGGGACGTAACATTCCCCCAGGTCCAAGTGCCTTCTTCAGCTCGGGGTCGGGTACATCCCACCGAGTCAGTCAGCTCTTCGGACCGGGGACGTAACATTCCCCCAGGTCCAGGTGCCTTCTTCAGCTCGGGGTCGGGTTACGTCCCACCGAGTCAGCCCTTCGGACTGGGGACGTAACATTCCCCCAGGTCCAAGTGCCTTCTTCAGCTCGGGGTCGGGTACATCCCACCGAGTCAGCTCTTCGAACTGGGGACGTAACATTCCCCCAGGTCCAAATGCCTTTTTCAGCTCGGGGTCGGGTTACGTCCCACCGGGTCATGCTCATCGGACTGGGGACATGACATTCCCCCAGGACCAAATATCTCTTTAGCTCGGGGTCCTCAGGGACATACTCGATGCATAGGATCCGTGGGAAGCATAGCACGGGGAGAGATGATACCCCTGTGGCGATTGCTTGCTCCAGTGTTACCGAACATAAGGAGGAATATGCCCTTAATGTATCGAGCACTCTTTGATCCTCATTTACCCGATGTAATGGATCCGTGGGGGAAAGCATAGCACGGGGAGTGACAAGGCCCCCGTGACGATTGCTAGCTCCAGTGATACCGGACCTAAGGAGGGATATGCCCTTAGCGCCCCGGACACTCTTTGATCCATTCATCACTTGGATCCGTGAGAGGCACAGCACGGGGATGCGTTGAGC
The DNA here is from genome assembly GCA_019454045.1 of Zanthoxylum bungeanum. Taxonomy (NCBI): domain Eukaryota; kingdom Viridiplantae; phylum Streptophyta; class Magnoliopsida; order Sapindales; family Rutaceae; genus Zanthoxylum; species Zanthoxylum bungeanum. The sequence continues at coordinate 17,115 of SKCR01043177.1, forward strand.
CCCTGTAGCGTGTGCCTACTCCAGCGTGGTAAGGAGGAGCCCTCACGAAACACACAGGCTCCCCAGTGGACCGACGTGTAGAGGATGTGCCCTTACCAATCAAACGCTCTTTTTGATCCGAATTCTGGTTCGCCGGGACACTGAATTGAAAGATTCAGAATTGTGTTTTGGAGGCCTCGGGCAGGACGCTGTTGTGAGGCATCCGTGCTGTTGTTTACATTTGTAAAAATTTTTTTGGGACAAGTGCCGAGTCACCCCCACCTTTTTTGGTCTTATTTTTCAAATTTTTTGATTTTGTTTTTCACTGATCTGGCAAGGGGACGCCCGTGTCAGATTCGGTAGGGCTTCACAAGGTTGATTCAATTCCCTTCTGAGCAAGTCCCAAAGATTACCTGGCTCGGGGCTGGATTCGTTCCGCCGATGCCACTTGGATTACCTGGCTCGGGGCTGGATTCGTTCCGCCGAGGCCACTTGTTTATTCGGCTCGGGGCTGGATTCGTTCCGCCGAGTTCACTTGGTTTCTCTCAGCTCGGGGTCGGGTTACGTCCCACCGAGTCCGTCATTTTGGTCTGGGGACGTAACATTCCCCCAGGGCCAAGTGTTCATCTCGGCTCGGGGTCGGGTCGTGTCCCACCGAGTCCGTCCTTTTGGTCTGGGGACGTAACATTCCCCCAGGGCCAAGTGTTCATCTCGGCTCGGGGGGGTCGTGTCCCACCGAGTCCGTCCTTTTGGTCTGGGGACGTAACATTCCCCCAGGACCAGGTGTTCTTCTCAGCTCGGGGTCGGGTCATGTCCCACCGAGTCCGTCCTTTTGGTCTGGGGACGTAACATTCCCCCAGGGCCAAGTGTTCATCTCAGCTCGGGGTCGGGTCGTGTCCCACCGAGTCCATCCTTTTGGTCTGGGGACGTAACATTCCCCCCGGAACCAAGTGTTCATTTAGCTCGGGGTCGGGTTACGTCCCACCGAGTCGGTCGTCGTCAGCATAAGGGCAAAACATTTTCTCCACGGGTAGATATCGGGATCCTCGTTGACTGAGCACATGAAGGTGGCAGGAATGACCAGATTTGCAGCCAATGTGTTTTTCTCTGTGATTTCTGGAGCGACCACCAGCAAGGCGACCAACACACCATCTTTTTATAGTTCCCGGCACCAACTTGTATACTCGTTGGAACCGAGAACTAGGGGACAGATGTTGATGGTGTTTTTAGGCACTATGGTATTTAAGACAGCACGACAGGGGCAAAAGGGTAACTCCCTTCTTGATCGAGATCATTAATACCGACCCGACCACATGAGTTAGGAGCCGAGCACTTATGATCTGTAACCCGACCACATAAGATCGGATGACCGGGCATTATAAGATCTACAACAGCATTCTCAGCTCAAAGGACTATTATGACCGACCACATGAAGACCGACCTCATGAAGACCGACCATATAGCGAGGCGTGCTCCAGAAGATAACACCCTATCATTGTGGATAAGATGACAAGTTATCCTATTTTCATGAGGAAAACTAGTAAGTCAATGTCCTAGTATGATAAAGGAAGTAAATGTAGTTTTTGGCTAGGAATCCTTATGGAAAAATGGAATAGTTTTGACTAGGAATCCTTATGGGAAAAAGGAATAGTTTCAACTAGGAAATTCTTGTACAAATAGGAATATGATTTCTTCACCATTATAAATAGGAGGGTAGAGTGAAGAGAAGGAGAACAACAAAAAAAGAGAGAAGAAAGATAACAAGTTAAAGATCAAAAATACGGGATCTGAATCTTCAAGCTCTGACTTGTAGAAAACAAAAAGAGACCCAAGAACAGTGTTTAAGTAATAAAAGTATCATCCCGTTTGTGTCCGTGGACCTAGGTCGGATCCAAATCCACCGAACCACGTTAAATCTCCTTGTTGATTGGTGTGTTTATCTGTTTTTTGCTAAATTTGCCTTTGGTCCCCCATAACCAAACAAATTCACTATTGAGGGAGGATTTCTTCGGGAGTGATATTCCAATATTACCCTGAGACCAAAATCCGCCGTCAACAAACCCTATTCGTTAATAAATTTTATTTTAATTGGAAAAAATATAATTTAATATATTTACTATGCATTCTCATATGTAATTCTTATATAAATGAATAATATTAATCATGTAACTATTAAAACAAACAAAAAATGTTAAGAAATGATGGTAGGTTGTATATATTTTTTAAAACCGTTAGTTCCATTTTTATTGGCAATGTCAGTAACAAAATAAGTTCAATTGAGTTGTAACGAGTCTTGAAGATCTCGGAGCAATTGGACAAGTATTTGGACAAAATCTGATGGAGTTATCCGAGCGATATTTACTCTTTTGAATATTTTAGAAGATTTAGAACTCCAATTGACATGAGGTCAATTGCATTGGAAAGTAGACTCGAAGATGATCGCGTACATATAAAGAACGCATGCTTTAGATAAGGTACGAGAAAGTTACAAGCATTTTAAGTTACACCTGAAAATCAGACTGCGACCCGCATTCGTATGTCATTCGTATTTTCGTTCAAACGTTTTGAGGCAGATTCTTTGTGTTTGAGTTGTGTTTGAAGTGCGTTCGAACGCCCGTGCGTAAGTATGATACTTTAGACACGTTTTTTTAGCGAAAATAACACTAAGAAACCATTTTCCTTTGCCCTACCTATATAAACAAACATTGAGCCACCTTCACAAGTGTTAAAAACACATTATCTTGAGCCTAAACACATTCTTAGTTTTCAATCTTCTTGTTCTCACCTTGAAAACTTATTTGATTTTCTTTTATTCTTTGTTTGTGGTGAGATTGATCTTTGTTAAACTATCAACACATCAAAACCCAATTTCCTAAATCTTCAGAGTTCTCAAGGAGGAAGATTGGTAGTCGGAGTTCCAGCGTGCTTGAAGAGTTTATCCGATCAAAGACTTCAGAGGTTCTGAAGACACCGTGGGGTACGGGCTCGAAGAGTTCTTGCAGTCTATAGGTACTAGAGTCGGTGGAGTTGCCACCATAGGTCTTTTACCATCACTGTAAGTTTTTCTCTTTATTGTGAATTTGGGCTGGTAGCCGAGATACTCGGAGTGGTTTTTTACTAGCACGAGTTTTCTACTTCGTCACCAAAATAACTTATGTTGATTTTGTGTGGTTGATATTTATTTTCTGCGTTATTATTTATTGCATGAATAGTTTGCTTTGATCTATAATTGCGTAGACATAAAGTTGGATGATTGTTAATTTGATTCATCAATAGACACATTAATTAGGACTTGTCTTAGTTAATTGTGATAAATTCCGCATTGGGTCAGAACCTTAGATAATTACGAACTTTCAAAACATTAACAAGGTTTTATGTTTATTTCCCTAAATATAAAGGTTTAATAGTTATTTTCTTAAAAAAAAAAAAAAACCAGGCCCCTGAACTCAGATCGACCTATAAAATTTCAAAACTAGATACTCAAACATTTTTTTGTTAATGTTTTATTTTGGAGGACATTGGGGAAATTAAACAACTTTTGCACTTTACTTTTTAAAATTTATGATCGTAATTTTATTACCGCACGTAAGCGCATGCATCGTTCAAGTAATATAGTGATAAAAAGTCGGATATCGAATCCACATGAACTTATTATTGATCCTATTAATACTAAAACTAGACCTGACTTAACTAAAACTAAACTATTGATATAGATGAAAGATGGTTAAACTAAATAAAATAAAAAACAGAAAATTTAAAATTACTTGAGAAGACTTAACGAGAATGAGAATTTAAGGTTGTAACTTCATATAAGTATACAAATATATTTTTATGTACTTTTTATCCAATTGAGCAATTAACATGAGTTATTAACCTATAACGCTAATTTATCTACAAGCTTTTTTTCCGATTGTCAGATAGAAACGTCTAACTTAATTTAATTACTTATATTCCTATGATAATTAAGTCAAGTTAAACTCATTAAGATCAGGTTCTAATATTGGCTACGCATACCTTACATGTATATTCATATCATGTACGTAAATCTATTCATTAAGAACTTCGATCACACGCTATTATTCTCAAGGATGAATCCAAATTCCATTTCCTAAGTTCATAGGGGTTTACGACAACTATTATATTGGTGATCAAACAATAGAAAGCATCAAGAGTAGAGAATAATAAATAACCCAATGAAATGCTCAAAAGAATAAAAAGATACAAATTTGAATTAAATAAATTACTCAGGATCCATTACAACCATAAACTATTGAATTAATTACACATAATTATCTTTAAGCATAAATAATTCATTAGTACAAAGCACTACATCATAAAAAGTATATTAAAAGAACAAAGGGAGAAAAAACTCGTTTTTGGTGAGATCTTCTGCTTCAATCTTCAATATTGATTGATGTTTGATTCTTGCATTGCTCTAGGTGTTCTTCTTGCTCTCGAGTCTCCAAAAGTATGATATTTAGGATTTGGGATGGACTGGAGCTTATTTAGGGAGTGTTGGAAGCTTTCCTTTTTAAGAAACATGAATTCTCATATAATCAGGATTCAGGCATATTGGTGCGCCAATGAGGAGTCAGTGGCACGCCAATATAAGGAAGAATGTGTTTCTAATGAGTTATCACCATTGGCGCGTCAATGAGTTCCCATTGGCGCGCCAATAAAAGCAGAATGTGTTTCTCGGCTTCAGTTGCATTGGCGCAACAACGAAGATCTGTTGGCACGCCAATTAAGTATTTACATGTATTTATGCCTAAAAACTCACCGTTTTATCTCTCTATGCCCTTTCATTTGCAATTCATCCTATAAAATCATAAAGAACTCCTCAAAACACTCATTAAGCTCGCAACGATCCATAAAATATAAGATATAAGGGCGGTAAATATAGATATATTGACCACCTATCACACTCTCAAACTTAACATTTTGTTTGTTCTCGAACAAAAACAAAATAAACTATACTAAGAAACTTTAGTAGGGATCACAATTGCATTTAACGTATGAAACGCCTTTAAACTCCTAGGCGGCCCTAGTGGACGAGTTATAGTCTCGTGAGGGCTTACAACAACGATACCCATAAGCGTCTTTTAACACACAATCACATAAAAAAAATTAAAACAGACAAACAAGTCATGGGAAGTTATACACAAAATTGTCCTAAGATAATGCCTAGTAATAACATCAAAGAAATCTTCAAAGTGATTAACGTAACTCAAATCTAAGTTCTTGAATAAATCATCTAAGTTAGACTCACAATGTGTGTGTGTGTGTGTAAAGGTCTGGTCACAACTCGACTCCTATGTATGTCAACTTGGTGATTTTGTCTCAAAAATTAGAATCTGATTGGTCAAACCAACCTAGACATCTCAAATATGCTATGTGTCTGCCTACTTGCGCTCACTATGGTACGTCTTTTCTCTTATTTTTTAACTCACATACCCTTTAAGGTAGTAATTCTCCACATTGTAGTAATAACACTCGCTTATTGGTAGTTTAACGCTTAAAAGTTAAAAGTGGTTTATCATTTTATAAATCTTGTGTTTCTTTTTTTTTATAGCCATATTTTACGGTTCGGATTTTTTACCTTTCAAACCAAACCATTAAATAACGGTTTGGTTCAGATTGAAAATTTTTTAAACCAGCGGTTTACGGATTGGTTCGGTTCGGTTTACGGATTATTATTTTTAAAACAAATTTTCATCCACTTAAGTGAAGAAAAAAAAAGAAAAAAACTAGTCTAACCAACAAATAGTATGGAGTGCTATGGTGTAAGCTGTGACTCCAGGGAACACATGCGCTCCATTAAGAATTGAAAAATGAGGCACAAATAATTCTTGTATTTTTTAAAAATTACCTTGAATAATGATACTACCATCATTCTAATTAAGAGACAAATCCAACATCTTACTTTCAAGAATAATGATGCTACCATAAAACAAAAATTTAAGAATAAAAGTATTAACAAATAAATTGAATAATAAAAGTATTAACAAAAAATTTAAGAATAAAAGTATTAACATACTAATAAAAAGAAAACATATAATAAAATTAAAAGAAAAATATAAATTTTTTTATAAAAATATATAAATTTTTTTAATTATAACGGTTCGGTTCGGTTTAACAGGTGCGGTTCGGATTAGCTCATGAACCGAACCGTAAACCGTTTGGGGTTGGCCAATTCGAACCGCAAACCGAACTGTTAGAAAAAAAATCGTAAATTCGGTTCGGTCGGTTTTTTTGCCCACCCCTACTATACATCATAATAATTACAGACAAATACAAATTGATGGGGTTTTAAGGGGGAATATCGGTAACGCAACGGAATAGTGGAAAATCAAAATTTTCCGATTTCAAAAATTTTTCTTGGATCAATTAAATAAAATTATTTATTTAATTATCCAATTATCAAATTCTGAAAAATTACACAATAGATCAAATTTCTTGGTAATTACCGAATTACCCCAAAACTTTGTAAATTGATTATTTTAGCCCAAAAATTATCACATATAATTTTGGATGATTCTCATTTCTAAAATATTTTTCAACACATCTAATGCATCAAATCAGATTTCACACAAATCCCCAATTTTTAGTCTAATGTCGTGAGCCACCCAAAATTTTCAATTAATTGTAATTTGATCTCTTTAGATCAAAACATGCCAAGATCAAATCAAATCAATCTAAAATTTTACATGCATCATATTCATAACATAATACATCACATATATGAAAAGCCCCAAATTTGGAGTGGGTTATGAACCCTAATTTTTCAATTTCATCAAATTGTCCAATTTCACCAAATTTATAAAATCCAACACTTTAATCCATTCAATACTTCACCCATCTAGGCTCACCACTTTGAAACAACTCTAGAATAATTCTAGGTCACCAAGGAGTGGCTTACCAACTCTAGAATGGCAACTTGATTTTCTAAAAATCAAAAGTAAAGCTTTGAAACCATTTCAAGTTTACTTACATGCATCAAACTTTCATTCAAGTTCACAACCATATAAACACAAACTATAAGAGTAGAGATAACATCAAAGCATCACAAAATGAATCTAAGCATGTTTGAAACATATTTCATGTTGAAGACTGTAGGCATTGTATTTTTGCATGTGAAACCCGATGATGAGTCTCATTTGGAGGCACTACCTTTTGAGTCACGAAAGCCGCGGGAAACGGATATCGGAAGGGGAAATTCAGAATAAACAAAGTTCACTGTTTTCGTTCGTGCTGCGTTCGTGTATGCGTTCGAACGGTAAACAGATTGCAGGCGTTCGTGCCGCGTTCGAGGAGGCGTTCGAACGGTGTCGGTAATTATGGTTTTGCTGCTAGCCTCACATCAAGCCCAATTCACCCAAGCCTTGGCCCACACGCCCAAGCCCACTTAAAACACATATTTAACACATGGTGAAATCAAAACAAATCTAAAAATCACATACCAAATTAAAAAGATGTCATGCCTAATTAAAATCAATCAACCAATTATATTCCCAATCAAATATATATTATTCCTAACTTAAAACATTGTATTCCTAAACCAAGCCAATCAAATATTTGACTTCCTAATCTAATAAGACATCTACCAATTTAAAATAGTTGACTTCCTAATTTAAAATATTTTATCCCCCCTCAATCTTGTGTATACCATTCTTAGGACTCCTAATTTGGAAACTAGATCTCTTCCTTGTAAGACAAGGTGAAGCCCTAGCCATTCTCTATATAAACAACACCTCTCCAAGACATCCCACCCCTAGCTCATACACAACACACAGGAAAATTACAGGAAGAACACACCCAAAAACAGTAAGCAAAAAAATACAGAGGAAACGGCAGCGAAACCACAAGGAAACAGCAGCAAAACGGACTCGAAACAGTAGCTTGAGCGGCAAAACAACGAAGGAAAAGACAAACCAGAGAACCAGAAAAGTTGCGGAGCTTTACCCCTTCCGATCTTCGTGAAACGCGAGTCCGAGAGACGGCTTAAAAGGTTAGACCTGAGGGTACTTTTCACACTCATCTTTATGTGATTTTTGTTATTTATTTTGATTATATTTTACTTATTCATTGAATCTTGTTTGTGTATGATGTGTGTTGTGGGTATTGGATGAATAAAAGAGTGTCGTCTCTCGTGGTATATAGGATGGAAACCCAGACGTAAATTCCGTAGCCGAATCCGAATGGACGGTAGTGCGGTCTGTACTTGGGATACAACTCCACGTACCACTTGAGTAAACGGCACCTTCTCTTGTTTCATGCTGCTTTGATTTATTTATTTATTTTTCGTCACTTGAATTCAGTATGTTGTTTATTTATGCATGATTCAATTGAGCGCATGGGCTTAGTAAGTGGAATGAAAGATCCCCTATGGGGAGGGGTTAAAGCCCTTTACCACGATGTTTTGACGCGCCGGTTGATGTGTATTCGGTTGGATGCAAGATACGTTCAATCGGGCATACTTAGTTTGATATTATTGTCTTTATCTTTTTATGCATGGTTCAATCAAGCGCATGGGCTTAGTAAGTGGAATGAAAGATCCCTTATGGGGAGGGGTTAAAACCCTTGACCACGACGCTTTGCCGCACCGGTTGATGTGTGTTCGGATTGGATGTAAGATGTGTTCAATCGGGCGTACTTGGTTTTGATATGATTGGCTCTATTTTTGTATGTATGATGCGATCGAGCGCATGGGCTTAGTGATTTAGTCCAAAGGTCCTCTATTTGAGAGACGAAGAGCCTAAAAGGCCACCTTTGTGACACTACTTCGCCGCGCTGGACGAAGTGTGTTTGGGTTGAGTGTACGTTCAATTGGGCATACGAAGTCCCACACTTTTATTGTCTTTATTTCATGTGTTGTGATGTGACGCGCATGGGCTTAGTATGTTGGTCTAAGGGTCCTCTCTTTGAGAGACCAAGAGCCCCAAAAGGCCACCTTTACGGCAGTACTTCACCGCGCCCCTTTATTTTGTTGTTTATGTATTGCGTCCCATTTCATGCATCAGGTCTGTTCCCGTTCGAACGCGTTTACGAACGCAACTCGAACGCGCATGCATTTTGCCTTATCATGCATCAGGTCTCATTTCCGTTCGAACGCGTTCACGAACGCCATACGAACGTGAGCATTCTGTTTCATTTCCGTTCGAACGCGTTAACAAACGCCATACGAACGTGAGCATTCTGTTTCATTTCCGTTCGAACGCGTTAACAAACGCCATACGAACGTGAGCATTCTGTTTCATTTCCGTTCGAACGCGTTATCAAACGCCATACGAACGCGAACCTTCTGTTTACCGTTCGAACGCGTTTACGAACGCTACACGAACGCGAACACACTGAACTGAGACATATTCATCACATGCCATGCATAATTGTTTCTTAGGTGATTTTGTTATGGAACCACACATAGTCATTCTTATCTTTGTGCACATAATAATGAAAAACATGTTTATTCCATTAGTTGCGTCATGTGCCTTAGTCTTGATTTAACGCATTACGATTCATATACCTATGCCATGATGACTTTGGAGTATTATTTCTTGTGATATATCGGATGGAAACCCAGACATAAATTCCGTAGCCGATTCCGAATGGACGGTAATGCGGTCTGTACTTGGGATACAATTCCACGTATCACTTGGAAAAGTGCTCACATGTATGCTTGTGCGGTTATTATGCATGCTTGTGTTTTTCATGAATATGATATGCTGAATGAAGTTGTATGTTGTTGTTACTTTGAGGTATTTTCAAGCATGTGTTCTTAGATGTGAGATATATGTGAAATGTATGTATAAGTTTTATTTTGTACCCGTGAATTTAGAAGCATGATACTCTTGGAAATAAGTGCTACTTAGGCCTGATTAAATTATTACACAAATCCTTTCATTACAAGTGTCATGAGTAAGGGACCATTCTGAACCCAACGGTTTGAGGTCTTCCCTTGCGAGGGGTGAGTGCGGCCTTAAATCTTTGTCCCGGTTCACACCGGGTGGCGACTCCATTATTCTCCGGTTTAGTCCCTCGTGGCTACTCCGTACTCCCGACCGGGCCGCGAGCCCGGGACAGCATGCGTCGCCCCAGATTTCTGTGTTCCCACAAAGACATTAAAGAAAGACTTACAAAAACAAGCTTTTTCAAGCCTTTTCCCTTTAGCCTTCAAACTTTGCTCTCAACTCTCTTTTATGTTTATTTTGGTTTCAAATGAACTTTTTAAACCTTAAAAGATGAAACAAAACAATATATACTCTCCCAAATTTCCCTTGGCCGAATTTGGAGGAAGAAATATCTAGATATTATATTTTTGTTTCATTTAATTTACAACTTGTCAACTTGTTTTCTAAATCATTACACTTTAATGAATTATTCAACTAAGTCAACAATTGCAACTCAAAAATATAACCATTATATTTAATTTAGGGTGATGGCCGAATATTACAAATAAAAAGGAAAATTGATATTTTCAATTTCAACAATTAAAACAAATATCCAAGGAAGTCAAATTCAATTTGACAACCTTTTCCTTTAAGTATAAAGTCAATAATTTACAATTATAATCATTTCCTAACTTTATCATTTGGTGAGATATTTATATTTTAATTATATTAATCATTTAACAATTACATAATTAATTAAATACAAATATATCAAATATATGTATTATATTTACTTTAAATATCTCAAATACATATATTGATGATATATGTCAAATATCTTTATTTGACAATTTATTAATGTGTATTTAATAATATCATATATTAAATACAAATACACATTAATTAGGAAATGACGGTTCGGCCCGTTCGCATGTATTTTTCGTTTAACGTTTAAACGATTTATAAATAATCATCATTATTCATAAAAGTTGCCATAGTGCTCTACGAGTATATTTCATTAGTGAGACTCTCTAGATTCAGGTATATCCGTTATAAAATCCAATTTCGTGTTCATAACTACTCACCCGTAAATTATGACGACCGTGGATAAACTCGCTGAATCATACAGGTCGAGATCATTTCATACGTATAATCCATCCGTCACAGGTATCCGGATAATACCAGAGATATAGATGTAAACGTCAAATCTCTTTAGGTATTATCCTGTCGACGTATCTATTAGTAATCTTTATATAACATTCGGAACTCACTTCCGAAGTATACTGTGGCCATAGATTTAACAGACTGCTAATTATATATGGACTATATATGCTCTGTACACATAACTGACGGATCCTATCTTCATACACACAGGATATCATGAGGATCGGTCCACACCCAACGAACAGACGGAGGTCTGATCTAAATAGATCGGTGACGTGATTGCCATCTAAGTATGGAAGATGTCTCATACATCCATAGTGGTATCTTAAGTCGAAGGACCACTATGCTACTCAACCCAATAAGATTCTTATTGACGTTGGTGTACCATCCATTAAAAATCTTCGGTTAGTCATTCAGTGTTTATCTACTATAAACACCTACACGTCTATACGAGTCTCCCTAGACTCATGGTTCATTGGGATAAACCATCGGACCAAGCCTCGATATACGACATGTACTGGTCTCAACGGATTTGACTAATCGACCCGTGTTAGTAAATCTTGACCAGAAACTATATTTGATAATATACATTTATCAGTGACACTTCCCAATGTCAATTACAAACTACCTTTGTAACTGTGTACTGCATTATATATTATCGGGTTTTTGTCTAATATATACATATCATTAAACCACATTTAGTTTCAATCTAATCGTAATCAGATCGAATACATATATAAAAACAAGAGGTGTAACAACTAAGAAAGTAATATTATGGAAAAAGGGATGTTCGTATTCATGAATCAGACATAAATACGGTCCGGATTGGCGCTCTGAGCACCAATCCCAACACAAATATCTAAGCAAACGATCATTCACCTTCAAATAATTTTCTCAACTAATCACTTTATCGACAACCTAGGTTCTTACTGTCACAAACCTATTATTAAGTCCATACGAGTCTAAACTATATCACCTACTCAATGCATCAGATAAAAGTGATTTTGGCACTTATCATTTTCTAATGTCTCACATTAAACCAGCAATCTCATCATTGGACTTATGGTTCACTTGATTGGATTTTATGACCGCACACATGCGCACGTATCGCTCAAGTAATATAGTAACAGAAAGTCGGATATTGAACCCATATGGATTTATTATTGATCATATTAATATTAAAACTATACCTAAAACTAAACTGTTGATGTAGATGAAAGATGGTTAAACTAAATAAAATAAAAACATAAAATCTAAAATTACTTGAGAAGACTTTATGAGAATGAGAATTTAGGGTTGTAACTTCACATAAGCATGCGAACAAGTTTTTATGAATTTTTTTTTCCAATTGAGCAATTAACATTGGTTATTAATCTAGAACGCTAATTTATATCCAAGCCTCTTCCGATGGTCAGATAGAAATGTCTAACTTAATTTAATTACCTATATTTATATGATAATTAAGTCAAGTTAAGCTCATTAAGACCATGTTCTAATATTGGCTACGTATGCCCTACATGTATATTCATATCCTGCACAGAAATCTATTCATTAAGAACTTCGATCACGCGTTATTATTCCCAAGGATGAACCCAAATTCCCTTTCTCAAGTTTTTAGTGGTTTACCACAACTATCCTATTAGTGATCAAGTAATAAAAAGCATTAAGAGCAGCGAATAATAAATAACTCAATGTAATACTCAAAACAGTAAAAAGATACAAATTTGATTAAATAAATTGATTATGACCCATTATAACCCTAAACTAATGAATTAGTTGTACATAATTGTCTTTAAGCACAAATAATTTATTAGTACAAATCAAGACATCATAAAAAGTGAAATAAAAGAATAAAGGGAGAAAAACTCGTTTTTGTGAGATCCTCTACTTTAATCTTCAATCTTGACTGATGTTTGGTTTTTACCTTGCTATGGGTGTTTATCTTGCTCTTGAGTCTTCAAATGTATGATTTTTAGGGTTTGGGACGGTCTGAAGCTTATATAGGGAACGTTGTGAGCTTTCTTTCTTAAGAAATAATAGTTCTCATAAAATCGAGATTCATGTATATTGGCGCGCCAATGAAGGGCTGAATGTGTTTCCCGACTTCAGCTGCATTAGTGCGACAACGAAGATTCGTTGGCGAACCAATTAAGTCTTCACATACGTTTATGCCCAAAAACCTATCGTTTTATCGACGATTCATCCATATGCCCTTCCATCGCAATTCATCTTATAAAATCTCAAAAAACTCCTCAAAACACTTATTAAGCTCGCACCGATCCGCAAAATATAAGCTACAGAGGCGGTGAATATAAATATATTGACCGCTCATCAATTTACACGAGAATGAAATTGATTCGTAAAACAAAATCTCCAACTAAAAGGGGGTTCTAGTGATTATTCGGCATTATCAGTCTATTTGTATATTATGGCAAACCTTACGGGTTTATGTGTTCATTTTCCAAAAAGAAAATGAGAGATTGTTTTGCAAAGTGTGTAATTAGGGGTGACAATTTGGGTCATGATTCGTGTATTTGTTCGATTCGATTCGCTTTAAAGTGAATACGGGTTTGAAAAAATTGATTCGTTTAATAAATGGATCGATTCAATTCGATTCGTTTATTAAACGAATCGAATACGAATTTAAGCTCATGGATTCGTTTAGGATTCGTTTTATTATTTTCTTTTACTAGTGATTGTTATTTTTCACTTAAGATTCGAGAAATTATGGCTAATTACCATAGAAAAAATAATATTTTCGATATTTTGTGAGGTATTTTTAATAAATATATTAATTACATATTTTATATGTATATATTTATGAATAGTTAATGTAAATCAACTATGGTAAATTATGATATTAAATAATATCATGACTAAACAAATATTCTTATTCGATTTATTTAATAAACGAATCGAATACGAATCTTGATATTATGATTCGTTTAATAAACTAATCAAATATGATCTATCACATTTCGTTTCGATTCGATTCGTTTAGGATTCGATACAAATTCAATTCTTTGATTCATTTTGCCACCCCTATGTGTAATACTGTATATGTGTGCGATCAATTTTTTTCGTGTAAAATTTCATATCGTTTGAGATAGAATATTAAAATTTATTTATAAATAATTGATCACAATATTTTTTGGTGGCTTAGTCCATACCAAAAAAAAAAATTATGAGAAAGTTAGGTTGGGGGCAGATGTTTGCTGGACTTTCAAAAAGGAGAATATCACTACAGGCTGTTAATGGTCAATGAATTTAAAAATAAATAAAAATAAAAATTGTTCCATCAAGAATTAAATAATTTGAAAATTTTACAAAATAATCGAGTTATTAAGAGCCAAAACAGTACGACCAAATTCCATGAAATAGAACGACAAGAATTGGATTTACTCTAGGGTTTGGAATCTTTAGCACTTCCATTTCTTGTTAAAAAAGAATCCCATAATATGTATTTATATTATTTAGTCATTGATTAATCAACGATTAATAATAAATCATTATTGAACGATTTAATCAGATCGATTTTGACCGATTTAAATTTATACTAATACAAGGACGATTTTGATTGATTAATGACTAATTTCCAACTTACGATTTCTCAAAAACATTTTCAAATATTAATCTATTTTTAATTTTCAATATCTTTTGTAGATTTTTAATTAATGATTTATATGTCAAAAAAAAAAAGAATAATTCTATTAAAAATGAAAATATACTTTGATTTAAACTAATTAAAACTAGAATAATAAAACTCTTAGATTATTTAATATTTTTTAATCATCAATGCATGTTAGTATATTTTAATCATCAACAATGAGTTTTAGTGATTTTTAGAGAATTTCGATAGATAATTTAGATTTTTTTATTTTCAACCATCTAAAATATCAACTTTACATTTATCGATTACTTTTCGATTAATTCCCGATTATTTCTTATTAATTGCAAATCGCTCTTGAAGTGATTTGTTACTGATTTCCGATTAAACTGTCAATATTTATATAGGCTTTTGGATTATCATTTGTGACATGTTATCAGTTTAACATCATG
The DNA here is from genome assembly GCA_019454045.1 of Zanthoxylum bungeanum. Taxonomy (NCBI): domain Eukaryota; kingdom Viridiplantae; phylum Streptophyta; class Magnoliopsida; order Sapindales; family Rutaceae; genus Zanthoxylum; species Zanthoxylum bungeanum. The sequence continues at coordinate 32,204 of SKCR01043177.1, forward strand.
GCACATTTTTTTAGCAAACCCAAAGATTGTGATGGAGCCACTAAGAGACAAGTGGGTGTAGTTGTTTTGTACATATAGTGTCATTAAACAGAAAATTAACATGCAACAAACAAATCAAAACCAGAAAAACGAAAGTAAATCTAGTCTAACATGCATAAACCCTAAAACTTTGATAACAAGAAAAACCTGGTAAACTTGATGAAATGCAGTCCGAGTCGAGATAAATCTCTGTCCTTAAGAACTTATCAGCCCCGTCTCGGTGCTCTACGGCTTTTGTGGCTAATGTTCTCCCAGGATCACCCGGATTCCTCTTTTTCAAGGGGCACACCTTAACAAGATCTTGAACTTGCAATATGGTGGAATTCTCTCAGACTCAAGAAAATAATATGAGACTCTCAGTTTTGGATGAAATTCGGATTTCTTCCTTGTGTGTAAAAAGGAACATAAAGCTTCATTTTATAAGCATGGAATGGTGCCTCAAAAGCACCCTTAGGGTTGGGGTGCAACACTTCAAAGGGTTATACCCCTCTTATGCACCCCTTGGAGCATATGATCATTTTACACACACTTGGAGGACATGTCCCCATGAGGTACCATCCAAATGACATGTCATTCCTCCATCCAAACAAATATATTTCAAGATTTGAAGAAATTTCCAACAATCCCCCACAATTTTTCAAATATTCATGCAGACTATTTGAGAGAGTTTCCGTGAACTAAAGCTGCATCGAAATAGGTAGCTTTCGCCTTGAACTTTTCCTAGTGAATGACAATCGGATTTACTTGGCAAACCAGTGACCCATAGTCTTGAACTGTTATGTCGTTGGTGTAAACCAATACAATTGCCAACACACAGCTTTACTTCGACCATTTCCCGTTCTACGGTTGTGTTCATTTCGACCCTGAACAGCGGTCCTGGATTCATCAAGTACTTTAAGGTAACCCGCCTTTAAAAGTTCTCATGGAAGCGACCTCACTTCTTACTTGAAATAGGTGATATACTATGAAGAAGTAATCTATCTTTACCCCAATTAGGACCCATCTCCTAATATAATGATCATTAAAAGCCTTAGCTTATCCTAACCATGACAGACAGCACTCAGCGTCATTATCAGAATAGGAAATAGTACAAAAACTCTTCAGTGCTTGTTTTGAATTACACAAAGTTTCTGTTGTCCCTTTTGAACCTAGATCTTGGGATCTCCAGTCAGCTAGGTTGGATTTCCACAGTGACAATTCTTAAGTTATATGCTTCAAGCCCATTCCCCTCGATGAATTCTCAACTTGCTCTCGAGGAAAACCTTTAGTTAGTGGATCCGCTAGGTTTTCCTTCGACTTAATATAATCGATCGATATTATGCCACTTGAGAGCAGTTGACGTATGGTATTATGTCTCCGACGTATGTGTCGAGACTTACCATTATACATTGTATTTTGGGCTCTCCCAATAGCCGATTGGTTGTCACAATGTATGTTTATCGCTGGCACCGATTTGGGCCAACTAGGAATATCCTCCAGGAAGTTTTGAAGCCATTCTGCTTCTTCCGCTGTTTTGTCTAACGCTATGAACTCAGATTCCATAGTAGACCGGGCAATACATGTTTGCCTCGAGGATTTCCATGACACGGCTGTATTACTGTGGACGATGATTTCGGTCGAGGTCCACAATCGAGAATGAGTTGAGTGGCACAAGCGAACCTGTAAAATAAGAGTAGAGCGAAAGAGGAGATTACTGCCCACCGGTGTGGTGGGAGCCGTAGGCACTCCGACGCTCAAGTTAGCCAAAATATGAATAAGCCGAAGGTGAAAGGATTAAGGTTTTAGGATACCTTAACCACTGATTGATTGCCGTGAGGGCGGAGTATTATGCTTTATCTGTTGATAGGTGTAGTGTACAGATCCCAATATATTCCTTTGCTTCTCTCTTTTATAAGTTCCCTGATGTGGGGCTTCTCTTCTGCCCGTTGGAGTAGTTGTAACTGGTGACTTAATTCTGATGATTTATGTCTGGCAACTGACGATTCGTTAGTCTATCTGCTGAAACTGTCGACTTTATGGTGTTTTATGAATTCTGATTCTTCTCTTGATCTAGTAACTGGTGTCTGTTGTCTCCCCGGATGTTGATGGGCTTGGGCCTATGAGGACTCTTTGTCTGATATTCTTGTCTATGGACTGGACTCACTAATGGGCTCCAGGTTCGGTGGTTGGCCCTGGGGTAAATGTCGATTTTATCCTTGGGCCCAATTTTGGCCCTTACAGTTTGTCCCATACTCTCTAAGTCTGGTAGTCTTAGACTTGGAGAGTACCTTCAAGCATGTCGAATGAATCAAAGTCAATGATAACTATTTTATTGATCCTGGCAGAGGTTCAAAGCTAATCCTCGTGACGTTCCGTCGTACAGATTGGGCGAGCTTGTCTTCAATTCTTTTTATCTTGAATCTTTCGATGGGTATTCAAGTTCATAAGGTAGTTCAGGGGATTTCTTTAATCAACATAGTTGTATGGACTGAGGAAGGAATAATTTATGTCTCATTTTGCCTTCGACATGATTTTAAGGGGTGTCCTTGGTTTGACCGAACCTGTCGAAGGCTTTGATAGTTAACCCCAACCGACATGTCGTATATACTAAGGGAATCTCACATCTTTAATTTGGCTCAAACGTGAGCCTATAAGGGAGTGTCCCGTGTCGACTGAACCAGATAATGGTTTAGGAGTAATCGCACTCGGCATGTCATATGGGCTGAGGAAGTTCATGCTTATATTACACTTGACATATCGTATGGATAGGGAATTCCGTAATTCTTTTTGACTCGACATGAGTAAACAGAGGGATGTCCCTCTCGACATGTCGTATGTAACGAGTAAATTTTAAAATTCTATTTGGCTCGACATGAGTCATCATGGGGAGTCCCCGGTCGACTGAACCAGGCAATGGTTCAGGAGTTATTTCACTCGACATGTCGTATGTAATGAGTGAATTCCATAACTCTATTTGACTCGTCATGAGTCATCAGGGGGATGTCCCCAGTCGACTGAACCAGATGATGGTTCATGAGTAATTTTACTCGACATGTCATTTGTAAAGAGTGAATTCCATAACTCTATTTGACTCGAGATGAGTAAACATGGGGATGTCCCTCTCGACCTGTCGTATGTAACGAGTAAATTTCAAAATTCTATTTGGCTCGACATGAGTCATCATGGGGAAGTCCCCGGTCGACTGAACCAGGTAATAGTTCATGAGTTATTTCACTCGACATGTCGTATGTAACGAGTGAATTCCATAACTCTATTTGACTCGTCATGAGTCATCAGGGGGATGTCCCCAGTCGACTGAACTAGGTGATGGTTCAGGATTAATTTTACTCGACATGTCGTTTGTAAAGAGTGAATTCCATAACTCTATTTGACTCGAGATGAGTCATCAGGGGGAAGTCTCCGGTCGACTGAACCAGGCAATGGTTCAGGAGTAATTTCACTCGACATGTCGTATGTAACGAGTGAATTCCATAACTCTATTTGACTCAACATGAGTCATCAGGGGGAAGTCCCCGGTCGACTGAACCAGGCAATGGTTCAGGAGTAATTTCACTCGACATGTCGTATGTAACGAGTGAATTCCATAACTCTATTTGACTCGAGATGAGTCATCAGATGGATGCAATAGTTCATGAGTAATTTCATTCGACATGTCGTTTGTAAAGAGTGAATTCCACAACTCTATTTGACTCGAGATGAGTCATCAGGGGGAAGTCCCCGGTCGACTGAACCAGGCAATGGTTCATAAGTAATTTCACTCGACATGTCGTATGTAACGAGTGAATTCCATAACTCTATTTGACTCGACATGAGTCATCAGGGGGAAGTCACCGGTCGACTGAACCAGGCAATGGTTCATGAGTAATTTCACTCGACATGTCGTATGTAACAAGTGAATTCCATAACTCTATTTGACTCGAGATGAGTCATCAGGGGGAAGTCACCAGTCGACTGAACCAGATGATGGTTCAGGAGTAATTTCCTTCAACTTGTCGTATCTAACGAGTGAATTCCATAACTCTATTCCTCATTCGACATTTGGGTTATTCCCAAGTCTTTATCCAGTCATTAATTGCAACCCTAGTGTGGATCTCGAGGAGTTTTTGGGGGGAATTTTTTCTCCAATTTAAGTAGTGTGTATAAAAGAGCTTTGGGTACTTCATTTTACTTTATTCAGAAGCCGAGTAAGGAGAGCTCTCAAGTGTTTTCAAGGTATTCTTTAAAAACCTTCTCTTGTTCTTCAATTTCTTTAAACATTCATAGTGTAGCTTCAAGTTGTTCTTAGGTAAAATTGGTTGTTTGATCTTTGGGTTTGTGGGAATATTTTTGAAATCGTGTTTGTGGATTTTGATCTTTAGGAAGTAGGTTACTATGGAGTTTAGTTGTTTACATGCTTGTTGTTTGGAAGATGTCGAGTGGAGAATCTTTAGGCAGCTTAGGTGCCAAGATTGATAGTTATGCCGGATCTTCTTCTAGTGAGACTAAGGAGGACGATGTATATAAAGAATGGTCGTATCAATAGTTGATCAAGGATGGCGTAGTCACATTGGCCAGACCTTCTCAAGAGATCCCTACCGAGGCCATACCACTAAGGTTTTTACCTGCTGTCGGGGAGCCGAGTGACTTTCATAGTACGAGTGTACCCACTAACTTATTGTCTAAAAATCCTGCTAGTCGAATGACTGGGAAAATATTGAGGGAACTCGGGTGTGTGTATAGGTTTCCCGATTCTCTGGAACTACGAGTTCCTTCGTCGAATGAAAGAATCGATTACAAAGTTCCGGGGTGGATGTGATTCTACGTACGCCCATTATTTGTGGGGTTGAGATTCCCTATTCTGAGACTGGTTTGGGAGGTTTTGGACCATTTTGAAGTTGCTCCTTCACAGCTGATGCCGAACGCATGGAGGATACTATTGTCGATTGAATGTATATCTTTTCAGTTGGGAGTGCTTTTTGAGGTTAAGGATGTTCTAGCGACGTACTACTTAAAAGATCATTTGAAGGAGAAATGAAGGTATACTTTGATCCTCCGTCAGAGGAAGACGCATTTAGTTACTGGATTGCCGACTAATGATAGGGGAAATTGGCAGTCCGATTATTTCTTTGCGAATGGTGAGGGTATATTTGGATCGACCGGGGCTGGTCGCATCCCAGAATTTTGGTGTCTGTCGAGTGAGTAGCGTTCTTTTCTCTAAATTTTAATATTTGAATCTTGCTTATGAATTCTAATAACCCTGTGCTTGTTGCTGCAAATCCTCTACGAAATAAGACATTCGTTACGACCGCACGTACAATCTCCAACACCAAAGCAATCCTATCATTGTCGCCCGAGGAAAGATTTTATAAGACCATCTTAGTGGAGAAGAGATTAAGGGCAACTCGTTGTGGAAGAAATATATCAACGAGAATGAGAAGGTAAAATTCTGGCCTTTTGTAACGACATTTTGCCAGTGATAAATTGTAGATGGTCGTTTCGAAAGTATATGGAGAGTCTAGATTTCGAGAGAGCCCCTAAAACCTGAAGAACTTTTATGCCAGAGGAAATGATGACTGGACCATATACCGTAGCTTCGCTCGAAGAAATGAAGAGCCGGAATAAGTCAAGGAAGTTGAAGAAGAAAGAACCAGAAGTGAGAAAGAAACTGGTTTCACCGAAGGGAAGTTGTTTCAAGTGAGGGTGTCACAGACAAGGCGAAGTCGACCGAAATGATTTCTGCGAGGAAGAAAAGGAATTCTATTGCCGAAGTGGAAGAGGACTCTGATAACATCATTTTAAAAGTTCCTCGAGAGTCGACTTCAATTTTTGATCCTTCAAGTATTGATTCATTCGTGGAAAGACTTCTTTTGGAGGGGGATGAAGTTAGGTTAGCACAAATCGGTCCGGTGAAGGCTATGAAGAAAGCTATTGCTTTGAATTATCAAGTGAGTAGAACCCTTTTTTTTGTCGAATGAGGTTCTGACTCGACCTTTTCAGGCACTGGAGTGTAGTCTATACATGCGGAAGAGAATGAATGCGGATCCAGTCAGATGAGGACCATGGAGCTGGAGAAGACGTTGTCGGTGGTAAGGAAAGAAGCTTCAGATCTGAAGTCTGGGTTGGTCGTTCTCAAAGAAAGAAGAAGGGGCTCGAGAAGAGAGTTGAATGAGGTAAATGCTACTTTGAATAAGGAAAAGGAAACGGCAGAGCTAACAATTGATAGCTACAAAGAAAGTTTCGAAAGTGTAAAAAAGGAGAAGGAATTATTGTTAGAGCAAATGGAGACTGGAAAAATAGGTTTGACTTAATGAGGGAATATCTTGCCGGGAAACATGTAGACTGGAAGCCAGAGAAATGGATCTGGAGTATGAAAGACGTGCCGTCGGTATTTGTTTGTCGACGGAGGAAGATTGTGAAGAAGAAGGGCTGGAAGTTGAGTCGAAGAAGGACAAGGTGGAGCCAGATACACTTCTTGTAGCCGAAACGGAAGAGGTCGAGAAACATTTAGAGGAGGGAGAGGGTGTTGGACCGGCAGCTATTGACACCGAATTGACGATGGTGGTCGAGACTGAAGAAGATGTTCCTGCCATTCTTCCAACGACTGTCGATGAAGGTCCAGCCAGTGTCTTTGAAATCTAAGGGTTTGATATTTAATTTTGAACATTTTGTATAAAGTTCTCTGTAGTCGGATAGGAAGGCGAAAAGCTGTAATTTTTTGAACAATCAACTTTGTGTATATACCGAATGTTATTTTAATGAATGAAATTTTATTGCAATTAGTCGAATGACTTCTACAAATTTCCTTATTCTATACTTATAACAACGGCTAAAATTTTTGAAAGGATAACTTGCTAACAAAACAAACAACAAAACATAAGTGTTACCGGATGAATCACTTAAGATGGATTGCGTTCCAACTGTTGCGCACAGGAGTCCCCACCATGGTCTGCAGCTTGTAGGCTCCTCTCCCGACAACTTTTGTGACGAGGTAGGGGCCTTCCCAATTCTGACCCAACTTCCCATCTCCAATTTCATTAGTGTTCTGAAACACTCTCCGTAAGGCCCAATCTCCAACCTTGAAAGTCCTACTCCTGACGCTTTTGTCAAAGTATCTGGCCATCCTCTGTTGATGAGCAGCCAGTCGAATGGAAGCTCGGTCCCTTGTCTTATCAATCGTGTCGAGATTGAAATTCATCAGACGATGATTATTTTCTTCGATGAGCCATTGGTAGCGTGGTGACAGGATGACTTCTTCAGTTGGAATTACTGCTTCCGTTCCAAATGCCAAAGCGAAATGAGTTTCACCTGTCGTAAATCTTACCGTCGTCATGTATGACTACAACACTCCTGGAAGTTCATCTGCCCAAGCTCCTTTAGTCTTCTCCAACCGTTTCTTCAAAGTATTAAGGATTGTCTTGTTGGACGACTCGGCCTGGCCGTTCACTTGTGGAAAGCGTGGGGTTGAGAAGTTCAATTTTATGCCCTAGTTCCTGCATAAGTCTTGAAAGTGGTGGCTGATGAATTGAGAGCCGTTGTCAGTCACAATTTCTATTGGTATGCCGAATCGACAAATGATATTTTTCCAAATGAAAGTTTGAGCTTCCTTGTTGCGTACTCTAGCGAATGCTTCAGCTTCTATCCATTTCGAGTAATAATCTGTCATCACTAGCATGTAGATACGTTGGCCTGGCGCGATTGGGAGTTTTCCTACTATGTCTATAGGCACTGTATTTTTGCATGTAAGTCCCTATGATGAGTCTCATTTGGAGGCACTACATTTTAAGTCGCGGAAGTCGCGGGAAAAGGACGTCGAAAGGGGAAATTCAGAATAAGTATGTCATCAGATTCATTTCATAAGTTCACTGTTTTCGTTCGTGCTGCGTTCGCAACCACGTTCGAACGTCAAGCAAATTACGGGGGTTCGTGTAGCGTTCGAATCGGCGGTAGTTGAACGGTGCCGGTATTTCGGTTTTGCTGCTAGCCTCACACCCAAGCCCAATTAGCCCACCAAAGCCCATAA
>SKCR01043178.1:0-41773 GCA_019454045.1 Zanthoxylum bungeanum
TGGGACATATTATAGAAACCAACATAATAATCCTTTGGTTTCCTTAGGATATCCCACGAAAAGGCATTTATCTGATTTGGGTTCTAGTTTGGTACCTTCCAAATGTTTAACATATGCCCAGCATCCCCAAATCTTCAGGAAAGAGAAACCTGGTTTCCTCCCTGTCCATATCTCATATGGAGTCTGTTCAACAGACTTTGACGGAACCTTATTCAAAATAAGTACTGCACTGTTTAATGCATATCCCCAGAAGGATATAGGTAGCTCAGTGCGACTCATCATGGACCTTACCATGTCTAACAAGGTACGGTTTCTCCGTTCAGACACACCGTTTAATTGCGGTGTTCCAGGAGGAGTCCACTGTGAAAGAATACCGTTTTCTTTCAAGTAATCTTGAAATTCATAACTTAAGTATTCGCCACCACGGTCCGACCGCAATGTCTTAATACTCTTGCCTGTTTGTTTTTCTACTTCGTGTCGAAACTCTTTGAATTTCTCAAAAGTTTCCGACTTGTGTCTCATTAGATACACATAACCATAATGAGATGCATCATCCGTAAAGGTTACGAAGTAATGATATCCACCTCTAGCCGGGCTAGACATGGGCCCACATACGTCGCATGAACGAGGGCTAACAGTTCTGTGGCACGTTCACCTTTACCACTAAAAGGTGATTTAGGCATTTTGCCTAAAAGACAAGATTCGCAGACATCATATGAATTAAAATCAAATCCGTCCAAGTACCCACTCTTCGAAAGTGTGGATATGCGAGTCTTGTTAATGTGTCCTAGACGACAATGGCCACATGTAAGCTTCATCTTTTAGATTACTCTTTTTTAGCCTTTTGTTTGTTATTTTATGTTTAGGAGTTCATTTATATTCAAATATAAAGGCCATTATTTGCAACAGCAGTGCAAATTTCTGCATCATTTTTATATAAATAACACCCAGTGTTTCTAATACAAAAGTGTACCAATGCTGGGTTAACAAAGATACAGATATGATATTCCTAGTCAAACTAGGTATATAATAACAGTTCAAAAGTTTAAGCATATGCCCCGAGGGCAATTCCAAAACAAAAGTCCCTACAGCCAAAACAGCAACTGGAGTTCCGTTTTCGACTCGTAGATCAATCTCCCCTGAAGCCAGCATCCTGCTATCCTGCAGATCCTGCAAATCAGTACATATATGAGCAGCACAACCAGAATAAAAAATCCAATTTTTAAAACTAGAAGTAGTCATATTTATCTCAATAACAAACATACCAGAGGCTAGTGCCTTGCCTGCCTTGATATCCTCCTTGTGTCCCTTGCCCATTTGGCAGTCACGTTTCCAGTGACCCTTCTTGGCGCAGTTGAGGCAGACATCTTGAGACTTGTCCTTGGCTTCCCAGAAGCTTTTGTCAACTTGCCTTTACCCTTTTTCTTATGTTTCTTCTTCCTCACCCCTCCAGTAGCTTTGGGCCCAGCCTTTGGCCTCTGAGAGGTCGATGCAAAGTGCGCCTCGCGCTTGCCCCCTTTTTGGAGTTCTTTTTCAGACTCCTTCAAGATGGATAACAGCTCTCCAAGAGTGTCATCCGTATCCATCAACTTATAGTTGATTATGATTTGTCTCCAAGTATCAGGAATTGACTGTAAGATCAAATCTATGGTCAGCTCAGCCTCCAAGACTATTCCCATATTAGCTAACTCATCAATATCGGCGATCATTTGAGCCCCGTGGGCCTCAACTGATGCGCCTTCAGTCATTCGGGCGCGGAAGAGTTTCTTTCTTCACCAACTCGTACCTCTCCATCCGCTTGTTGGTGTGGTGGAGATCTCTCAGTCTAGCCAACATGCTATAAGGATCCAAGTCCTTATTCTGGCGACGAAAGTGCTGAGTCATCGAAGCTAACATAATTGCCTGAGCAGTGTCACAATCATCGCTGTGAGTTTTCCATAACTCCAGCTCAAGTGGGTCAGTGGGCTTAGGCGGGAGAGGTATCTGTATAGTGTACATCATCCTCTCTGCCCCAAGGACTATCCTTAGGTTCATTTCCCAATCAACGAAGTTTGTGCCCTTAAAGACATTGTCACCCATGATGATGTCTCGGACATTTCCCTTGCTTGCCATCTCAACTACGATAGTCCAACTATCTAGTTAACGATAAAATGGGTACAATCAAACTGTCACAAAAATAACAATGTATTAATCCAACTAATTTTAATAAATAGACGAAATAAAATTGAAAGACGCGTAAGGCTAAATATCTGAACGAAATTGCAAATTCAATACTAGCCTCCCACTATTTTTATCAAGTCTCTAACCCTCTGTTGAGAACTCGGGAAATCCTATTTCCTAGTGGGCTAGGATCCCGTTAAATAACACACAACCTTGACTTTGGCCAACAAGCTGTATGCTATTTAACTAGGTAGATCTCAAAGATCATTGGATCCAATCCAATTCCTAGATCCGGTTAGGTGGACATCCAAGTCCAAAACATATGTATATTTACTTATGTCAATGTATCTAATACATTTTCCTAACCATATCCTCTGAATCATCTAGGCCTTGGCTTTGGCACAACAAACCTAATGATTCCAGTTAAGCGAAACCCATTGACAAGGAAAGTTTCGTAATCAATGTCGTTGGACAAGAAGTGATCTTGACTTTGGCCAAAATCACAACTTGGACAAGACACCGATGTGGAACAAAACTCTCATGATTCAAGTACATCCTCAATTGACAAAGGTCTTGACTTTGGCCAACAAACCAATGCCAATTTGGATCTTGAACAAGAATCATTCAATGGAAGGATAATCGCTTAATATAAATTGAGGGATTTTTGCGTAATTGGCAACCAATTTATTATATTTGTTAGGTCTCATCATCATACACCCTTAAGCATGCTTCTAAAACATCATAAAGTGCGTAAAGTAAATTAATAGTGATATACGGATGGATATATAAAACAACTTGTTCCTAGAACAAATCACTCCTTTCCTCTCCCCGCTAGCAATATTCTACTTCTACCCAATTACATAATACAATAAGAGAAACCTCATTACATTGAGGGGAATTAGGTGAGAAGAGAATACAAAGAGATAAAGAGATAAGGCTGGACACGCAGGTCCAATTATAAATTCTAAATTTACAATAATTCTAAAATTACCCTTCCCTTATAATATCCATCCGATATACACTATTCATTCATCACATACATATATATTCAAACAAGACATGCTTTTACAACCAATCAAATCCAATTAATTAGTCTTTTTTAAGTGATCATCCAATGTTCAAACAATGGTTTGATTTTGCGCGAGTCCAACTCGTTTGAGAATAAGTACATAAGGTACGAATTCACGAATTATATCGAACTACCCGTTAAATCCAATTTAAGTCGTATTCAATACTAATTCAATTATTTAATTCCAAATTAAATGTTTACACTTTTAATGTGCTTTTAAAGACTTAGATTCTAAATCTAATTCTAATTGGGTCTCCAAGCCCAACCAACATCCAATGTTTGTTTAATTAAAGTCCGATGGGCTTTCAATTGATTTATCAAGGCTTGGGCTTTGGTCAATGTGGGTCAAACCCAATTACCAAGCCCAAATAAGGAATCACCCTCAAGTGCCATAAAATCAATTTCAAGCCCATAAGGCCCAATTAAACATTAAAGCCCATTTTACTATATTTGGACTTAATGGAGTGATTTAAGCCCAAATTGGATCCAATCCTTTTGGCTCAAATCTACTTGGCCCAACCAAGCCCATTATGCCCAAATATAATAATACAAGCCCAATTATACATCAAGCCCATTAATTAAATTTTAATATTCCAAATTTTAAATTCAATTAATTAAAGTGTAATCCATGATTATTCATTAAACCAAATATTTCAAAAACATCAATTTAACTTATTAATCATCACTTTTTAACATATATCCAACATTTATTTGAACAAAAATCAAGTCCTTTAACATGTCATATTGCATTCGGCCAGAGGGATTTTTGCCGTTCGATTTGTTTTTCAATCCAATTGAATCACTAATCTATTATACCGTTTATTTTTAAGTCATCAAATGAACTTGTACACAAAAAATTCCATTTCATTGCAAGGACTTCCATTTTCGGTCAAGCAACAATTTTTGGGAAAAAATCATCCAATGCATTTTTCTCAAAATTGATCATGTATTACATCATATATCATACATATAATCATGCCTAAGTCATCTAATGAACTTGTTCATGAAAAATTACAATCTAGTGGAAGGACCTCCACATTCGGTCAAGCAACAATTTTGGGGAAAAAATCATCCAATGCATTTTTCTCAAAATTGATCATGTATTACAACATATATCATACATATAATCATGCTTAAGTCATCTAATAAACTTGTGCATGAAAAATTCCAAACCAGTGGAAGCACCTCCACATTCGGCCAAAGCAACCATTTTGGGGAAAAATCATCTAATGCATTTTTCTCAAAATTGATCATGTAATATATCATATAACATACATATAAGCATACTTTAGCATCCGATTTCACAAGAACATGCTTCAATCAATTTTCCCCAAATTAACCCTAATGTATTTCATGCTTAAACATGTCTCCATGATACCATTGTTGGTTTCTATAATTAGTCCAAAAGAAAGAATAAGCCATAGAAATACAAATATCATACATGCAAAGCTTGAAGCATGGCAGAATCATACTTACAAAGCTTTGTGACGAATATGATGAAGAAAATCCTTGAGTCTTCAAGGTGGATGTTTTTCGGCCAAGAACAAGAATGAGAGAAGCTTCAAGTCTTGGAGCTGTTTTCGGCCAAGAACAACTGTGAGAAGCTTCAAATCTTCTAGTACTCCAAGCTCCAAGGATGTTTCCCTATCACCTCCTTTGATCCCTTATTGTGCTAGCAAAATGGAGAAATGAAAAACAATTTTTCTGCCATGGATGAAGCTCACGGCGTGAGCAAGAAGAAGGAGAGGAAGTGTGCCTTTTCAATTTTCTATTTCTCTTTTATTTTGTTTCAAAAACCGTGAGAAAGAAAGAGAAAAACAATGATGAGATATGATTTACCAAAATGAATTTTTAATTAAAAAACCCTTCAAAAACCGTGAAAGGTTTTCCCTCCAAAAAATTCATTAAATGGCATCATCTTATTACATTGAGAATAGAGACAATGTATCATCCCATAAAGGTGACTAGATACATCCATCATCTATTCGTGTCAAGTAATGAGACTTCGCGATGTGATTTGCGGATCCTACTCGTTTCAAAATATGAATGTGTTCGCAAACACTTTCGGGCTCGGTTTCACTAATTCCGAATTAACGCATTTCCGTCGCGACGAGAATTAATTAATTTCGCCTAGCGAAATTACTATTTAGATCGCTAACGAATTAATTCTAAATTAATTCGTTTGCCCGAATTAAAATCCGATTTTAATTTCGCGTCGAAATCTAATTTCGTTTAATAATCTATCGAATATATTATTTTATCGATTAATTCCAAATTAATCGTTATCTCTCTCCTAATAAGGCATTTTATCAAGATAATAAGTTTCTCCGTAATTAATCCAAGATTAATAAAGTTCGAATCAAACTGTAGGGTTTAAATCAAGTCCCAAGGATCACAACATGCATAAAAACGAGTTGAATACACAAAGGAGTAAGGCGGAATTCATACTCACATTGATGGGTTTTGATGAAATGAAGAACAAGATGCGTTTTAGCCTCCCTCCAAGCTCGGTTTTGTGCCTTCTTGAACTGCAGTGGACTGCCGGTGGGGGCTGTTTTGATGCTCCAAAATCGGCCATGCAAGACTCCATTGAAGCTCCAAGCTTCAAGCTTTCCAAGCTCACAAATTCGTTTCCCTATCACCATAATATAACCCAATGTGTGCTAGCACTTCTTCATCTTCCTTGCTTCTCCTTTTAATTCGGCCATAACCAGAAATTTTAGGGAAGAAACGGTTCAAAACCGTGAAGGAGAAGAGGAGGGAAATAGATGGAGAGAAAAAACGTAAAAGGAGAGAGAGAGTTGTCAAAAGAAAAATGTAATTTTGGTTTTTATATTTTCCAAAAATAAAATAAACCATATACAACTTTTCAATTTTCCAAAATACCAAAAGTCAAAAAGTAAAAGTTTATTAATGCTTTTTCCAACAACCATATCACTTCTACTTTTTACTTTAAGTCATATCACATCACTTTAATAATGTGACATGTTGTCAAGTCACATCACTCAAAGTGACAATTGATTTGACGATTGACGCGACTAGCGATTTGACGCTTGATGTGACTTGCGTGCCGCGCTCGAATTCGAAATGCGAATGTGCTCGCAATCACTCTCGGGCTCGGGTTCGCTAATTCCAAATAACGAATTTTCCGTTGCGTCGTAATTAATGATTACGCCTAGCGAAATCACTATTCACGTCGCTAACGAATTAATTCTAAATTAATTCGTTCGCCGAATTAAAATCTAATTTTAATTCCGCGTCGAAATCCAATTTCTTATAATATATCGAATATATTATTTTATCGATTAATTCCAAATTAATCGTTCTCTCTCTTTAATTAATATTTTATCATCAGATAAAATATCTCCGCCATTAATCCCAGATTAATTTTCTCTCTCTTCCAATTAATCCCAGATTAATTAAAGTGCGAGTTATACATCATCGGTGAATCTTCAGGAAGCGACCCATGAGATCTCCGGATATGTTGGCAGTAAATACGGTCGTCGGAGTATCCGAACACGTAAGTACCTCGTACTACGTTTATACCGATTTACAAGACAGGTTGGCTTCTAGCAAAGCGCCATGCCTACCCAATTCTCCAGAAATATTCTTACAGGAATATATAGATCTGTATCAAGCGTAGTATACCGTAGTATTATGCATATTGGCCCAGTATCAGATAGTCACGTGCTAGGGCTGAGGCTGGATAAGTGTCTGCCCCGTCCGAAGCACATGTCGGATGTCTGGTAACTAGTCTCTATAATCGGATATTTATGACCTGGTCACAATATCCCGATGGTTGCGCAACACTTAAAACCACTAGTACCGTATCCTGCGTGACATCATCTCCAATATGACTGAAGTGATACTTCCTTCTTGACATCACACCCAATACACTACGACTCTCTGATAAACCCAGAAATGGTGTACACAGAACCGGTTAAAGCCCTGTACCACCAAGACCAAAGTCTACCGATTATCGCAAGTATTAGCGATGCAAGTCTCAGGTTAAGACTATACACACCTACCTTGATTTCGGCCTCCCATAGACACATAGTCATAATACCAATGGGATTCCGAGGGGTCTATCCAGAGCGAAGCTGTTTCCCATACCATCGGTGAAACACGACCTCCTATCGCACTTGCATAAGTATCCAATACTTATATATATGAGAACTATGCCGTTGTGCCCTCACAACGCACACAAGTGCAATACTAGCCTATTCCGCATTATCGATGTCCTGTCTCGATAATACTCCGGCTAGGGATATTTAATGATTAATCCTTCGGGGATTGATACTGTCTCATATCATTCTCAATCCAGGAACTAATCATATGGACCTCTCTTCATTTATACATTTATGGTGATATAATCACAAATGATGAGAGTGCAATTTCCTTGTCATATAGTTAATTTGTACAACAACATCGTGATCTGTACAAATAGTGACGCTATGGGTCATATTATCCAACACAAACATCGTAGGTGAATCTTCAGGAAGCGACCCAAGAGATCTATGGATATGTTGGCAGTAAATACGGTCGTTGGATAATCCAAACACGTACATACCTCGTACTACATTTTTACCGATTTACAAGACAAGGTTGGCTTCTAGCAAAGCGCCATGCCTACCCAATTCTCCAGAAATATTCTTACTGGAGTATTAGATCTTTATCAAGCGTAGTATACCGTAGTATCGCGTACATCGATCCATTATCGGACGATCACATGTTAGGCCTGGGGCTGGAAAAGTGTCTGCCCCGTACGAAACATATATCGGACATCAAACAACTAGTCTCTTTAAATCGGACAATCCTGACCTGGTCATATTGTCCCGACGGTTGCAACCTTTTATAGAGTACTAGTTTTGTATCCTGCGTGATCATCATCTCCATATGTCTGAAGTGATACTTCCATCTTGACATCACATCCAGTACACTACGATTCTCGATAAACCCAGAAGAGGCGTACAAAGAACCGGTTAAAGCCCCGAACCACCAAAACCAAAGTTTACCGATTGTCGCAAGTACTAGCGATGCAAGTCTCAGGTTAAGACCATATACACCTACCCTGATGCGGCCTCCCATAGACACGCAGACATACTACCAATAGGATTCTGCGGGGTCTATCCAGAGCGAAGCTGTTTTCCGTACCATCGGTAAAACACAACCTCCTATCGCACTTGTATAAGTATCCAATACTTAAATATATGAGAACTATGACGTTGTGCCATCATAACTCGCACAAGTGCAATACTAGTCTATTCCGCATTATCGATGTCCGATCTCGATAATACTCCGACTAGGGATATTTAATGATTAAACCTTTTATATTGATACTGTCTCATATCATCTCAATACGGAACTAATCATATGGACTTTTGCCATTAATATATTAAAGTAAATAATTTTACAAAACGACAAAAGGCAATTTCATTATCACATAGTTGATTTTGTACAATGATACAATATCATTTACAAAACTGTGACGCTATGGGTCATAATGTCTTACAAACACCTGCTGCTCTGGTTCTAGTTTTCTTTGCATTATTTTCTTATCATGCCACTTCTTGGTCTTTTCTTTGTACAGTTTGGTATTCTCATAAGCAAAGAGATGAAATTCTTCCAATTAGTTTAGTTGGTTGAGCTATTTCTCTCATGCTGCTTGCAGATTATAATTTATCTTCTTCAGTGCCCAATACGCTTTATGTTCGAGCTCCATATGACGATAGCATGCTTTCCAAAACACCATTCAATATGGGGGCATTCCAGTGGGAGATGTAAGCTATTCGGTAGGCCCATAATGCGTCATCCAATTTCTTAGACCAGTCCCTCCTTATTGAACCAACGGTTCTCTCCAGGATTCTTTGAATTCTCTGTTGGAAACTTCAACCTGCCTACTTGACTTCGGATGGTAAGCAGTGGCAAATTTGTGAGTAAATCCCTATTTGAATAGGAGTGCATCGAAGTATCTGTTGCAGAAGTGTGTGCCACTATCACTGATGATTGCCCGAGGTGTTCCGAATGGAGTGAAAATATTCTTTTTGAGGAATCTTAACACCACTTTGGAGTCATTTGATGGCAGTGCTGTTGCTTCAATCCATTTGGAGACGTAGTTTACTGCAACCAGAATGTAAATATTTCCATATGATGGAACAAAGGGTCTCATAAAGTTAATCCCTCATACATCAAATATCTCTACTTCGAGAATGCTTTGAAGAGGTCTTTCATTTCTCCTCGAAATATTTCCCGTTCTCTAGCACCTGTCACATTGAACAATGAATAAGTGAGCATCTTTAAACATAGTGGGCCAAAACAAACCTGATTGTAGGACTTTGGCTGCAGTTTTATCTCCACTGATGTGTCCGCCATATGGTAATGAATGATAATATTACAAGACACTATTAACCTCCTCATATGGTACATAATGCCACAATAACTGATCAACACAATATTTGAATAGGTACAGCTCATCCCATACATAATGTTTGACTTCTTTGAAAAATTTATTCTATTGCTAATGTGTCCATTCCAACGACCACTTCCCTAATAATATGTAGTTTACATAGTCAGCATACCATGTGACTTCCTGGTACTTGATGGCAAAACAACTGTTCATCTGGAAAGGTTTCTTTGATTGTCAGTTCATTGCCAGTTGTACCTCCATTTTCAAGCCTCGATAAGTGATCTACCACTTTATTTTTTGTCCTTTTCTTGCCTCGGATCTCCATGTCAAATTCTTACAGTAGAAGCACCCAACGGATCAATCTGGGCTTGGCATCTTTCTTCGCGATCAGGTATTTGATTGCTGAATGATCTGTGTAGACCACCACCTTGGGACCCAGTAGATAAGAGCGAAATTTATAAAAGGAAAACACAACTGTGAGCAACTCCAGTAGATTGCATAATGGTTTAGCAATCTTGGAGAAGACTTTGATAAATCTGTGGTAAAATCTTGCATGCCCGAGAAAACTTCGAATCCCTTTAACGAATGATAGAGGAGGTAGTTTCTCTATCATCTCGATCTTTCCTTTGTCTACCATAATTCCTTTCTGTGAGATCCGATGTCCCAGGACAATACCTTCATGCACCATGAAGTGGCATTTCTCCAAATTGAGTACCAGGTTGGTATTTTCACATATTTGTAACACTTTTTCCAGATTTTACAAACAGTGGTCGAACGAGTCTCCAAACACTGAGAAGTCATCCATGAAGACTTCCATGCTTTGTTCTATCATGTCTGAAAAATGGTCATCATGCATTGTTGAAATGTGGCAGGATCATTACAGAGTCCAAATGGCATTCTGCGGAAAGCAAAAGTACCATACGGGCATGTAAAATTGGTTTTCTCTTGATCTTTTGGGGCGATGGAAATCTGATTATATCCTGAGTATCCATCCAGAAAAGAATAGAATTCATGTCCCGCAGATCTGTCTAGCATCTGGTCAATGAATGGTAGTGGGAAATGATCTTTCCGTGTTACTTTGTTCAGCTTCCTATAGTCCATACAC
This sequence comes from Zanthoxylum bungeanum, assembly GCA_019454045.1. Taxonomy (NCBI): domain Eukaryota; kingdom Viridiplantae; phylum Streptophyta; class Magnoliopsida; order Sapindales; family Rutaceae; genus Zanthoxylum; species Zanthoxylum bungeanum. The sequence continues at coordinate 10,741 of SKCR01043178.1, forward strand.
ACTCTCCATCCAGTCACTGTCCTTGTTGGAATTAGCTCGTTCTTTTCATTTGTGATTACAATCATTCCTCATTTCCTGGGTACACATTGCATATGAATAACCCAAGAACTGTCAGAGATGAGGTAGATGATGCATGCGTCCAACCATTTGATGATTTCTTTCTTTACGACTTCTTTCATGATTGTATTCAGTCTCCGTTGATGCTCCACTGTGGCTTTGTACTCATCGTTCATCAGAATTTTATACATGCAAAATGATGGAATAATGCCTCGAATATCTGCTATAGTCCAGACAATAGCTCTCTTGTGCTCGCGTAACACTCTCAACAAATTATCTTCATCCACCCATGTTAGCGATGAAGAAATAATCACATGTAGATTAGAAGAGTTTTCCAAGTATACATACCTGAGATGGCTCAGAAGTGGATTTAGTTCCAGCTGCGGTGGTTCTTTAATCGAGGGCTTGATTCGTTTCTTTTTTGGTAGTTCCAAGCTTTCCACATGTGGTGTTGATCTGAATCGAAAGGCTCCATCAAGATAGTTGATGTATTCCAGAATCTCATCATCTAATTCTCTGTCAGTATTGTTGGTGATGCATGCTTCAAGTTTTTCGGTGGAAAGTTGCATTGCATATGTGTTCTGGATGATACTATCTATTACATCAAGTTTGAAACATTCCTCATCCTTTTTGTCATTTGGGAATTTCATGGCTTTGAAAACATTGAATGTTACTTCTTCGTCCTGCACCTTCATGGTTAGTTCACATTTTTATACATCAATGATGGTTCGACCTGTAGTCAAGAATGGTCTCCCGAGGATGATGGGTACGTCTTTGTCTTCTTCCAAGTCCAAGACAGTAAGATTTGCTAGGAAAATGAATTTGTCGACTTTTACCAATACATCTTCCACTACACCTCTCGAAAATGTGAACGATCTATCAGCAAGTTGCAGAGTGACTGAGGTGGGTTTTGTTTCTCCAATCTGTAGTTTCCTGTAAATAGACAAAGGCATCAAGTGGAAAGGCATATCTTTTTCCAGCAGATTGCATAATGGTTTAGAAATCTTGGAGAAGTCTTTGATAAATCTCCGGTAAAATTCTGCATGCCCGAGAAAACTTCGAATCCCTTTAACGGATAATAGTAGAGGTAGTTTCTCTATCGTCTCGATCTTTGCTTTATCTACATCAATTCCTTTTTGTGAGATCCGATGTCCCATGACAATACCTTCCTGGACCTGATAAGCGGTAAATATATCAATATTTACCGTCCTTTTACTTAATATTTTGCATAGTTTTTGGGTTTTGTGAATATTTTGATGTGTTTTGTATTATTTTGTAGATAAATAAAATAACAGGACTCTCTGGAATCAAACCAGGGCTTAAACGGCAAAAATCAGAAGAAAAAAGACAAAATTGGAATTCTACGTCGCGACGCGCAACACTTATTGGGCGCGACCGCTAACATGTGCCTGCCATGTGTCAATATAACATCAATCTTGCTAACTTGCGCTGGCCATGTGTCCTCATCCCATGCTGCCGATAATACACGTCTGTAGACACTGTATTTTTGTATGAGCTCGATGATGAGCCTCGTATGGAGGCACTACCTGAAAAGTTACGGAAGTTATGGGAAACGAATACCGGATGGAAGGAAAACCTAAAAAATTAGCACCTCAATGGATTCGAACTCACTAGCCAGCCTCAGATTCGCTTAGTCAATTTCTGTTTCAAACCTTAGCCTCGGCCCAAAACCCCTGCAACCAATGAAAGCCAATACAACCCATCCACACGACCTATCACCCTGGAACACATGCCATACACGCCCATTACCCTACAACCAATGCCATACAAGCCCAAAATAAGAAAATCCCATGCAATTCACATGTGCAAATCCCCTCAAATTACTTTCCAATTTAATAAAGATTTGAAATCCCATGCAAAACACAAGCTCAAATTCCCTCATCAAGACTTTCCAATTAAAAATGATTTGAGATCTCTATCACCAAAACTATAAGATTATATTCTGAAATAATTTCTCATGATTTGTTTCCGTTTTTGGAGATCCATCCAAATCAATATAAAAAGGGACCAAGTTTCATCTTTGGAGGGAGGCTTTTGGCGTGAAAAAAAAAAACCACTATTCTTCTTCTTTCTTGAACGGCAATCACCAACAAATAACCTATGACTCTCTTTCTTAACCCTTGGACGACAACCATATTCTCTTCTTCTCCTTTGGCGTGAACACCAACCATCAAAACCAGCCCATTACCGAAACCAGAACAAAAAAATCAGCAACAAAAACCCTTCAACCACCGAAATAAAAACAGCAATAAAATAACCCTTCAACCACCGAAACACAAACAGCCAACAACCAGCCCAAACAAATATGAAAAGAGAACCAAAAAACAGCCCCCAAAATAGTAGCCAAATCACCAAAAAAACAGCACCCAAAAAATTAGCCAAATCACTAAAAAACAGCCCCTAAAACAGTTACCAAATCACCGAAAAACAGTAGTCCAAAAACAACCAAAACAGCAACCAAAAAATAGCAACCAGAAAATAGCCAAACAGCAACTAGAAAACAGCGAAACATCAAGTAGAAATAGCGAACCAGCGACCAGAAATAGCGAACCAACAATCCTTCCGGCGACGGCCTAACACACGTACAAGGAAGCAACTTAAAATGTAAGACCTGAGGGCACCCTATTTATCTTTATAGTTCCGGATACGGCATACCTGGATGGACGTGAAATACGTCCAGCCGGGTATGTGAAGTCCTATATTAAAGACGGCCAAATTTCTGGTCACAGTTTTCTTTCTTTGGCATTTAGTTTGTTATTTCATCATTATTTTATTATTTCACATTTATTTTACTATTTAGCTTTTTGTCTATTTTCTTTTACTGTTGTTTTATTATTTCCTTTTTTTATGTCCGCTTACATTTCATTGACGGTTATGTGTGGTATTATCCCTTGTGGTATATCAGATGGAAACCCAGACATAAATTCCATAGCCGAATCCGAATGGACGGTAGTGCGGTCTGTATTTGGATACAACTCCTCGTACCACTCGGGAAATACTCATATGTGCATAATTAACCCCCCTTTTTGTTTATTATTTATTCATTGATGCTTTATTTGCTTTTGATTACTATGATTCTTGTTATCGTACCTTGTATTTCTTAATTTAATTTATTTTTTTATATTAATGTTTATAGGTGTGCAAATTTGTGTGTTTATTTGAATTATCTTGCATGAACTGTATAAGACTTGGCTATACCATTGTGTGAACCCATCCATTATACTGGCATAAGTAAGGGACCATTCTGAACCCAATGGTTTGAGGTGTTCCCTTGTGAGAGGTGAGTGCGGCCTTAAATCTTTTCCCAGTTCACACTGGGGGTGACTCCTATATTCCCCGGTTTAGTCCCCCGCGGGCTACTATGTACTCTCTACGGCCTGTGAGCTAACAGTGTCGTGGTCGCCGAACATCATAGGCATAGCGGTAAACCCCATTTCGCTCCTACAACATCATTGCTTATGTCCGCATCGCGAAACATATAACTTTACACGTCGCGACGCCAAGCCAATTATTTTTCCGAAAGACACGTGTCAAGATTCTCTTGAATCACCGGTGCGTCGCGACGCGCAAGTGGTTTGCGTCGTGATGTGTGAGGATTAATTTTGCGTATAAATTGAAGTTGAAATCAAAAGGAAAATTCATTCCTTCTTTTGGGGATTTCATTAAGAATACTAAGAATATTGTATCTTGTTTGTTTATTAACAGCTTTCTGTATTTAATTTTTTTTTTACGCAATAGTTCTTTCTTTACTTTACTTTTCAGTCTTTATTTTTACTTTTCAGTATGAGGAGGTAACTCACCTCTGCTGGGGTGAAAGGTAAAGCTTTTATTACCAATATTTAGATTAATCTCCCTTAATTATAATATATAAACTATTTAAAACCTAACTTAATGGGATACCGCCTTTATGGTCGGTTGGACTTAATTAAATTGATTTTAACCTGACTCAATTGGATACCGCCTTTATGGTCGGTTTGAATTAATCATAAATCTGATTTAATCAAGATATCGCCTGTATGGTCGGTTGGTAATGTCATTCAAAGTTTATATATTATAGTAAGGGAGATATCTAAAATAGAAGTAATAAAAGTGGATCATTTAACCCCCGGTATTTTCTTTATTGCTTTATTTACCTTTTTAATTTCCAAGCTTTACTTTATGTCATTTACTTTATTTAAGCTTTTACTAGTCCTAGATATGTGTCGTAACTAAACCTATTATCTGAGGTTGTGATGAATTCCAATATCACCGGTTTATAATGGTTATTTTGTGTCTTGGGTAATATAAAGGTTTATTTATTAAGTCTTAGGCTTAATGCTTCTTGTTAACTGGCCATTAATAAGACTGATATGGTAAACTTAAAATGAACTTGACGAAGGGATTTTCGGTTTCAGTCTTAGACTTAATAACTTACGATCTCCCTTAAGGATTAGATACCCCTTAATAGATTTCCTTACAGGATAGACATATACCTGTCGAGCGGGGGTAGCCACAATTGGAACTTAGTCTTAATGAATTCAAGTAACTTGGTTAACATAGACATATGATTAAATGGGTTATTTGGGTGTTTTTGTTGGACAATTATGACCTATAGCATCACTATTTGTACAGAACATGGTGTTGTTGTACAAATTAACTATGTGACAAAGGAAATTGCTCTTTATCATTTGTATTTGGATTACCGGGATATATAAATGATAAAAGTCCATATGATTAGTACCAGATTAATAATATATGAGAAGATATTAATCCACATAAGGTTTAATCATTAATATCCCTAGTCGTAGTATTATCGAGACTGGACATCGATAATGCGGAATAGACTAGTATTACACTTGTGCACGTTATAGAAGCGTAACGGCATAGTTCTCATATATTTGGGTATTGGATACTCATTCAAGTGTAATAGGAGGTTCTGTTTACCGATGGTACGGAAACAGCTTCGCTCTGAATAGACCCCTCGGAATCCCATTGGTAGTATGACTGTGTGACTATGGAATCCGAATCAGGGTAGTGTATTTGCTCTTAACCTGAGACTTGCATCGCTAATACTTGCGACAATCAGTATAGTTTGGTTTTGGTAATCCGGAGCTTTAACAGGTTCTGTGTACGCCTCTTTTGGGTATACTGAGAATCGTAGTGTATTGGGTGTGACGTCAAGATGAAAGTATCACTTCATTCATATGGAGATGATGATCACGTAGGATACGGAACTAGTACTCTTAAGTACTGCAGTCATCAGGATAATATGACTAGGTCATGATTATCCGATTATAGAGACTAGTTACCAGAGATCCAATATATGTTTCATACGGGGCAGACACAATTCCAGCCATAGGCCTAGCATGTGATATTCGACACTGGATCGTTATACGCAATACTACGTATACTACGCCTGACAAAGATCTTGTATTCCGTAGAATAATATTTCTGGAGAATTGGGTAGGCACGGTGTTTTCCTAGAAGCCAACCATTTCTTGTAAATCGGTAGGAATGTGGTACCGGGTACGCACGTGTTCGGATAGTCCGATGACCATATTTACTTCCAATATATCCAGGGATCTCTTGGGTCGCTTCCCAAAGATTCACCTATGAGATTTGACTCGAACATAATTAATCTGGAATTAATTATGAGAGAGAAAATTAATCAGGGATTAATTACGGCAAGAATTAATCTGGGATTAATTAACAGTGAAAGAATTAATTTGGGATTAATTACCAGAGAGAAAATTAATCTGGGATTAATTGCGTCAAGAATTATTCTGGGATTAATTCAACTAGATGAGAGAAAGCGATTAATTTGGAATTAATCGGTAAAATAAATTTAATAGTGAAATTGGAATTTTCTATTTAATTTATTTAATTGGGCTAAAATAATATATTAGATATATTAATTGAAATTAGATTTCAATGCGAAATTATAATTGGATTTTAATTCGAGCGAATGAATTAATTCATAAGTGACTTACGTAATAATATTGTGAGGCATTATTATTTCATTAAATTGGATTTAATTAAGTCGCAACGGCAAATTCGTTTAATTCAGAATTAAACGAACCCGAGCCCGAGCGAAGTTGCGTGTTGGATTGTCCGACTTAAATTTGGAATTTGAAGTGGGGCCCACTAACTTACATCAAATGTTTGACACTTGATGGAAGTTGTTATTAGTTGAGAAAAGCTTAGATTGCTTTTATTTCACTCAACCAAAACCAACACTCAACTTAATATATTAAGTGGTCAACTTTAGAAGTTGTAATATAAGTCACTATTCACAGCATCTCTCTTCTCCAATTTCTCTCCATTGCCGTGACCATGGAGCTCTCTCTAAGGAATTTTGTTGCAAAATTCTTGATTGCTAGCACATTAAAGAGACAAATGAAGGTGATAGGGAAACCAATCCATGAGTTTGGAATGAAAATACAAGGCTTGGAGCTTCCATTACATCCAACAAAAGAATAAATTTTTGAAATCTTAAATCCGATCAATGTGATTATTTCCGCAACTCTCTTTGATTTATTCACACAGAAATCACTCTTAGACGATCTTGGCATGTTCTAGGAACACTAACAATGGTATCAGAGTGAGATCTAAGCTTGATTTGGATTTAGGGTTTATGGACTTTATTTGGGGTTTTTGTGTTTAGTACATAATTTCTTGAAATTGGTTGTTTGGTTGAGCTTTGATGATGATAAATAGGATTTGTGCATCAATAGAATTGAGAAAAGTGGTTGGATCAAAATATCCCTAATTCTTCATGCTTGCCCGAATGCTACCCTAATAGTGTTTCATGGAGATTTTTTAATTTTAGCCTATTGGATATGTTTAAAGCATGAAATGAATTTGATTGTTGATTTAATTTGATTGAAATCAAAATTGGATATTATTTTTTGATATTGTCGTGAACATTAGAAGCATGTAGAATGAATTGTTTTGCTTCAATTTATGTTGGACATGAATTGGAAATGTTGAGCATGATTAAATTGGATTAATTAGTGTTTTGGAAACATTAGATTAATTGATTAATTATGTTAATTGCACTTTAATTAAATTAATATGTTATTTGGAATGTTGTATTAATTTAATTGTTGTAATTGGGCTTAATGGGCTTGGTTGGGCAAAGTTTGGTTTTGGTCGATTGGTTGGATCCAATTGGGCCTAAAACCATTTCCATAAAGTCCAAATAAGACAGTTGGGCCTTTAATAATTTAATTGGGCCTAATGGGCCAAATTGATTTTATGGCATAAGGGTGATTCCTTATTGGGCCTTGACATCTTGGGTTTGATCCATAATGGACAAAGCCCACGCCTAAAGAATTAATTGAAAGCCCATTGGACTTTAATTGAATAGTATTAGATACTGATTGGGCCTTTGAGACCCAAAAAGATTGGATTTGGAATCCAAGTCTAAAAGGCACTTTTAAAAGTGTAATTATTTAATTTGGAATTAAATATAATTTAGTATTGAATATAATTTAAATTGGATTTAAAATTGTAGTTCGATATAATTCAAGAATACTTACTTTGAGTACTTATTCTTAACGAGTTGGACTCGCGTAAATCAAATTGTTGTTTGAACATTGGATGGTCATTAATTCAAAGATTAATTAATTGGATAAGATTGATTGAATAACATGCTTTGTGTGAATACTTGGATGTATGAATGAATAATGTATATCAGATGGATATTAGAAGGGTGAGGGCAATTTTGGAAATTGTTGTAATAAATTTAGAATTTATTAAAATTGGACCTGCATGTCCAGCCTATTATCTCCTTATCTCATTTTATTTCTCTTCTCACCAATTCCCCTCAATGTAAATGAGGTTTCTTTAGAAGTATTATGTAATTGGGTAGAAGTATGAATAGTGCTAGCGGGAGAGATGAAAAAGGAGAGATTTGTTCTAGGAACAAAGTTTGTTATATATCCATCTGAATATCATTATTATTTTATTCGCGCCTTATTATGCTTTTAGAATGCATGCTTAAGGGTGTATGATGAGACCTAATTAAAGATAACAAATTGGTTGCCAAATCGCGACAAAAACCCTAATTTTATATTAAGTGTTTTTCCTTCCATTGAGTGATTCTCTCTCAAGATCCAAGATTGGCATTGATTTGTTGGGCAAAGTCAAGACCTTTGTCCATCGCGGATGTGTTTGAATCATGAAAGCTTTGTTAGATATCGTACGTCTTGGGCATAGTCAAGGTCACTTCTTGTTCATCGACCTCGATTACGATGATTTCCCACTGTCAATGGGTCATGCTTAACTGGTTTCATTAAGCTTGTTGAGCCAAAGCCAAGGCTTAGTTTATTCAGAGGAAAAAGGTTAGGGAATATATTGGATATATTGGCATATATTGGATATATGTTTCAGACTTGGAGGTCCACCTACTGGATCTAGGAATTGGATGGGATCAAATTGATCTAAGATCTACCTAGTTAAGTTTCATACAACTTGTTGGCCAAAGTCAAAGTTGTGTGTTATATAACGGGATCCTAGCCCACTAGGAAACTAGGTTTCCCGAGTACTTCACAGAGGCTTTGAGGCTCGCCGAAAAATCGTGGGAGGCAACTATTAAATTTGCAATTTCATTTAAATACTTGCCAATACGCGGTCATATCATTTTTCGTCATTGATAATTATAAATATATTAGTTAGACTAATATTTAATTGTTGTTTTAATTTAACAGTTGGACTGTATTCAAACTACTTCATTTATAGCTGGTTATATTATTGGATTATAGTAATCAATACAATTGAAAGTAACCAATCAAATTGTAGTTAATTATATAGTTACACTGTAGTAATCATTACATTAGATTGTACCGAAATCGTTGATTGGATAGTTGGACTATATCAATCAAGATGACTTGAAAGATTAGCGTCAAGGGACATAATCCTAGATGAAAAATATCTTTTACGGCTTTAATTTTCATATTGGGAAATGAATCTCAGGATAGTCCAGGGAGTTGAGAAGTTACTCTATTTGATAGAGCGACCTATCGGGCCTAAGCCCGGAGTTGAGCAAATAGTAGAGCATGAGCTTTGGAAGAATCATCGTGATGATAACTTTAGTGCTCAATCTATTATGCTTGCCGCAAAGACTCCTAAATTTCGTTGTCAGAACTAAGGATTAGGTCCTTATACCATGATGATGAAATTAGAGGATCTTTATAGATCTAATCTTAGATATTAAAAGTACAAAAGAAGCTCTTTCGCTCGCGCATGTCAAAGGGTACATCTGTCGAGCACTAGGTGTCGTAAATGATTATTGACATCGAACAGCTAGGTTAACTGGGCATTACCTACTAGGCCGAGACTTCCGTAGATTTGATTTTACAGTCTCTACCCGAATGCTGGGGCGGGTTCATAATGAACCAAGAGAAAACTCTTCGAGAGTTCATGGCTATGCTCAAGAAGGCAGAGCCAGAGCTTCCAAACGGGCAAGAAGCACAATGCGCATCTTACTTCAACATGGCTCTTATCCGTTTTCCAATAAAAGGTCTCTTAGTCATTTTTCCTTTTAGACAGGATTCACAGACATGTAAAGTATCGAGTCTTAACTGAGTTAAAACTCCGTTCTTAATTAGTCTATCTATTCGGTCAAGGTTAATGTGACCAAGGCTAAGGTGCCATAAATAGGTATCATCATGAGAAATCTTTTACCGTTTTGGTTTAGATATTTCAATCTTAAATATTTCAGTATTAAATAGTGATTCATGTATTAACGGCCTTAATACATATAGATTATTTTTGGAGTTTCCCGTGTATATATTTAATCCATTTCTACTAATAATAACTAACTTATTATTAAATGAAATAGAAAAACCACTTTCCATAAGTTTTGTTACAGAAATCAGATTCCTGTAAAAACCAGGAATATATAGGACACCATTCAAACAAAAATAACTCTTATGAAATTCCTGCAAAAACAAGGAATATGTATATATGCTTTTGCTGAAATAGCATCCCCTTGTCCCAACTTCCATGGTAAAGCTACCTTCAGCAAGGTCCCTCCATGAGCGAAGCGGCTGCAAAGAACAACAAACATGGTTAGTGGCACCAGAATCAACAATCCATATGGATTTATCAACCTCCACCAAAAGAGACTCAATGACAAGTAAATCGTATTTACCTGTATTATTCTTCTTTTTAAGCTCAGCAAGGTATTTCAGACAATTCCTTCTCCAATGCCATGTTGTTCACAATGGAAACATTTTCCTTTGGCATTGGTTCCTTTAGAGCCTTTGTTGTTCTTCTATTTCATTTGTTTTGCCTTTGCCTTCCAATTTCCTTTCTTCTTCTTCTTTGTAGATTTAGAAGATTCGGTAACTTTTTCCTCGGCATTGGACCTGCGAGGACCATTCATAACGGACTCGTAATTGGTGAGCTCATTTAGCAGTTCCGTCAACGTAAAAGTCAACTTATTCATAGAACATTTGCTTTTAAACTGCTGGAAACTCTTCGGAAGGGTTTCCATGATCATTGTCACCTGGATTTGCACATTGATACGTGCACCATGGGTTTCAGCCATATTAAGATGAGACATCATCCTTAACACATGGTCTCAGACTGATGTGCCCTTATTCATTCTAGCGGTCAATACAAAGACTATTGCTTCATGTTGTTCTGTAATGACTGCATAATCATTGATGCTGTCGCCATAGGCTCATGCTGTACAGTAAGAACCTCTGACATGGATGCTATCAAATATCTATGGGCTTTCTCATCATCTTTAATCCAATTATTATAGGCATTTCGTACAGCTCTACCACCATTTGGTGCTGGCTCAGGAGGACATTCCTCCATTAGGAAAAAATTAAGGTCTTAGCATACCAAATTAGCTTTCATGTCACTTTTCCATTTAACATAATTATCCCCGGTTAATTTTTCTTGTTGTTTGAGAATTGAGATAATTACAGATGCCATGGCTGAAAAATAATAAACGCGTATTCAACATTCATTCACCGCATATTAAAATTGTAAAACATTTTGGCATAAAATTAAACATGATGCATGATGCATGATCAATGTATAGTGAATTAGAAACCTAAAAGAATTACAATAAAACAATTATTTATCATCCCACAAATAAGTGATGCCGTAGGGTAGGTCAAGTATTCACATGATAGACGAGGCATTCTCAATTGGTTAATATATCTGAAATAACTCTTATTCCTATATTAATCAACTACCATTATTTTGATAAATGAAGCTTTGATTAACAACTTAATCATTCATTTGTGAGTGTGACACATTTTTTCAGAATCCTTGGACTTAACTAGTGAAGTGCCGCCGTAGGGTAAGTCAAATCACTAGATACATCTAGAGTCCCTATCCTTTCGGAATCCAAACCTGGTATTGACCTAAAACATTGTTGGACAATTATGACCCATAGCATCACTATTTTGTAAAGGACATGGTGTTCTTATACAAAATTAACTATGTGACAAAGGAAATTACTCTTTTATCATTTGTAATTAGATTACTCGGATATATAAATGATAAAAGTCCATATGATTAATACCGGATTAATAAGATATGAGACAGTATTAATTCACGAAAGGTTTAATCATTAAATATCCCTAGTCGTAGTTTTATCGAAGCTGGACATCGATAATGCGGAATAGGCTAGTATTCCACTTGTACGTGTTATGGAAGCTTAACGGCATAGTTCTCATATATTTAAATATTGGATACTTATGCAAGTGTGATAGGAGGTTCTGTTATCCGTTGGAACGGAAATAGCTTCGCTCTAGATAGACCCATCGGAATACCATTGGTAGAATGACTATGTGTCTATGGGAATCCGAATCAGGGTAGGTGTATTTGGTATTAACCTGAGACTTGCCTCGCTAATTCTTGATACAATCAGTATACTTTGGTTTTGCTCGTCCGGGGCTTTAACAGGTTCTGTGTACGCCTTTTCGGGGTATACTGAGAATCGTAGTGTGTTGGGTGTGATATCAAGATGGAAGTATCACTTCAATCATATGAAGATGATGATCACGTAAGATACAGAACTGGTAATCTAAAGTGCTGCAGCCATCGGGAAAGTATGAATGTGTCATGACTTTCTGATCAAAGAGACTAGTTGCTAGTGATCCGATATATGCTTTGTACGGGACAAACACAATTCCAGCCCCAGGCCTAGCATGTGACATATGATACTGGATCGTAATTCGCAATACTTAGTATACTACGCTTGATAAAGATTATTTATTCCTTAAAAGAATATTTCTGGAGAATTGGGTAGGCACGGTGCTTTGCTGGAAGCCAACCATGTCTTGTAAATTGGTAAGAACGTGGTACTAGGTACGCACGTATTCGGATAGTCCGATAACCATATTTAGTACCAACATATCCAGAGATCTCATGGGTCGCTTCCCAAAGATTCACCGATGACATTTTACTCGAACAGAATTAATCTGGGATTAATTATGAGAGAGAAAGAAAATTAATCTAGGATTAATTATGGCAAGAAATTTATCTGGGATAATATTCGAATAGAAGAGAGAGAGTGATTAATTTGGAATTAATCTATTAAATAATATATTGGATATATTAATTGAAATAAGATTTCAATGTGGAATTAAAATTGGATTTTAATTCGGGCAAACGAATTAATTTAGAATTAATTCGTAAGCGACTTTCCTAATAATTTTGCGAGGCATAATTATTTAATTAAAATAGATTTAATTATGTCGCAACGGACAATTCATTTATTTCGGAATTAAAGGAACCAGAGCCCGAGCGAAGTTGCTTGTTGGGCTTAATTTATGGATTTGATTTGTTGAAATTAAGGCTTGCTTTACTTGTAAAATACTCAAACCAAAACCAACACTCAACCTTAATATAAATTAGCAAGTCAACTTTGGAAGTCTGATATGTTACTATTCACAACGTTCTCTATTCCTCTTCTTTTATGATTGCTGTGACTCTCTCCCTCTCCCATTGAGTTTTTGTTGCAAAAATTCTAGTAAGCTAGCACTTCAAAGAGCAAACAAGGTGATAGGGAAACCAATTCCTTGAGTTTGGAACACAAAGAAAAGCTTAGAGCTTTTCACAAACATCAAAAGTTTTTGAAATCCATCATCCAAACCAATCAAAGTAAGTTTATTCCGCAATCTTATTTTTTGATTATTCACACACAAAATCATCTTAGAGATCCTTGACATGTTTTAGGAACACTAACAATGGTATCAGAACGAGATCTAAGCTTGATTTTATTCTAGGGTTTATATACTTTAATTTGGGGGTTTTGTATTTAGTGCATGATTTCTTCAAATTGGTTGTTTGGTTGAGATTTGATGATGATTAATTAGATTTATCCATCTTAAGAATTGAGAAAATGAATTGGATAAAATTTTCCCTAATTCCTTAGCCTTGGCCGAATACTACCCTAGGTGTGTTCATGGTGATTCTTTGTTAATTTGACTGTTGGATGAGTTTATGGCATGATATGTATATTAATTGTTAATTTAATTAGAATGAAATCAAAATTGGATATTTTTATGCCAAATTGTCGTGAGCATGATAAGAAAGGAATGAATTATTTTACTTCAATTTGTGTTGGACATGAGTTGGTTAATTAAAGCATGATTAATTAGTTTAATTGGTGTTTTGGAAATATTAGTTTAACTAATTAATTATGGCTATTACACTTTAATTAAAATTAATTTAATATTTGGAATGTTATACTAATTAAAGTTAGTCTTTAAAGTTGGATTGGGCTAATTTTGTTGTATTTGGGCTTAATGGGCTTGGTTGGGCCAAGCTTGGTTTAGGACAATTGGATTGGATCCATATTGGGCCTAAAACCATGCCATAAAGTCCAGATATAACTTTTGGGCCTTTTAATATTTAATTGGGCCTAATGGGCCAAAATTGATTTTATGACAAATGGTGATTCCTAATTGGGCCTTGGCATCTTGGATTGGATCCATATTGGCCAAAGCCCATGCCTTAATAATTAATTAAAAGCCCATTGGACTTTAATTAAAAGGTATCAGATACTAATTGGGCCTTTGAGACCTATTAAGATTATATTTAGAATCTAAGTCTAAAAGGCTCATAAATAAGTGTAATTATTTAATTTGGAATTAAATTATGATTAGTATTGAATACAAATTAAATTGGATTTAAAATTATAGTTCGATATAGTTCAAGAATACATACATTGAGTATTTATTCTTAAATGAGTTTGACTCGCGCAAATCAAATATTTGTTTGAACATTTGATAGTCATTAATTCAAAGATTAATAATTGGATTAGATTGATTGAATAACATGCTTTGTGTGAATACATGGATGTATTGTATGAATAATGTATATCGAATGGATATTAGAATGGTGAGGGCAATTTTGGAAATTGTTGTAATAAATTTATAATTTATTAAATTTGACATGAGTGTCCAGCCTATTATCTCTTTTCTCATTGTATTTCTCTTCTCACCAATTCCTCTCAATGTAAATTAGGTTCTTTTAGTATTATGTAATTGGGTAGAAGTATGAATAGTGCTAGCGGGAGAGAGAAAATTGAGAGATTTGTTCTATGAACAAATTTATTATATATCCATCCGCATATCATTATTAATTTATTTTGCGCCTTATTATTCTTTTAGAATGCATGTTTAAGGGTGTATGATGAGACCTAATCAAAGATAATAAATCGGATGCCAATTTACGCGAAAAACCATCATCAAATATTAAGTGTTTTCCTTCCATTGAGTGGTTCTCTCTCAAGATCCAAGATTGGCATTGGTTTGTTGGCCAAAGTCAGGACCATTGTCCATTGCGGATATGTCTGAACAATGAAAGCTTTATTCTATATCGCATGTCTTGGGCGGTTGTGACTTGTTGGCCAAAGTCAAGGTCACTTCTAGTTCATCGACATGGATTACGAAGCTTTCCCACTGTCAATGGGTCCCGTTTAACTGGAATCACTAAGCTTGTTGAGCAAAAGACAAGGCTTAGTTAATTCAGAGGAAATAGGTTAGGAAATATATTGGATATATGTTTCAGACTTGGACGTCCACCTACTGGATCTAGGAATTGGATGGGATCCAATTGATCTTAGAGATCTACCTAGTTAAGTTTCATACAACTTGTTGGCCAAAGTCAAGGATGTGTGTTATTTAACGGGATCCTACTCCACAGAGGGTTAGAGGCTCGCCGAAAAATAGTGGGAGGCAAGTATTAAATTTACAATTTCGTTTAAATACTTGCCAATACGCGCTCATTTCATTTTTCGTCATTAATAATTTATAAATATATTAGTTGGACTAATATACAGTTGTTGTTTTAATTTAACAGTTGGACTGTATTCAAACTACTTCATTTTTAGTTGGTTATATTATTGGATTATAGTAATCAATACATCTGAAAGTAACCAATCAAATTGTAATTAATTATATAGTTACACTATAGTAATCATTACATTAGATTGTACCCGAAATCATTGATTGGATAGTTAGACTATAGCAATCAAGATGACTTGAAAGATTAGCGTCAAGGGACATAATCCTAGGTGAAAAATATCTTTTACAGCTTTAATTTTCATATTGGGAAATGAATCTCAGGATAGTCCTGGAAGTTGAGAAGTTA
Source organism: Zanthoxylum bungeanum (assembly GCA_019454045.1). Lineage (NCBI taxonomy): Eukaryota > Viridiplantae > Streptophyta > Magnoliopsida > Sapindales > Rutaceae > Zanthoxylum > Zanthoxylum bungeanum. The sequence continues at coordinate 26,425 of SKCR01043178.1, forward strand.
CTCTATTTGATAGAGCGACCTATCGGGCCTAAGCCCGGAGTTGAGCAAATAGTAGAGCATGAGCTTTGGAAGACTCATCGTGATGATAACTTTAGTGCTCAATCTGTTATGCTTGCCGCAACGACTCCTAAATTTCGTCGTCAGAACTAAGGATAAGATCCTTATACTGTGATGATGAAATTAAAGGATCTTTATAGATCTAATCATAGATATTAAAAGTACAAAAGAAGATATTTCACTCGCATATGTGAGAGGGTACATCTGTCGAGCACTAGGTGTCACAGATGATTATTGACATCGAACAGCTAGGTTAACTGGGCATTACCTACGAGGTCGAGACTTCCGTATATTTGATCTTACGGTCTCTTCCCGAATGCTGGAGCGGGTTCATAATGAACCAAGAGAAAACTCTTGGAGAGTTCAAGGCTATGCTCAAGGAGGTAGGGCCAGAGCTTCCAAACAGGCAAGAAGCGCAAGGCGCATCTTACTTCAACATCCCAGGAGGCCAAGGCTTGGCCGAAGGCTTCTAAAGGTGTGAAGAAAAGGGGCAAAGGCAAAAACGTCACAGTCTTCTAGGAAGACAAAGGAAATATCCCAAGATGTCTGTCTAAACTGTGGCAAACAGGGTCACTGGAATCGTGACTGCCGTATGGACAAGGTAGACATAAAGGAAGTGAAGACGGGCAAGGCTCCGACTTCAGGTATTTTTGTCATAAACATATCCACTGCTAGTTTTAAAATTGGATTTTTTGATACTAGGTATGGTACAAAAAATATGTACTGATGTGCGGGATCTGCTGATAAGCAGGATACTGGCTTCAGATGAGATCGACCTATGAGTCAGAAATGGGACGAGAGTCACTATTTTGGCTATAGGAACCTAAGTTTTGGAATTGCCCTTTGGGCATGTACTTAAATTACGAAACTATTAAATGTACCTAGTTTGACTAGAAACATTATCTCTATATCTAGTTTAACCCATTGCGGGTATACCTTTATGTTCATGAACACTAAGTGTTTTGTTTATAAAGATGATATTGAGATATACACATTATATGTGAATAACAGTATTTATATAGAATATAAATGAATCTCAAACATATAATATGACAGACAAATGGCTCAAAATGAGTAAATCAGATGAGACTTATTTATGGCATTGTTGTCTGGGACACGTTAACAAGACTCGTATATCCATACTTTCGAAGAGTGAATACTAGAACTGATTTGATTCTAATTCAAATGATGTCTACGAATCTAGTTTATTAGGCAAAGTGCCTAAAACACCTCTTACTTAGTAAAAATGCAAGTGCCACCGATCTGTTAACCCTCGTTCATAGTGACGCAAGTGGGCCCATGTCTAGCTAGGCTAGAGGTGGATATAAATACTTTGTAACCTTTACGGATGTTGCATCGTGTTATGGTTATGTGTATCTTCTGAAACACAAGTCGGAACTTTGATGATAATGAGTTTTCAAGTTTCACACGAAGTAGAAAGACAGACCAGCTAAAGTATTAAAACATTACGGTCGGACCAAAGTGTAAAATACTAAAACATTTGAGTTTCAAGATTACTTGAAAGAGTATAGTATTCTTTCACAATCGACACCTCCCGGAACACCTCAATTTACGGTGTGTCCAAATAAAGAAACCGAACTTTGTTGGACATGGTAAGGTTAATGATGAGTCACTCTGAGCTACCAATTTCCTTCTAGGGATACATATTGAACAATGCAATACTTATTTTGAATAAGGTTCCGTCAAAGTTTGTTGGACAGACTCCATATGAAATATTGACAGGAAAGAAATTAGATTTCTCATTCCTAAAGATTTGGGAATGCTGGGGAAATGTTTGGATGGTACCAAACTAGAACCCAAATCGGATAAGTGCCTATTTGTAGGTTGTCCTAGGGAAACCAAAGTATAGTACTTATACAACTCACAAGAGAACAATGTATTGTTGCTCTCCATGCGGCTTTCCTAAGAGGAATTCCTATATGCACTGATAAGTGGGAGGAAAGTAAAACTCGATGAAAATCGGAGTAATACTATTCCAGTCACCGAGTCCTCATGTAACACCAACAGTTCATCAGGGATTTAATAAAGTTGCAACGGAAAATTCGTTTAATTCAGAATTAAACGAACCCGGGCCCGAGCGAAGTTGCGTGTTGGATTGTCCGACTTAAATTTAGAATTTGAAGTGGGGCCCACCAACTTACATCAAATGTTTGACACTTGATGGAAGTTGTTATTAGTTGAGAAAATCTTAGATTGCTTTTATTTCGCTCAACCAAAACCATCACTCAACTTAATATATTAAAGTGGTCAACTTTAGAAGATGTAATATAAGTCACTATTCACAACATATCTCTTCTCCAATTTCTCTCAATTGTCGTGACCATGGAGCTTTCTCTTAGGAATTTTGTTGCAAAATTCTTGATTGCTAGCACATTAAATAGACAAATGAATGTGAGAGGGAAACCAATCCAAGAGTTTGGAATGAAAAACAAGGCTGGAGCTTCCATTACATCCAACAAAGAAGGAATTTTTGAAATCCTAAATCCAATCAATATGAGTATTTCTGCAACTCTCTTTGATTTATTCACACACAAATCACTCTTAGAGGATCTTGCATGTTCTAGGAACACTAACAGTTTGCATATGACCATCGACATAGGCTTTTGCATAATTTCGTGTTCCAGGTTAATAAACCGATATATTGCACAAATATGAGATAACCACTTCATCTTTAAAAGATATTGGAAGAATTTACAACCCTGGATAGTTTTATAATATTGAATTTTCCTTTCACTTACATTCGCACTGTTTTATTTACTTGTTTTTTTGTTTAAAATCACAAACCAATCAAACAACCAATCTATTAGATACTCGTAAACATTTGGCTTCATAAATAAATAGCTTAGGTATTAAGTCCTCATGGGATCGATACATTTTATACTACTTGAACGATACGTGCGCTTGCGTTACGTGAGTGGATTTCACCGACCAACACCATGAAGTGGCATTTCTCCCAGTTGAGTTCCTGTTGGTATCTTCACATCTTTTTAACACTTTTTCCAGATTTTTCCAACAGTGGTCGAACGAGTCTCCAAACATTGAGAATTCATCAATGAAGACTCCCATGCTTTGGTCTATCATGTCTGAAAAAATGGCCATCATGTACTGTTAAATGTGGCAGAGCATTACAGATTCCAAACGGCATCATGCGGAAAGCAAAAGTACAATACGGGCATGCAAATGTGGTTTTCTCCTAATCTTCTGGGGCGATGGCAATCTAATTGTTGGATAATATGACCCATAGCGTCACTATTTGCACAGATCATTGTGTTGTTGTAGCAAATTAACTATGTAACAAGGAAATTGCACTCTCGTCATTTTGTGATTAGATCACCATAGATATATAAATGAAGAGAGGTCCCTATGATTAGTTCCTGGATTGAGATGATATGAGACAGTATCAGTCCACGAAGGATTAATCATTAAATATCCCTAGCCGTAGTATTATCGAGACTGGACATCGATAATGCGGAATAGGCTAGTATTGCACTTGTGCGCGTTGTGAGGGCACAACGGCATAGTTCTCATATATATAAGTATTGGATACTTGTGCAAGTGCGATAGGAGGTCGTGTTTCACCGATGGTACGGGAAATAGCTTCGCTCTGGATAGACCCTTCGGAATCCCATTGGTATTATGACTAGGTGTGTATGGGAGGCCGAAATCAAGGTAGGTGTGTATAGTCTTAACCTGAGACTTACATCGCTAATACTTACGACAATCGGTAAACTTTGGTTTTGGTGGTGGGGGATCTTAACTGGTTCTGTGTTCACCTCTTCTGGGTTTATCAGAGAATCGTAGTGTATTGGATGTGATGTCAAGACGGAAGTGTCACTCCAGTCATAATGGAGATGATGTCACGCAGGATACGGTATTAGTGCTCTTAAGTGATGCGCATCCAATCGTGATATTATGGCCAGGTCATGAATATCCGATTATAGAGACTAGTTACCAGACATCCGATGTGTTTCGGACGGGGCAGACACTTATCCAGCCCCAGCCCTAACACGTGACATCCGATAAGGGCCGATATGCACAATACAATTGTATACTACGCTTGATACAGATCTAGATATTCTTTGATGAATATGTCCGGAGAACTTGGGAAGACTTGGTGCTTTGCTAGGAGTCGACCTTGTCTCGTAAATCGGTAGAACGTAGTACTTGGTACGTACGTGATTCGGATCTCCGACGACCGTATTTACTGCCAGATTATCCGGGGATCTCATGGGTCGCTTCCCGATAATCCACCGATGACGCACAACTCGCACTCTTGAATAATCTGGGATTATATAGAAGAGAGAGAAAATTAATCTAGGATTAATAACGGAGATATTTTATCCGGGATAAAATATCGTCTAAAGAGAGAGAGAACGATTAATTTGGATTAATCGATGAATTAATATATTCGATATATTAAATGAAATTAGATTTCGACGCGGAATTAAAATTAGATTTTAATTCGGGCAAACGAGTTAATTTAGAATTAATTCGTTAGCGACGTAAATAATAATTTCGCTAGGCACAATTATTCGATTTAATTAACGTCGCGACGTAAGCTCGGTATTTCGGAAATATCGAACCCGAACGCGTGAGTGCACGTGGGCCCACTTTCATTTGGAAACGTGTGGGGCCCACATGACACATGTCATTCTAATGCATTGCATGTAGATAGTGTACAATGCACTCAATGTTATTGCATGTAGATAGTGTACAATGCACTCAATGTTATTGCATGGAAATTGAGTGTTTGACACTCTAAGACATTGCATGTTTTGTGTCATAATTTATTATTAATTTAATAAATATTATGGCATAAATATAATTGATTTTTGGTAAATCATTTTAACTTAACACAAAAACTTCTTCTCTCTCATTTCTCTCTTCTAGCTCACGCCCAAATGAAGAATGTTACTGGTTTTGGAAGCAGAAAACCGTGAGCAATAGGGAAGCTAGAGTGGGTTTTCATGGTGAAAATTCAAGTGCTAGCACACTTACAAGTCTTGCGAAGGTGGTAGGGAGGTCACCATGAGGCGGGACTCATCCGACGGAGTTTGGAGCTTCGTTTTGAGACCCGAAATTCTTTTGCAGGGACAGGACTGTTGCAGTTTGGAGTGAAGGGCAGTAGTACGTTTTTGGCCTTGATTCGTCTTCAAATCGACATAACCGATCAATGTGAGTATTCCGCTACCTCCGTTGATGTATTCACGCATTATTTCATGTCTTGATTTGATCTTGGGACCTTAGAATAAACCAACAATGGCATCAAGAGCTAATGTTGCAAGCATGAAATTTGTAGGGTTTAAATTTGGGTAAACTTGTTTTGAGCATGATTTGAATGAATTGAATGTTTGAGTATGCTTATAACATTTTAATTCATTTTGGTTGGACTAATTTGATAAAAATGATTTGGAATTATTTTCCCCAAAATTCATGTTGGCCGAATGTGTGATGATCATTTTGGATTCTTGGAATTTTGTGATTTTGATTCGTTTGATGAGTTAGAATCATTTAGGTTGTTGATGTTAATTTGAATCGAATTGGATTGGATTTCGAATTGGACAAAAACCCCAAATTCCTTACCTTGGCCGAATGTGATATGCCCTAATGTCTTGGTGTTTGGTTTTGTGACATTGGATGTGTATGAAATCAAATCGGATGGTGATTTAATGTCGATTGTAGGTTCGATTGGATCGAAACCAAATCGGACACAAAATCCCTCCTTGGCCGAGAGCATGAAGCATGTTTATGGGTTTGATTTTTCATTATGTGTTGTTTGACATATGATAATGAATTGAGCATGATTAATTGGACTAATTTGGTGCTTCGGAAATATCAATTTAGGTTATTAATCATCGTAATGCACTTTAGGTAATTAAATTGCGTAATTGGATTAGTGTAATTTAATTATTTAGGCTTAAATTGGATTTGGGCTTGAATTGTTGTATTTGGGCTATTGGGCTTGATTTATCAAGTTTGGTTTAGGCCAAGTGGATTGGATCCAATTGGGCCCAAAACCTTAACCATAAAGCCCAATTGCGACTAATGAACCTTTAATATTTAATTGGGCCTAATGGGCCGAAATTGATTTCTAAGGCATTTTGGGTGATTCCACTATTGGGCTTGGTTGCCGAAGCCCATGCCTAAAGAAATTAATTGAAGCCCATTAGACTTAAATTAAATTGACGTTGGACGTTAATCGGACTTTGAGTCCCGACGCGATTGAATTTGGAATTTAAATCGTAAAGGTTTTTTTAATATAAAGTGCAATATTTAATTTGGAATTGAATAGTGAATTAGTATTAAATACATGTTAAATTAGATTTAATGATGTAGTTTAATTTAATTCATGAATTCGTACTTTGAGTACTTATTCGCAAAAACGAGTTTGACTCGATCAAAATCAAATCGTTGTTTGAACATTGGATGATCACTTAATTATCAGATTAATTAATTTGATTAGATTGATTGATAGCATGCTTATGTGTGTGAATACGTGGTTGTGTTGAATGAATAATGTATATCAGATGGATATTAGTCGGGTGGGCGATTTTAGAAATTGTTGTGTGTATAAATTCGATTTATTAAATTGGACCTGCGTGTCCAGCCTTATCACCTTCTTTCTCTTTGTATTCTCTTCTCACCTATTCCCCTCTATATATATGAGGTTTCTTTAGAAGTGTAGTGTAACGGGTAGAAGTAGTACAAGTGCTAGCTTGAGTGAGAAAGGGAGAGATTTGATCTAGGATCAATGTGTTAAGTATCCATCCGCATATCATTATTATTTTATTTCATACTCGCTTTATTATGTATTTAGAATGCATGTTTAAGGGTGTATGATGATGAGACCTTAACAAAGATAATTAAATTGGTAGCCAATTTGCACGCGAAAATCCCTCAATCTATATTAAGCAAATATCCTTCCATTGAATGATTCTTGTTCAAGATCCGAAGTTGGCATTGGTTTGTTTTTGACCAAAGTCAAGACCTTTGTCAATCAAGGATGTACTTGAATCATGAGAGTTTTGTTAGATATCGGTGTCTTGTCCAAATCGTGATTTTTATTGGCCAAAGTCAGATCACTTTTTGTCCAATGACATTGATTACGAAACTTTCCTCGTCAATGGGTCCCGCTTAACTGGAATCATTAGGTTTGTGTTTGGCCAAAGCCAAGGCCTAAATGATTCAGAGGATAGGGTTAGGGAAATGTAATGGATACATTGACATTATACATATGTTTCGGACTTGGATGTCCACCTAACCGGATCTAGGAATTGGATGAGATCCAATTGATCTGAGAGATCTACCTAGTTAAATAGCATACAGCTTTTTATTGGCCAAAGTCAGGGTTGTGTGTTATTTAATAGGATCCTAGCCCACTAGGAAACGCGGTTTCCCGAGTACTCCACAGAGGGTTAGAGGCTCGACGAAAAATAGTGGGAGGCAAGTATTGAATTTGCAACATTCGTTCGAATACTCGCTAAACACGCTCATTTTATTTTACTCGTCATATTAATTAAAAGTATTAGTTGGACTAATATTTTATGTTGTTTTAAATATATATAGTTAGACTATATACAAACTTATTCAAATTATAGTTGATTTTATTATTGGATTATAGTAATCAATATAATTAATAAAAAAAAAATTTATAGTTGATTTTATAATTGGATTATAGTAATCAATATAATTGAATTAAAATTATAGTTGATTTTATAATTGGATTATAGTAATCAATATAATTGAATTAAAATGATAGTTGATTTTAAATTGGATTATAGTAATCAATATTAAAATTATAGTTGATTAAATAATTGGATTATTGTAATCATTATAATAAATAGTACCTTATTAAAATTGATTAATAGTTGGACTATTGAAATCAAGAAAGAATTGAAAAGTTGAATATTTAAAATATATAATCCTTGGATTAAATGTTTTAAATGATTTAATTTTCAATTGGGAATTAATAATAGGTTAATTTATTTGATAAAATAACTTATTATGACTAAACCCGTAATTAAGCAAATAGTAGAGCATAAAGTCTTTGGAAGATTTATGTGATGATGACTTTAGTGCTTAATTAATATACTTACAATAAATCTATCTTTAGATTTAAAAGTATTAAAATTGCAATTAATAATTCTTGGAGAATTAATTGACTATTCTAGTGGAGAAAAGTCAAAGTTTGCAATTGGGCATGTAGCACAGGTGCACATCGTTTCGATATTCCGAAACCCAAGGCTTGGCCAAAGGTTTGTGAAATATTGAAAGGATAATTGACATATCCCAAAGTGACTACCATTTGGATATGGAAGACACGAAGGAATTGAAGATAGGGCGAGGCTCTAACTTAAAAATATTTGTCAAAGTTATGTTCACTACGAGTATTAAAATTGAATTTTAAATACTTAGTGTGGGACATAAAATATATGTATTGACGTTCAGATCCGCCGCTGTGAGCTGGATACTGGCTTCAAGCCGAGATTTCTCTGCGAATCGGAAATGGGACGAAAGTCGCTGTTTCGACCGTAGATACCTAAGTTTAGGAACTACCCTTTGGGTATGTACTTAAATTAGGAAATGTTATAATGTAACTAGTTTAACTAGAGACATTATCTCTATATCAGGGTTAATCTGATACGGATAAAACCTTTATATTCTAGAACACTAAAGTGTTTCATTATATAAAGATGATACTGAGATAAATACATTGGATGTAAATAACAGAATTTATATTTTGAATATAAAGAAAAATCTCAAACATATAAAATGACAAATAAATAGCTCAAATTGATTTGATCAATTGAGACTTATTTGTGGTATTGTTGTCTGGGACACAATTAAACAAGACTCGTATATCCACACTTTTATAGAGTGGGTACTAGGACTGATTTGACTATTCAAATAAGGTCTACGAATCTAGTTATTATGTTAAATACCTAAAATACTATTTACTTGGTAATAGTAAAAGGGCCACCGATCTGTTAGCCCTATTCATGGTGAAGTAAGTGGGCCCATATCTAGCTAGGCTAGATGTGAACATGAAATTTCGTGACCTTAACGGATGTGACATCACGTTGTAGTTATGTGTTTCTTTTGAAGAGAACACAGATCGGAAACTTTAGAGTTTCGACACGAAGTAGACAAACAGATCGGCTATAGTATTATGCCGCCACGGTAAAATCGTAATGGAAAATACTTAAGCAGTAAGTTTCATACGTAAATGAAAGAGTACGGTATTCTTTCCTATGAGGACTCCTTTCGTGACACGTTAGTTTGACGGTGTGTCCGAACTAAAAACTGAATTATGTTTGGATATAATAAGGTTTATCACGAGTCGCTCTGAGCTACTATTACCTTCTACAGGATATGTATTAACAGTGCAAAACTTATTTAGAATAAGGTTCCATATAAATCTGTTTGACAGATATCATATAGGATATGAACAGGGAAGAAACGAGGTTTCTCATTCCTGATAATTTGGGTATGCCAGGCATAGCGTTTGGATGATACCAAACTATGGACCCGAATTGGATAAGTGCCAATATAGGTTATCTTAAGGGAAACCTTAAGTATAGTACTTATAAATCCCACATGAGAACAATGTAATTGTTGCTCACCATGCAGTTTTCCTGAGAGGAATACCGATATGCTGTGGTCAGTGGGAGGATAGTGATACTCGATGAAAAATCGGAGTGATACTGTTCTAGGCACGAAGTCCGTAATGGAACACAAACAGTTCATCAATGATGAAACTATACCATTAATCTTCAAATACACAAGAACTTCGTAGATCGAATAGAGTCAGAAAACAACCTAGGGTATGGGTTTCTGATCTAACCTCATAAAGATGTCAATCTTGTGAAGGTATATCCACCGACTACGTTTTGAGGAAGTGATACGAGGTATCGACTCCCTGTTATGGCAAAGTGCCATGAGTCCGAAATGGATTCCATGTATAACAACTATGTTTGGATACTAGTTGTTGTACCACAAGGCGTTGTGCCTATGGTACTATAAATGTCTTAGGAAAGACATACATGGAAGGCGACATACCAACGTGCAAAGCTGAGCTTTTGACGGAAAGGTATCGTTATCAACATTATGTTAATAACGGTTCAACCTTTTACCTGTTGCCATGGTAAATCCATTTTGAAGATGCTTGAAAATAACTGTATATTTCATTTATGAAATGTGCCAGTTATAGATCAAAATCGCTTTCCTGAAAAGGAAACCTTTTGGAGAATGTTTACAACATCCTGACGATTTTGTATAACCGACAAACAAGGTTTGCGGGTTATTCGATCCATGTTTGGATTGATGCAAGCATAAGGTTCTTGGAACTGACGTTTTGAAATAATCATAATGGTTTATGATTTGACTCAAAACGAAATAATTCTTGTGTATATAAGGAGGTTAGTGGGAGAGCGCACTGACAGTGAAATTCCCATATAGCTATTGTTGAAAGCTTGGCTTTCAATAGAAATTCTCCGTAGAATTCTGGGGATAACACCTTTATTAAGGAATAAATATCTACTGGGATAGATTTGGAGTTGTTAACACTCTCTGGGAAATTGTACATTTAAAATGTACTTGTATTGGTGTCTCATACGCTTCAAGCATATGGAGTCACAATCAGGTCAATCCAAGTGACAGTCACTGGATTGAAGTTAAGAACATCTGTTAGTATCTCAGAGAACTAAAGATGCTATCTTAAACTATGGAGAAGGAGAACTTGAAGTGACTGGGATCACTGCTGCAAGTTTCCAAACAGTTAAATACTACGGTACTATAAAGTTTGAATAACAGGACAGTGAGCTGGAAATCTTCCAAGCAAGATAACTGTTGCCGAATAAACAACAAATGCGGATTATTGCTGCAGCTGAGGCAGCAATAGAAGCCATTTGGATCGATAATAAATCTAATTAGATTAGATATAGTTCTGTTAGCGGCTGAGCTAGGCGTCAGCACAGGCTAAGGAATTAAAGGTCTCATCGACGATCCAGATATATACTTCTATATCATCTGATTCGTTCGGATCATACATCGTGGCGATGTGATGATCGTATAAATCACGTCACAAACAAACAAATCCGCTGACGAAAACCTTTCCTCAGCAATTTGAGCGAACCTTACATAGTTCGGGTGTAGGACACTCGAGTGACTGGCTATGTGCCAAGTGGGAGATTGTTGGATAATATGACCCATAGCGTCACTATTTGCACAGATCATTGTGTTGTTGTAGCAAATTAACTATGTAACAAGGAAATTGCACTCTCGTCATTTTGTGATTAGATCACCATAGATATATAAATGAAGAGAGGTCCCTATGATTAGTTCCTGGATTGAGATGATATGAGACAGTATCAGTCCACGAAGGATTAATCATTAAATATCCCTAGCCGTAGTATTATCGAGACTGGACATCGATAATGCGGAATAGGCTAGTATTGCACTTGTGCGCGTTGTGAGGGCACAACGGCATAGTTCTCATATATAAGTATTGGATACTTGTGCAAGTGCGATAGGAGGTCGTGTTTCACCGATGGTACGGGAAACAGCTTCGCTCTGGATAGACCCTTCGGATCCCATTGGTATTATGACTAGGTGTGTATGGGAGGCCGAAATCAAGGTAGGTGTGTATAGTCTTAACCTGAGACTTACATCGCTAATACTTACGACAATCGGTAAACTTTGGTTTTGGTGGTGGGGGATCTTAACTGGTTCTGTGTTCACCTCTTCTGGGTTTATCAGAGAATCGTAGTGTATTGGATGTGATGTCAAGACGAAAGTGTCACTCCAGTCATAATGGAGATGATGTCACGCAGGATACGGTATTAGTGCTCTTAAGTGATGCGCATCCAATCGTGATATTATGACCAGGTTATGAATATCCGATTATAGAGACTAGTTACCAGACATCCGATATGTGTTTCGGACGGGGCAGACACTTATCAAGCCCCAGCCCTAACACGTGACAATCTGATACTGGGCCGATATGCACAATACAATTGTATACTACGCTTGATACAGATCTAGATATTCTTTGATGAATATGTCGGAGAACTTGGGAAGACTTGGTGCTTTGCTAGGAGTCGAACTTGTCTCGTAAATCGGTAGAACGTAGTACTTGGTACGTACGTGATTCGGATACTCCGATGACCGTATTTACTGCCAGATTATCCGGGGATCTCATGGGTCGCTTCCCGATAATCCACCGATGACGCACAACTCGCACTCTTGAATAATCTGGGATTATATAGAGAGAGAGAGAAAAAAATCTAGGATTAATAACAGAGATATTTTATCCGGGATAAAATATCGTCTAAAGAGAGAGAGAACGATTAATTTGGAATTAATCGATGAATTAATATTCGATATATTAAATGAAATTAGATTTCGACGCGTAATTAAAATTAGATTTTAATTCGGGCAAACGAGTTAATTTAGAATTAATTTGTTAGCGACGTAAATAATAATTTCGCTAGGGGCAATTATTCGATTTAATTAACGTCGCGACGTAAGCTCGGTATTTCGGAAATATCGAACCCGAACGCATGAGTGCACATGGGCCCACTTTCATTTGGAAACGTGTGGGGCCCACATGACACATGTCATTCTAATGCATTGCATGTAGATAGTGTACAATGCACTCAATGTTATTGCATGTAGATAGTGTACAATGCACTCAATGTTATTGCATGGAAATTGAGTGTTTGACACTCTAAGACATTGCATGTTTTGTGTCATAATTTTATTATTAATTTAATAAATATTATGGCATAAATATAAATTGATTTTTGGTAAATCATTTTAACTTAACACAAAAACTTCTTCTCTCTCATTTCTCTCTTCTAGCTCACGCCCAAATGAAGAAATGTTACTGGTTTTGGAAGCCAGAAACCGTGAGCAATAGGGAAGCTAGAGTGGGTTTTCATGGTGAAAATTCAAGTGCTAGCACACTTACAAGTCTTGCGAAGGTGGTAGGGAGGTTCACCCATGAGGCGGGACTCATCCGACGGAGTTTGGAGCTTTGTTTTGAGACCCGAAATTCTGTTTTGCAGGGACAGTGGACTGTTGCAGTTTGGCGTGAAGGGCAGTACGTTTTTGGCCTTGATTTATCTTCAAATCGACATAACCGATCAATGTGAGTATTCTGCTACCTCCGTTGATGTATTCACGCATTATTTCATGTCTTGATTTGATCTTGGGACCTTAGAATAAACCAACACTAATTGTATCCTGAGTATCCGTCAAGAAAATAGTAGAATTCATGTCCCACCAATCTGTCTAGCATCTGGTAAATGAATGGTAGTTGGAAATGATCTTTTTGTGTTGCTTTGTTCAGCTTCATGTAGTCCATACACACTCTCCATCCAGTCACTGTCCTTGTTGGAATTAGCTCGTTCTTTTCATTTATGACTACAGTCATTTCTCCTTTCTTGGGTACACATTACATAAGACTCACCCAAGAGCTGTCAAAGATGGGGTAGATGATGCCTGCATCCAACCATTTGATGATTTCTTTCTTTACGACTTCCTTCATGAATGGATTCAGTCTCTGTTGATGCTCCAATACGGCTTTGTACTCATCGTTCATTGGGATTTTATACTTGCAAAATGATGGACTAATGCCTCAAATGTCTAATATAGTCCAACCAATAGCTCTATTGTGCTCGCGTAACACTCTCAACAACTTATCTCCCTGCACCAATGTTAGCGATGAAGAAATAATCCTAGGTAAATCAGAAGAGTTTTCCAAGTATGCATACCTGAGATGGTTCGAAAGTGGCTTTAGTTCCAGCTTTGGTGGTTCTTCAATCGAGGGCTTGATTCGCTCATTTTTCGGTAGTTCCAAGCTTTCCATAAATGGTGTCGATCTGAAGCGAGAGGCTCAATCAAGATAGTTGATGCATTCCAAAATCTTATCATCTAATTCTTTGTCAGTCTAGTTGGTGATGCATTCTTCAAGTTTGTCAGTGAAAAGTTACATTGCATCTATGTTCTGGATGATACTATCTATTACATCAAGTCTGAAACATTCCTCATCCTTTTCGTCATTCGGGAATTTCATGGCTTTGAAAACATTGAATGTTACTTCTTGGTCCTGCACCCTCATGAGTTCACTTTTTTGTACATCAATGATGGTTCGACCTGTAGCCAAGAATGGACTCCCGAGGATGATGGATACATCTTTGCTTCTTCCATGTCCAGGATAATAAAATCTGCTCGGAAAATGAATTTGTCGACTTTGACCAATACATCTTGCACTACACCTCACGGAAATATGAGTGATATATCAGCAAGTTACAGAGTGGCTGGGGTGGGCTTTGTTTCTCCAATCTGCAGTTTCCTGTAAATAGACAAAGGCATCAAGTTGATACTAGCACTTAAATCACACAAAGCCTTACTGAGGTAATGTTCTCCTATGGTGCAAGGGATGGTGAAACTGCCAGGATCTTTCAACTTTGGGGGAAGCTTTCTCTGAATGATGGAACTGCATTCTTTTGTCAATGCTACCGTCTCGTAATCTCCCAATCTTTACTTTCGTGACAAAATATCTTTCATTATTTTGACATAGCTGGGCGTTTGTTCCAACGCTTCTGCAAATGGAATATTGATATCCAGCTTTTTGAAGATCTCCAGGAATCGAGCAAACTGCTTGTCTAGTTTATATTTTTAGAGACGCTGTGGAAAAGTTGAAGGTGGAGTAAATCTTTCTTGATCATTTTCTTTTGCCTCTTTTTCCTCCATCTGTGGATCTGCTTCACTGTTTTCTTTTGGAACATTCTCAGTAGATGCCTTGACTCCAACATCTTTGTTGATTTTAGTGCAACTTTTCAAAGTGATGGCATGGCATTGCTCATTCCCTGTGTTCCTTGGATTTGGTTCTGTGTTGCTAGGAAGGGTACCTTGCAGTCTGTAACTCTCAGCTTTGGCCAGTTGTCCCAATTGATTTTCCAGTGCCTTTATAGAAGTTGATTGGCTTTGAAACATAGCATCGTATGATGCTGCTTATTTTTGAAACATAGCATCGTATGATGCTGCTTATTTTTGAAACATAACATCATATTTGGCTTCTTGCTTTTTCATCTGGGCAAGCACTTCTGCTATTCCTGGTTCTTTTTCATACTCTTGGCTTTTATTTTGCTTTTGGAATCCGAGTGGTGGATTGTTTTTTTGTCTTGAAGTGTTGCTCCATGCGAAATTGGGATGATTCCTCCAACCTGGGTTATAGGTACTGGAATACAGATTATTTCCGTGTCTG
>SKCR01043179.1:0-41820 GCA_019454045.1 Zanthoxylum bungeanum
ACATCCTCCAAAAGGTTTCCATGAAGGAAAGCAGATTTGGCATCCAGCTGTCATAATTCATAAATAAAATATGCAGCTTTAGCAAGCATTATCCGAATGGATTTAATCATGACAATAGATAAAAGGTTTCGTCATAATCGACACCATGTCGTTAATGATACCATTTCTTTATAAGCCTAGCTGTATACATTTATATGTTGCCATCCATGTATGTCTTCCTTGAAGACTCATATGGTACCAATAGGCACAATGCCTTCTGGTACATCAACCAGTGTCCAAACATAGTTGGTATACATAGAATCCATTTCGGATTTCATAGCACTTTGCCATAAAAGGATTCGATACCTTGTATCACTTCCTCATACGTAGCCAGTTCATCTTCCTCAATAAGATTGATATCTACATGAGGTGCGATCAGAAACCCATACCTCCCAGGTTATTTTCTGACTCTCTCCGACCTACGTGGTTCTTGTGTATTCGAAGATTATTGGTACAGTTTCATCCCTGATGAACTATTGGTGTTCCGTGAGGACTCAGTGCCTGGAACAGTATTACTCGATTTCATCGAGTTTTACTTTCCTCCCACTTACCACTGCATTTATGAATCCTCTTAGGAAAACCGCATGGAGAGAAACAATTACATTCTTCTCTTGTGAGTTGTATAAGTATTATACTTTGGTTTCCCTAGGACAACCTACAAATAGGCACTTATCTGATTTGGGTTCTAGTTTGGTATCATCCAAACATTTAGTGTATTGCACTGTTTAATGTATATCCTCATAAGGAAATTGTTAGCTCATAGCGACTCATCATTAACCTTACTATGTCTAACAAGGTTCGGTTTCTCTGTTCGGACACACCGTCAAATTGAGGTGTTCCGGGAGGAGTCCACTATGAAAGAATACCATACTCTTTCAAGTAATCTTGAAACTCATATGTTTAAGTATTTTACACTATGGTCCGACCGTAATGTTTTTAATACTTTTACCAGTCCGTTTTCTTACTTCATGTCGAAACTCTTTGAATTACTCAAAAGTTCCTGACTTGTGTTTCATAAGATACACATAACCGTAACGCGATGCCACATCCGTAAAGGTTACGAAGTATTCATATCCACACTCTAGCCTAGCTAGACATGGGCCCACTTACGTCACTATGAACGAGGGCTAACAGATCGGTGGCACTTGCACTTTTACCAAGTAAAAGATGTTTTAGGCACTTGGCCTAATAAACTAGATTCGTAGACATCATTTGAATTAGAATCAAATCCGTCATAGTATCCACTCTTTGAAAGTGTGGATATACGAGTCTTGTTAATGTGTCTCAGACAACAATGCCACTTTTAAGTCTCAACAGATTTATTCAGTTTGAGCTTTTGTTTGTCATATTATATGTTTGAGATTCATTTATATTCTAAATATAAATGTTGTTATTCACATCTAATGTGCTTATCTCAATATCAACTTTATAAATAAAACACTTAGTGTTTTAGAATATAAAGGTATACCCGCAACGGGTTATGCTAGATATAAAGATAATGTTTCTAGTCAAACTAGGTACATTATAACAGTTTCCTAATTTAAGTACATGCCCAAGGGGCAGTTCCAAAACTTAGGTTCCCACAGCCAAAACAACGACTCTCGTCCCGTTTCCGACTCGTAGGTCGATCTCATCTGAAGCTAATCTCCTGCTAATTAGCAGATCCCGCACATCAGTACATATATTTATGTACCACATCTAGTATCAAAAATCCAATTTTGAAACCAGTAGTGAACATGTTTATAACAAACATACATGAAGTCGGAGCCTAGTCCGTCTTCACTTCCTTCATGTCTGCCTTGTCCATACGGCAGTCACGCTTCCAGTGACCCTGTTTGCCACAGTTTAGGCAGACATCTTGGGATATGTCATTTGTCTTCCCAGAAGACTGTGACGATTTAGCCTTGCCATTTTCTTCACACCCCCAGAAGCTTTCGGCCAAACCTTGGCCTTCTGGGATGTCGAAGTAAGATGTGCCTTGCACTTCTTGCCCGTTTGCAAGCTCTGGCTCTGTCTCCTTGAGCATAGGCATTAACTCTCCAAGAGTTTTCTTATTGCAATTAGTATTTCTAAGATCTAATAATAGATTTATGAAGATCCTTCAATTTCAATATCATACTATAAGGATCTAATCCTTAGTTCTGACGAAGAAATTAAGGAGTCATTGCGGCAAGCATAACAGATTGAGCACTAAAGTTATCATCACCATAAGCTTCCAAAGCTCATGCTCCACTATTTGCTCAACTCCGAGCTTAGGCCCGAGAGGTCGCTCTATCAAATAGATTAACTTCTCAACTCGCAGGACTATACTGAGATTCTATTCCCAATCTGAAAATTAAAGCTACTTAAAGACATTTTCGCCCAGGATTATGTTTTAAACGATAATCTTTCAGTTATCTTGATTCCAATAGTCCAATTATCCAATCAACGGTTTCAGGTATAATCAAATATAATGATTACTATAGTCTAATTATATAATCAACTACTATTTGATTGGTTAAATTCAAATATATTGATTACTATAATCCAATTATATAATCAACTATAAACGAAGTAGTTTGAATACAGTCCAACTGTTTAATTTAAACAACAATTGAGTATTACTCCAACTAATATATTTATAAAAAATTAATGACGAAATATGAAATGAGCGCGTATTGGCAAATATCTAAACAAAATTGTAAATTTAATATTTGCCTCCCACTATTTTTCGGCGAGTCTCTAACCCCATGTGGAGTACTCAGGAAACCTAGTTTCCTAGTGGGCTAGGATCCCGTTAAATAACACACAACCTTGACTTTGGCCAACAAGTTATATGAAACTTAATTAGGTAGATCTCTAAGATCAATTGGATCCCATCTAATTCCTAGATCCAGTAGGTGGACTTCCAAGTCCGAAACATATATCCAATATATGCTAATATATCCAATATATTCCCTAACTTTTTCCTCTGAATCAACTAAGCCTTGGCTTTGGCTCAACAAGCTTAATAAAACCAGTTAAGCGTGACCCATTGACAGTGGGAAAACTTCGTAATCGAGGCCGATGAACAATAAGTGACCTTGACTTTGGCCAACAAATCACAACTTGCCCAAGGCGTACGATATGGAACAAAGCCTTCATGATTCAAACACATCCGCGATGGACAAAGGTCTTGACTTTGGCCAACAAACCAATGCCAATCTTGGATCTTGGGAGAGAATCACTCAATGGAAGGAAAAATGCTTAATATAAAATGAGGGTTTTTGTCGCGATTTGGCAACCAATTTATTATCTTTGATTAGGTCTCATCATACACCCTTAAGCATGCATTCTAAAACCATAATAAGGCGCGATATAATTTAATAATGATATGCGGATGGATATACAACAAACTTGTTCCTAGAACAAATCTCTCTCTTTCCTCTCTCCCGCTAGTACTATTCATACTTCTACCCAATTACATAATACTTCTAAAGAAACCTCATTTACATTGAGGGGAATAGGTGAGAAGAGAAATACAATGAGAAAAGAGGTAATAGGCTGGACACACAGGTCCAATTTAATAAATTCTAAATTTATTACAATAATTTCCAAAATTGCCCTCACCCATCTAATATCCATCCGATATACATTATTCATACATACATCCAAGTATTTACACAAAGTATGTTATCAATCAATCTAATCCAATTAATTAATCTTTGATTAGTGACCATCCAATGTTCAAACAACGATTTGATTTGCTTGAGTCAAACTCGTTTAAGAATAAATACTCAAAGTAAGTATTCTTGAATTATATCGAACTACAATTTTAAATCCAATTTAAATTGTATTCAATACTAATTCATATTTAATTCCAAATTAAATAATTACACTTATTTTTGTGCCTTAAAGACTTGGATTCTAAATCTAATCTTATCGGGTCTCAAAGGCCCAATTAGTATCCAATACTATTCAATTAAAGTCCAATGGGCTTTCAATTAATTCTTTAGGCATGGGCTTTGACAATTATGGGTCAAACCCAAGATGCCAAGGCCCAATTAGGAATCACCATATGCCATAAATCAATTTAGGCCCATTGGGCCCAATTAAAATTTTAAAGGCCCAATTATCATATTTGGACTTTATGGAAATGGTTTTAGGCCCAATTGGATCCAACCAATTATCCTAAACCAAACTTGGCCCAACCAAGCCCATTAAGCCCAAATACAATAAATTAAATTAATTCATTATCCAAATTACAAATTAATTCAATTCAAGTGTAATTACCATAATTAATTAATTAATCTAATGCTTCCAAAACAATAATTAATTCAATTAATCATGCTCTACATTTCCAATTCATGTCCAACACAAATTGAAGCAAAATCAATCTTATAACATGCATCATGGCTCACGGAAATTGTGCATAAAATAACACCAATTTGATTTCAATCCAATTAAATCAACATACAAGATTTATTTCATGCTTTAAACATATCCATTTGTCTAAAATCAAAAAATCACCATGAACACTTTCGGCCATGTCATAAGGATTTGGGGATTTTTGATCTAATCAATTTATCACAAATCCAACAATGCAAAAATCCAAATTCAACATTATATAAACATAACCCAACAACTAATTTAGGAAAATCAAGCTCCAAACATAAAATTCCCAAATTAAAGTCTTGAATCCGAGATTTTCAAATCAAACTTAGATCGCTCTGATACCAATGTAAGTGTTCCTAGAACATGCCAAGATCGTCTAAGAGTGATTTGTGTGTGAATAAAATCAAAAGAGTTGCGGAAAATACTCACGTTGATAGGATGAGTTCAAAACTTTTTTGTATTTCAGTGAATTTCAAGTCTTCTTGAGTTTCCAACACTTGGGTGAGTTTCCCTATCATCTTGATTCACTCCTTTAAGTGCTAGCTTGGAACAAAATGAAAGAAAAAATTTCTCCTCCAAGGAGATGAAGATTCAGCCATGGTGTGAGAAGGAGAGAAGATGAAGTTTTCTTTGTATTTTGTTTCTAAAACATAATCCCCAAGTCAAAGTCACTAAGTTTTGTATATCCTTTTCCAAAAAAGAAAATACAAGTATGTTGGACAAGTTTCCAACAAAACCAATCAATCATTTTTATCACCAAAAATGTGACTTATGATGTAAGTTGGTGGGACCCACTTTAATTCAAAATTCAAGTGGCATGCTCCACACACTTCGGGCTCGATTTCGCTTAATCCGATTAAACGAATTTTCCGTCGCAACATAATTAAATCTAATTTAATTAAATAATAATGCCTAGAAAAATTATTACGGAAGTCGCTTACGAATTAATTCTAAATTAATTCGTTCGCTCGAATTAAAATCCAATTTTAATTCCGCATTGAAATCTAATTTCAATTAATTTATATAATATATTATTCTAGCCCAATTAAATAAATTAAATAGAAAAATCTAATTAAACTATTAAATTTATTTTACCGATTAATTCCAAATTAATCGTGTTCTCTCTTTCGATGAATTTAATCCAAGATAAATTCTCGTCGCAATTAATCCTAGATTAATTCTTTCTCTTTTAATTAATCCCAGATTATTTTATTACCGTAATTATTCCCAGATTAATTTTCTCTTTCATAATTAATCCCAGATTAATTTTCTGTTCGAGTCAAATCTCAACGGTGAATCTTCGGGAAGCGACCCAAGAGATCCCTGGATATGCTGGCAGTAAATACGGTCATCGGACTATCCGAATACGTGCATACCTGGTACCACGTTCTCACTGATTTACAAGACATGGTTGGCTTCTAGCAAAGCACCGTGCTTACCCAATTCTCCAGAAATATTCTTTAAAGGAATATGTAATCTTTGTCAGGCGTAGTATACATAGTATTGCATATTACGATCCAGTATCAAAATGTCACATGCTAGGCCTGGGGCTGGAATTGTGTCTGCCTCGTACGAAGCATAAATCGGATCTCTGGTAACTAGTCTCTATAATCAGATAATCATGACCTAGTCATATTATCCTGATAGCTGCAGCATAAAAAAGTACCAGTTCTGTATCCGGCGTGATCATCATCTCCATATGACTAAAGTGATACTTCCATCTTGACATCACACCCAAAACACTACGATTCTCAGTATACCCAGAAGAGGCGAACACAGAACCTGTTAAAGCCCCGGACGACCAAAACCAAATTATACTGATTGTCGCAAGTATTAGCGATGCAAGTCTCAGGTTAAGACCAAATACACCTACCCTGATTCAGATTCCCATAGACACATAGTCATACTACCAATGGGATTCCGAGGGGTCTATCCAGAGTGATGAAGCTGTTCCGTACCATCGGTAAACAGAACCTCATATTACACTTGCATGAGTATAAATACCCAAATATACGAGAACTATGTTGTTACACTTCCATAACGCGCACAAGTGTAATACTAGTCTATTCGGTATTATCGATGTCCAGTCTCGATAATACTACGACTAGGGATATTTAATGATTAAACCTTTTGTGGATTAATATTGTCTCATATCTTATTAATCTGGAACTAATCATAAGGACTTTGATCATTTATATATCCCGGTAATCCAATTACAAATGATAAATGAGCAATTTCCTTTGTCACATAGTTAATTTGTACAACAACACCATGTTCTGTACAAATAATGATGCTATGGGTCATATTTGTCCAACCACCACCAGTTCACATCAAGACCACTTGTGGTGATTCGCTTAACTACTAGTTATATTGTACATATTGGTTGCTTAAGAATTTAAGATTCCCTTATTTACTTATCAGTTATTGACTCCCATCTAACTGTATTTCTGTTCGAAACTACCCAAATTACTTCTTCCAGTATTTTTGAGAATTACTTTCTTTGACTACCTTTCCGTTTTTGAACTTTTATCCACCGTAAGGCCATGTTTCTCATAATTTATAAGGTTATTACTTTAAACTTAACCTTGTCCATAGTGAATTCAAACCTTTTCATTCCTTATAAAATATTATCATCTTACAATTCTGATCTAAATTCTCTTAGATTTCTCTGGTTCAACTATTTTGTTATCTCATGATCCGTCTATCCTGATAGTTATTCTCCTTTATTTTCTGTATTCCATAACTTTTATCAAGTTTTCTGATATCTACATTAACTATACCATCACTATGTTATACCATCTTTCTCATTATCTTCTGCATCCTTCATTATTATGTCCATATTCCATCTCTTAGCTTCAAACTATGCTGCTAAGATTAATGGTAATTCACTCTTAGGGACTACAACATATATATATCTCTATTGTATTTTCCTGCTATAAATTACAACTATACCATTTAGTCTTTTTACTTGAAATAGTACTCTAGTTAACTCTTTAGTATCCCAAACCCCATGGATCTATTCTTCCAACTTTACATGAATTCCTACTAGCACTGATCTAATTCATAATCTTTTTACTGGTATTGCACGCTTGTATGTGAAATCTTATATCAATTTCCCTGATTTCTTGTCAATCCCAGAAACTTTTCTACATCTTTTCCAATTGGTTTACCCTAGGGTATATCATTCTCAGGTTCCTTTACAAATATTTTCAGTTATATATATATATATATATATATATATATATATTGGAAAAGGTTGGGACAAGCATTTTATGTCCCAACAGGTATCAACATCCTTGTCTTGGTTCATGTATTCTATAACTGGTAATGTCTATTATTCGAATATATATAATCAATTTTCCTTATGTCGTTCAGTTTATCTGTTTAAGTGTCTGGATTTAGTTGTCTAGAATCTCTACGCCCTTTTTGGTATTTCAAGTCATTTGAAAACTTCCATAGTTGAAACAAGTCCCTTGCATCCTTTTATCTTTCTAACTATCCTTCTTGATTCGAAAAACTTTCCATCAATACGAAGTATTCAAAGACTTTTTGATCTATTTGAAATATATTTTTTTGGGAAGGAATAAATCTTTCGAGAAAGAAATGAACCTTACATAGGTCTACTCGACATTATTCTCTTGCTCAAGCTTGCTATATTTCTCTTACTCCTTTAAGTTCTAGCATTTTTTCTTATTATCCCATCATATATCACTACCTCTTACTATCTCTGGTCGCTTTAAACATCAGTAGATCACTTTTTCACTTATATCATAGATTTCTTTTCCCACTCCCTTGAGTGAATATTATCAAAACTTACTATCGGGTCTCATAAATTGCCTGTACTTCTGGTAATAGATAAGAATCACTATAGAATAATTCAAAACTTGGATATATAGTATAGTTACTTTCATAAGGAAAAATATTTGAATAGCTTGGGAAAGCTTACTAACCTCTCTATAGAGTTGAAGACGTACTCGAGGATTATATACTGGAGAGGTAGTGCCTCGCATACGGGCATCCCAGATATACCACGTATACAAAACCCTAACACTCTACTCACTGCAGTCACTGACTCCCTAGACCATGCTTCGATACCATCTTTGTAACATCCCCAATCAGGGAGATGCTACCGGCAGGGAATAGGCCGTACTATCCCTCTGAGCCTCAAACCAATCTGACTGATCAATACAGTTACACTCATCCCAAATATAAGTTCATACAAATGGTCCATTGCCCAACACAATACTCATAGAAATACATCTCAAGTTTCCATACAATGCATTCAAAAATAACATTACACTACAATATGATGTTTGACACACTCAAAGACTGATACTGCCTTCTGGACACAACCTAGTGGACTCAGCACCCGAGTGACTGCCATCAGTATCCATCCTCTCGAACTCGTCCTTCAGATTTACCTGTAAAATAAAATACTGGGAGTGGGGGTTAGGTTTTTTGAACAACCTAGTGAGTAGACAATTTAAAAAAATGAAACTGATATGCTTTATAAAATCCATGGTTCCAAAACCAAAATCATCTCAAGAATCAATATTTCCTACTCAAAAAATATTTTCTAGAATTCTCTAAGTCGTGAGTTCTCTTGAGAACTCCTTTATAAAACCATTCTCTTTAAAGAATCAAGTCCAAAAAGTCCATCTCTGAATTTATAAATAATAAATCTGATTTTCCTGTCCGAAAACCTTTATGAAAACCATTCACATATTTATATGTAAAATCATTTGTAAAATTAACTGTCAATCTGTACAATAATCCCGTGGTCTTGGGGCGTTGTACGCACAGTCCCCCAAGCCACTAAGCCAGTAAACAGTGGTGATATCAGTGCTACCAACCTGTCTCTGAAAAATCTGGGTCTATGGGCGTTGTACTCATAGTCCCCCTAGCCCAATAACCAAGATCTAGAGGCATCTGTCATCACTAGTCCAGTATCCCGTGTGCACACGTCTATATCCGGTATCAATACCGATACCCATCAATACCATATCCGTTAATTCCATATCCATATCAAATTACATCTAAGGTGGGTTTTCCCCCATGTCTCCAAAATCATAAATCCATATCTTTGAAATCATTTTCATCATCAAAGCATTTATCTGAAACCAAGCTTTATCAAAAGCTTAAATCATATATCTTATTCACATGAAATTGTCATTTTAAATGAAACCAATAAATCAGAGATCTGTAAAATCATATCAGAAATCACAATTAAAAAATTTAAACAATTACTCCCAGATAAGAGAAAAATATCCACTCACAGTGCTACGGAAATTCGGGTACGGTATGCGGTGTAGGTAATCTTCAAGTGTCCGGTCGGTGATCTAAGGCCAAGGAAATCATTAGTTATCCTTGCAATAAAAGTATATACAATCAATGGTTGATGTTATGCTTATGATATGACTTATCATGTGTCTACTCATTTATACAAATCCCTTAGAGTGCCCCCAAAAATTTTAGGATATAACTGGAACAATTGAAAATATCTCCTGGAAATGTGCCTCGCGTCGCGATTCTACTCACCCTGCGTCGCGACGCGCCCAGCCCAGTATAAATACAGAATCTATTTCCCCTTCCAGCATGCGTCGCGACGCCAGGGTGTTTTGCGTAGCGACGCATCGCCGTTTCCAGGACAAAAATTGCAATCTCATTTCATACATCATTCCTCAACATTACACAAGCTACAACCATAACAAATACATTACATATCATCAATTCCACTCTTAAACACTATCTTAGAACCAAATCATAATCATTTATAAACCCCAACTCAAATTCATACCTAGGGATTTCACAATTTGGGGGGTTTTTCAAATTACTAACTTCCAAACACAACAATCATGGAAAACAACATCAAGCACACCCAATCAACACACAACAATCATCAAATCATCTAAACTCATTATATCAAGGATTTCGGTCAAGCTCATCTCACCTTGATTTCATTTTTTTTTCTTCACTAGCATAACCTTATAAGCTCCCTTTTCTCTTTTCCAAGCTTGCATGTGATGATTGAAGCTTGGATTACAAGATTTTGGTTCAAGAAATGAAGAAAATTCTGGATTTCCCCTTCTCTCTCACGTCTCTTCATCCCAAAAATGTGAATGGTGAAAGAGTAATGTTCCCTTTATATACTAGGGGCATATGGTAAAATGGAGTAAATGAAAAAAATGTTAAAAACTTTATGAATTTCCCAAATCAGTCCTTAGGCACAGTTCTTCCGAATATGATTTGTATTTTTGGTCTGTTTCAACTTCGAATTTGAAGAAATGTTCAATATGAAAGTTGTCGATCTCAGTCTTAGATTTCCAAAGATATAAAATACATAAAAATTGAAAATTGTATGAGAAAGTTACAGTCTGAATACTAAAGGCTGTCCGCATTGAACCTTAAAGTGAATTTCTTAACGGTAGTACAAGGAATTTGTCATATAAGCTTAAAGTAATTTCATGAGCCTAATACACACTTTCATATAATCAAATAATAGGTATTATTCCATTTCTAACTTAGTATTAATCGGGCTACCGGGGTGTTACATAAAGTGTGAGTTGTTTATCCATATCTAGAACAACTTCCAGATCTCCCAAGAATTTCCAGAGCAATACTACTTCCTTAGCTACTTCACATGCTACCACATACTTAGCCTCCATAGTCGAGTCAACAACACAAGATTGCTTTATGCTCCTCCACATAATGGCCTTACCACCTAGGATATACACTGATCCAAATGTTAATTTTCTAGAATTGACATATATCTGAAAATCAGAGTCTGTATATCCCATAAGGATCATATCCTTACCAGAATATACAAGCATATAATTTCTCATTCTCTTAAGATACTTGAAAATATGTTTCACAGCCACTCGATGAACCAATCCTAGGTTAGAGTGAAATCTACTAACTACTCCCACAACAAAACAGATGTCTGATCTCGTGTATAACATAGCATACATGAGACTATTAACTGCTGAGGCATATAGGATATGTCTCATTTCCTCAACTGCTTGAGGTGTTAGGAGACTGTTTCTTTGACAAATGAATTCCATGTCGATAAGGCAAATTACCTTTCTTGGAATTTTACATCCCAAATCGCACAAGGATATTGTCGATATATGATGTTTGAGACATAACTGATAGTCGTCTCTTACGATCCCGAAGAATCTGGATCCCAAGTATATAACTGGCCTCTCCCAAATCTTTCTTTTGGAATTGATTAGCTAGCCAGGTTTTCACATCCAATAATATTTTTACATCATTCCTAATGAGTAAAATATCATCGACGTACAAAACGGGAAAAACCATATTTCCGTCAATGATGTGCTTTTATACACAAGGCTCATCGACGTTATGCTCAAAATTATAAGACTTGATCGTGGTATCAAATCTTATGTTCCAAGATCGAGATGCTTGCTTAAGTCTATAAATGTACCTTTGCAGCTTGCAAACCTTTTACTCTTGACCTTGGGTTATGAACCTCTTTGGTTATACCATATAGATATATTCATCAAGATTTCCATTCAAAAGTACAGTCTTGATAACCATATGCCAGTTATCATAGTCATAATATACAGCAATGGAGAAATAGTGCGAATGGATTTGAGCATTGCTACTTGCGAGAAAGTCTCCTTATAGTCAACTACCTCTTTCTATGTATAACCATTATCCACTAGTCTAGCCTTGAAGGTCTTTACCTTCCCATTTTCCCCTCTTTCTCTTATTGATCCACTTGTAACCTATAAGTTTTACACCATCATGTTGGTCTATAAATTCCAGACTGAGTTATAGTACATAGATTTCATCTCGAGGTTCATGACTTTGAGCCATTCTTATTTATCAAAATCATCCATTGCACTACGATATGTCAATGGATCATCTACACCATCACTGGATATGATAACTTGTGCCTCTCCAAATCCTAGATAGCGATCAGAGTGTCGTAGAACCCTCCCACTGCGTCTACATGGCAGATCATTCTAACATACTTGCATTTGACGCTGAGATGTCAAAAGTGCTATATTTCTGTCAACAGTTGTTGATGATGGTATGCTGATCGAACCAGCAAGTAACTCCTCGAGTAACACTTTACTTCTAGGTTTGAACTCCCTCATATAATTCTCCTCAAGAAACATAGTGTTTGTCGACACAAACATTTTGTTATCTTCCGGACTATAAAAAAACCCACCCATAGTCTCTTTAGGATAACCTACAAATAGGCACACCTGAGAACGTGGCTCTAATTTAATAATCTTACTTTTCAGTACATATGCTGGACACCCCATGATCGGCTAGCAAACACACACAAGCGCACGTATCATTCAAGTAGTATAAAATGTATCGATCCCACAAGGACTTAATACTTATGCTATAAATTATGAAGCTAAATTTCTACAAGTATCTAATTGATTTGATTGTTGGTTGGATGGTGATTTTTATCTAAAACAAGTTAATAAAACAAAACAAAGGTAAACTCTAAAAGAAATCAATAATATGAAACTATCTAGGGTTGTGGATCCTTCCAATATTCTTCTAAAAATGAAGTGATTATCTTATACTTGTGTAATATGTTGGTTTATTAATCTGGAACACAAAGATATGCAAAAGCCTCCGTCGATGG
Source organism: Zanthoxylum bungeanum (assembly GCA_019454045.1). Lineage (NCBI taxonomy): Eukaryota > Viridiplantae > Streptophyta > Magnoliopsida > Sapindales > Rutaceae > Zanthoxylum > Zanthoxylum bungeanum. The sequence continues at coordinate 13,022 of SKCR01043179.1, forward strand.
TCGAATGCAAACACCCAAAGTGACCTAATTAACTATATGTCTATGTTAATTAAGAAACTCCGAATTTATTAAGATCAACATCCAATTATGACTACCCACGCCCGAAAAGTATATGTCTATCCTGGAAGGAAATCTCTAAGGTGAAATCTTGAGCTATTGAGTCTAAGGCTGAAACCTAAAATCTCTTCGTCAAGGTCATTTTAAGTTTACCAAATCAATCTTATTAGTGGTTAATTAACAAGAAGCATTAAGTTTAAGGCTCAATAAATAAACCACAACGTCACACAAGACACAAGATAAATCAACTTAAAAAACCATTTATATTGGAATTCATCACAACCCTAGATATTGTATTTAGTTACAATACATACCTAGGACTACTAAAGACATAAATAAATAAAATATCATAAAACAAGTTGAAAACTAAAAAGTTGAAATAAAACAATGAAATAAAATGCTCGGGTTAGGGGATCCACTTTTAATATTTCAAATCTAGAAATCTCTCTTATTATAATATATAAATTTGCATTATATTACCAACCGACCATATAGGCAGTATCCAATTAAGTCTTGTTTTAATTAATTCCAACAAACCATAAATGCAGTATCCAATTAAGTCCGGTTAAAATTAATTTAATTAAGTCCAACCGACCATAAAGGCGGTATCCAATTAAGTTAGATTTTAAGATAATTTATATATTATAAAATAAGGGAGATTAATCTAAATTATAATAATAAAAGTTTCACCTTTCACCCCAGTAAAAAGAAGTTACCTATTCATGCTTTAAGTAAAACAAACAAAGTTTTATTACTAAAATAAAAAGAAAATACAAGAAAGCTGAAAATAAACAAACAAGATACTCTTTTCTTAGTATTCCAGAGAAATTCCCAGAAGAAAGTATAAAAATTTCCATCAATTGAGGCTGCTATTTATAGGCTCCAAAACTGGTGCGCGTCGTGACGCGCACTATAGTAGTATCGGCAGACTAATTATTGAGTCGGTGTTAGTTATTTCCATCGCGATACGAGAAACAGTGATGACAAGTGTCGGCAAGCTGTATTATTGGCCCAACGTCGCGACGCGTTGAGGGTTTAACGTTGCGACGTGCCTTGTAAAATTTCAATTTTGCCTTTTTGATCCAAATTTCATCATTTTAGCCTCGAATTGATTCTAGTGAGTCCCGATATTTTATTTATCTACAAAATAAACACAAACACATCAAAACGTTCATAAAACTCGAGAAACTATAGAAAATATTAAGTAAAAGGGTGGTAAATATTGATATATTTTTTGCTCATCACACCCTCAAACCTAACATTTTACTAGTCCTTGAGCAAAACAAACAAAACAAAATGAAATAAACAACTTTAAAATAAATTAACTTTAGCCACTTTCGTAAGGATCACAGTTGCATTTAGTGTATGCAACAAGCCTTTAAACCCCTAAGTGTCCCTAGTAGACGAGTTATAGTCTCGTAAGGGTTTACAGCGATAATACCCACAAACATCAATCAAATGTATAATCGATCACACAAAACAAGATAAACAAGTTAGTAACTAAACAAGTGAAATTCTTATCCAAGTTAATAATTGTTTTCTTTCTTTCTAAATTATTAAATAAGTAAATTATCCTATACTTTTTTACTATTCTCCATATATAAAACTAACAAGGTATTAATCAATTCATTGTGCCCACAATATTCATAAGTGTAGCTGAAAAAAAATAGTAATATTTTTGTCCTAAAGTTATATCAGAATTCACACCTTTTTGGCAATTGATTTTTATGTACAATTGTTTTTATAACATCTTTAATCCTTATGGCGAGCTTTGGGCCAGTGACTCCCAAACCAATTGTCTTTAGGGCACTAGGTGTTAAGACACACATACGGACTTAATTGCTCGGATCTCAGATGTTAAAAGCTCCACTGTTTGACGTGAACAGTCACTGCTTACTGAGACAAGACGTTCAGTTACTAAGTAGAAACTTTATTATTATTACCTCAGGTTTTTACCTTTTGACTCGAACAATCACTACTTAATAAGGCAAGACGTCCGGCTACTAAGTAAAAGCACGGTTAGTTATTTATATACACATTTTTTCATTGCTTTTAGGTGCTACTTCCAATAAAGTAGAGCACTGAATTTTACAAATTTTCACTTATAACTCATGTTCGTATGTTATCATGTATGTTGATAATATCTCTCAAATGAGCATATGAAGATCAAATTTAGTCAATATTATGGAGAATTAACAAATTTAAATAATTGAAAAGGAAATAAACAAAAATTAACTTGTTACGAATTAGGCTGAGATACGTCTGAGGAGCGGAAACTCATTACACAGCTATCTCAAACACAATTCCACTTGGTTAGTAAAGTTAAAAACATAAAAAAAAATTATTTTTTATTTTTTATTTTTTCATTTATTTTTATTTTTTATTTATATTTTTTTAATAAAAACAAACAAACAACATAAAAACAAATAAAAATAAGATACTAATCAACTATTCCCTCCCCCAAACCTATTTGAGACATTGTCCCCAATGTCTAAAAAGAATAAGAAGAGTTTAGAAGACAATACCTGGTTGGTGTGGAATTCTACATCTAAAACGAATACTACAAATTAAGATCCAGATTTATTCTACGCTTTTTACCACGATCATTATCGGACCAAGTCAACTTGGAAAGGATAAGGTCGATCTTTGGTTCAAAGGATAAGAGTTGGTTAATTAAATTATTGGCTGTTTTGGCAGTGAGAAAGATATCTTTTACTGGTTTTGAAAGAAACCCATTTCTCCTGGCATCTTCAAGAAACACAAAAAGAAAATCAAAAAATCCGTCAACATTAAATAGTCTAATGGGTTTCCGGTGAATGTTCAAGTTCGCCCAAGATATCACTGTGAATATTTCCTCCATCGTGTCCAGTCCACCTGGTAAAGCAATGAAAGCATCAACATGGTTAATCATTTCAAAAAGTCTTTCGGACATACCTGAAACAAAACATTCCTCTCTGTTTGATTTTCCGATAAGATTTGCATCTGCCAAAGGTTTTGGAATGACCCCCAAAACTTGATTGCCACATTCTTGTAAAACCTTTGAAACGTACCCCATTAGTCCAATATTACCACTGCCATATACTAAGTGCATATTTCTCTCTGTCATGACTCTACCCAATTCTTTCGCTGCCTCAATAAATTCTGGCTTAGATCTAGAACTAGTTCCGCAAAACACACAAATATTAATGACTCATCTTCTTAAAGTTGCTTCCATTTTTTCTTTACTCTCTCTAATTTGGATGTGTTGAAGAGAGCAATGACGAGCTGAATTTATAGATCCTGAAAAAGGGTGAGTAAAAATTGCACTAGTACCTGCCAAATGAAAATTATTAGATGTACAATAAAATAACTCGTGAAAGTCAAAAAGTCTGGATCTTGTCAGCAAAAATAAAAGGAATCAAAATATAACAAATCAAAATAATTATGTAAAGACAAAGAAATCAAAACAATAATATGTATAGGTAGTTGTGATTGTGGCTCACATATTCCTCTGGTTTTACGTCCAATAACGGCTTGAATGACCTCTATGGGTCGAGGATAGCTTCCCATCCAATTTTCTTATAAATTGGCAAACAAGGTATTTTAAAGTCAGATTCCCGATACTCAATTATTGTTTTTCTCTTCAAAACTATGTATGTAAATTGTGAATCGCATGATCGACATATACACTAGGATGCGTCTCAAGAGTCAATGATATGCCATCTAAAGACTCCTTACTCATGCCATCCCTAATGAATTTTATTTTATCTTCGTGATTATCAGACATCATTCCTAAAGAACGACAATGAGTATTGCATGTATAGCGTGCACATTTATAACAAACACCTAATCGATTAGCTCTTCTTTTCTTAGCATAGGTGATTTTTCCTAAATCATGCAGAAATGAAATGAAAGAGTCAGATGACTCACTTGCCAAACGGACTCGTGCTTCAATTATCCAATGAATATCATTATGAATATCTTGGATCATAAGAAGCCTCATTCTTTCAATGCGAGCTTTGTAGACTTTCATCAGAGAGTTTTGAGAGAGAGAAGGAAAATGCTTATGAAGATTTGCGAGAGTTTCCTCCATCTTGTCTTGTGACTTTTCCTACAAAAATAAAACACACAAATTTAAACACATAATATCTCAATATATACATAAATTATGTGGGTTGCCTCCCCGCTAGAGCTAAGTTTAACGTCGTTAGCTAGACATGACTGATCAAAATGCTAGGCTGGATTGGCCAATGTGAGACTCTCTTTTTGACGCTCGATGGTTCCTCCCCAATAAAGCTTGACAAATTGGTTGTTGACCTTGAATATGTCGTTGGAGTTGGGGTCATGTAACTAAAAGGCTCCGTATGGTATCACTTGGGTGATCAAAAATGGACCTGACCAACGTGATTTCAGCTTGCCAGGGAAAAGTTTTAACTTTGAGTTGTATAATAACACCTGCTGCCCTGGTTCAAGTTATATGCGCACTATTTTCTGATCATGTCACTTCTTGGTCTTTTCCTTGTACAGTTTGGCATTCTCATAAGCATGGAGATGAAATTCCTCTAATTTATTTAATTGCAATAGCTTTTTCTCCCCCGCTGCTTGCAGATCAAAATTTAGCTTTGTTAGTGCCCAATATGCTTTATGTTTGAGCTCCACATGCAAATGGCATGCCTTTCCAAACACTAGTCGATATGGGGATATTCCAATTGGTGTCATGAAAGATGTCTGGTAGGCCCATAATGCATCATTCAGTTTTCTGGACCAGTCATTCCTCGTTGAACAAACAGTTCGCTCCATTTGATTTCTCTGTTGGAAACTTCAACCTGCCCACTTGACTGCGGATGGAAAGCAGTGGCAACTTTGTGAGTAACTCCGTATTTGGACAGGAGTGCATCAAAATACTTGTTACAGAAGTGTGTTCCACCATCAATGATGATTGCCCGAGGTGTTCCATAGCGAGTGAAAATATTTTTCTTGAGGAAATGTAGAACCACTTTGGAATCATTCAATGGTAGTGATGTTGCTTCAACCCATTGGAGAAGTAGTCTACTACAATCATGATATACATGTTTCCATATGATGGAACAAATGGTCCCATAAAGTTAATCCCCCATACATTAAATATCTCTACTTCGAGAATGTTTTGAAGAGGTCTTTCATTTCTCCTTGAAATATTTCCCATTCTCTGGCACATGTCACATTGAAGAACGAATAAATGAGCAACTTTAAACAAGGTGGGCTAAAACAAACCTGATTACAACACTTTGGTCGTGGTTTTGTTTCCACTGAAGTGTCCGCCATACGGAGATGAATGACAATGCTACATGACACTATTGACCTCATCATGTGGTGCACAATGCCGTAATAACTGATCAGCACAACGTTTGAATAGGTACTGCTCATCCCATACTTAGCTTTCTTTGAAGAATTTCTTTCTTTGTTGATGTGTCCATTCCAACGGCCATTTCCCCGATACTATGTAATTCACATAGTCTGCATACTATGGGAATTCCTACTACTTGATGGAAAATAACTGTTCATCTGAAAATATTTCTTTGATTGTCAGCTCAGTGCCAGTTGTACCTCTTTTTTCGAGTCTCGACAAGTGATCTACCACTTGATTTTCTGTCCCCATTCTATCATGGATTTCCACATCAAATTCTTGCAGTAGAAGCACCCAAAGGATCAATCTGGGCTTGACATCTTTCTTTTCTATCAGGTATTTGATTGTTGAATGATCTCTGTAGACCATCACTTCGGGACCCAGCAAATAAGAGAGGAATTTGTCAAAAGTAAACACAATTGCAGCAACTCCTTTTCAGTTGTTGTGTAGTTGAGTTGTGCTTCATTCAAAGTTTTTCTGGCGTAGTAAATGGTGTGAAAAACTTTCGCCTTACGTTGTCCCAAAAATGCACCTACAGTAAAATCACTAGCATCACACATTACTTCAAATGGAAGCGTCCAATTTGGTGCTACTATGATGGGAGCAGAGACCAACTTCTGTTTCAAGATCTCGAAAGCATGGTGGCATTCTTTGGTGAAGTGGAATGGCACGTCTTTCTCTAGCAGATTGCATAATGGTTTGGAAATCTTGGAGAAGTCTTTGATGAATCTTCTGTAAAATCCTACATGCCCAAGAAAACTTCGAATCCCTTTGACAGATAATGGTGGAGGTAGTTTTTTCTATCGTCTCAATTTTTGCTTTGTCTACCTCGATTCCCTTCTGTGAGATTTGATGTCCTAGGATAATGCCTTCATGCAACATGAAATGCATTTCTCCCAATTCAGTATCAGATTTGTATCTTCACATCTTTATAATATTTTTTCCAGATTTTACAAGTAGTGGTCGATCGAGTTTCCAAACACTGAGAAGTCATCCATGAAGACTTCTATGCTTTGTTCTACCATGTCTGAAAAGATGGCCATCATGCATTGTTGAAATGTGGCAGGAGCATTACAGAGTCCTAATGGCATCTTGCGGAATGCAATAGAAATCATACCCCGCTAGTCTGTATAGTACCTGGTCAATGAATGGTATGGGAAATGATCTTTCTGTGTGGCTTTGTTCAGCTTCCTGTAATCCATACACACTCTCCATCCAGTCACAGTTCTTTTTGGAATCAGCTCATTCTTTTCGTTGGTGACTACAATCATTCCTCCTTTATTGGGTACACATTGCATAAGGCTTACCCAAGAGCTATCAGAGATGGGGTAGATGATATCTGCATCCAACCAGTTGATGATTTATTTCTTCACAACTTCCTTCATGATTGGATTCAGCCTTCGTTGATGCTCCACTGTGGCTTTATACTCATCATTCATCAAGATTTTGTGCATGTAAAATGAAGGACTAATACCTCGAATGTCTGCTATAGTCCAGCCAATAGCTCTCTTATTCTCGCGTAGCACTCTCAGCAACTTATCTTACTGCACCCATGTTAGCGATGAAGAAATAATAACAGGTAAATCAGAAGAGTTTTCCAAGTATGTATACCTGAGATGGCTCGGAAGTGGCTTTAGTTCCAGCTGCGGTGGTTCTTCTATCTAGGGCTTGACTCACCCCTTTGTCGGTAGTTCCAAGCTTTCTATCTGCGGTGTCGATCTGATGCGAGAGGCTCCATCAAGATAGTTGATACATTCCAGAATCTCATCATCTAATTCTCTGTCAGTCAAGTTGGTGATGCATGCTTCAAGTTTGTTAGTGGAAAGTTGCATTACATCTGTGTTCTGGATGACACTATCTAGTACGTCAAGTTTAAAACATTCCTCCTCTCGTTCATCATTTGGGAATTTCATGGCTTTGAAAATATTAAATTTTACTTCTTGGTCCTGCACCCTCTTGGTTAGTTCATATTTTTGTACATCAATGATGGTTCGGCCTGTAGCAAAGAATGGTCTCCCAAGGATGATGGGTATGTCTATGTCTTCCTCCATGTCAAGGACAATGAAATCTGCTGGGAAAATAAATTTGTTGAATTTGATCAGTACATCTTCCACTACACCTCTCGGAAATATGAGTGATCTGTCAGCAAGTTGCAGAGTGACTGAGGTGGGCTTTGCTTCTCCAAGCTGTAGTTTCCTGTATATAGATAAAGACATCAAGTTAATACTAGCATCTAAATCACACAAAGCCTTACCGAAGTAATGTTCTCCTATGGTACAATGGATGGTGAAACTGCCAGGATCCTTCAACTTTGGGGGAAGCTTCCTCTGAATGATGGCGCTGCATTCTTCTCTTAGTGCTACAGTCTTGTAATCTCTCAATATTCACTTTCGTGACAGAATATCTTTCATGAATTTGACATAGCTGGGCATTTGCTCCAACGCTTCTGCAAATGGAATGTTGACATGTAGATTTTTGAAAATTTCCAGGAATCGAGCAAATTGTTTGTCCAGTTTTTATTTCTGAAGACGTTGTGGAAAAGGTGGAGGTGGAGTAAATCTTTCTCGATCATTTTCTTTTGCCTCATTTTCCTCTATCTGTGGATCTGTTTCATTGCTTTCTTTTGAAACATTCTCAGTAAATGCATTGACTCCAACATCTTTGTTGATTTCAGTGTCGCTTTTCGAAGTGATGGCTTGGCATTGCTCATTCCCTCTATTCCTTGGATTTGGTTCTGTGTTGCTAGGAGCGGTACCTTGCGGTCTGTAACTCTGAGCATTGGCCAGTTGTCCCAATTGATTTTCCAGTGCTTTTATAGAAGCTGCTTGGCTTTGAAACATAGCATCATATGATGCTGCTTGTTTTTGATTTAACGCTACTTGGGCTTGAAACATAGTATCATATTTGGCTTCTTGCTTTTTCATCTAGGCAAGCACTTCTGCTATTCCTCGTTCTTTTGCATACTTCTGGCCTTTATTCTTCTGTTGGAATACGGGTGGTGGATTGTTTCTTTGCCCTGAAGTGTTGTTCTATGCGAAATTGGGATGACTCCTCCAACATAGGTTGTAGGTATTGGAATACGGATTGTTTCCTTGTCTGTTGAAGTTGCTGACATAGTTCACAGTCTCATCATGTTGGTTGTAAGATTCTGCCTCTGGTGCTCCTCCATATGGTGAACTTGTGGATCCAGCATTAATCTGCATGCTAAGAGTTTCTAGACACTTGCATATCTGATCCAGCTTAGCATTCATAACTGTGTTGACCCTACTTCATGGATTCCTGTTATTTGATGGATCATGCTCCTCTCTGTTGGCCACAAGGAATTGTTGTTAGCCATTTCTTTAATTAAGTTCCAAGCTTGATCTTCTCCTTTTTCCATTAATGCTCCTCCAACAGCAGCATCTACTATATAAGGTTGTGAATCCTTCCAATATTCTTCTAAAGATGAAGTGATTAACTTATACTTTTGTAATATATTGGTTTATTAATCTGGAACACGAAGATATGGAAAAGCCTCTGTCGATGGTCGAATATAAACACCCAAAGTGACCCAATTAACTATATGTTTATGTTAATTAAGAAACTCCAAATTCATTAAGATCAAGATCCAATTATGACTACCCACACCCGACAGGTATATGTCTATCGTGGAAGAAAATCTCTAAGGTGAGATCGTGAGCTATTGAGTCTAGGGCTGAAACCTAAAATCAATTCGTCAAGTTCATTTTAAGTTTACCAAATCAATCTTATTAGTGGCCAATTAACAAGAAGCATTAAGTTTAAGACTCAATAAATAACCACAACGTCACACAAGACACAAGATAAATCAACTTATAAAATCATTGATATTGGAATTCATCACAACCCTAGATATTGTATTTAGTTACAATACATACCTAGGACTACTAAAGACATAAATAAATAAAATATCATAAAACAAGTTGAAAATTAAAAAGTTGAAATAAAACAATGAAATAAAATGATGGGGTTAGGGGATCCACTTTTAATATTTCAAATCTAGACATCTCTCTTATTATAGTATATAAATTTGTATTATATTACCAACCGACCATATAGGCGGTGTCCAATTAAGTCACGTTTTAATTAATTCCAACCGTCCATAAAGGCGGTATCCATTAAGTCAGGTTAAAATTAATTTAATTAAGTCCAACTGACCATAATGGCGGTATCCAATTAAGTCAGATTTTAAGATAATTTATATATTATAAAATAAGGAAGATTGATCTAAATTATCGTAAGAAAAATTTCACCTTTCACCTCAGCAGAAAGAAGTTACCTACCTATGCTTTAAGTAAAACAAACAAAGTTTTATTACTAAAATAAAAAAGAAAATACAAGAAAGCTGAAAATAAACAAACAAGATATTCGCTTCTTAGTATTCCAGAGAAATTCCCCAGAAGAAGTATGAAAATTTCCTTCAATTGAGGCTGATATTTATAGGCTCCAAAACTAGTGTATGTCGCGACGCAGAACACTTGCGCGTCGCAACACGCGTTAAAGTAGTGTCGGCATACTAATTATTGAGTCGGCATCGCAACATGAAAAGTTGTTTGCGTCGCGACGCGAGAAACAGTGATGACAAGTGTCAGCAAGCTGTATTATTGGCCCAGCGTCGCGACACGCCTTGTAAAATTCCAATTTTACCCTTTTCCAAATTTCATCGTTTTAGCCCCGACGGGATTCCAATAAGTCCCTATATTTTATTTATCTACAAAATAAACATAAACACATCAAAATATTCATAAAACTTGAGAAACTATACAAAATATTAAGTAAAAGGGCAGTAAATATTGATAAATTTTTCGTTCATCACCCATATGCGGGAATATTATTAACTAGCTTTACGACCACTCTACAACTCTAAATGAGTCTTAGGAACAGAGTTAGATGAAACTACACTCCTCCTCTTAGTAGACCTGCAAAATAGAAAACACTGGAGAGTGGGGGGTTAGATCGTTTGAATGACTTAGCGTGTTGACAGTTTAAAACGAGAACGAAAATGCTTTATGAAAATTTATTTTCTGAAACCAAAATCATCACATTTTATAAGAAAACTAATCTTTTCTGAAAACTCTTTTTGCCTGAAAACAAATCTCTTTTTGTAAACTTTTCTAGAAAATTATTTCTTTTTGTTATAACTTTGAGATCTCTCGTAAACTAATTCTTTCTGAAACTCCGTCATAAAACTGTTGTATCTAGAATCTCATCTGGAAAACAACTGACGTATAGGGGGGGTTACATATCGTCGTCCCCTCACACGCCTAACTAGTGCCTTGGGGCGTTACATTTCACCGTCCCCAAATTCACCGAACTAGCGACATAAGCATTAATCAATGTTGTCATCCTGGCCCTGAAACTAGGATCTAGGGGTGTCATGTGCACTGTCCCCGTAGTTTTGACACTATATGTGCACATGCTGTTGTATCTGTTAATTCCATAATCCATCAATTCCAAAAGTCTATGAGATTGGGTTTTTCCCCCAATCTATAAAAAATCATAAATGAAATCATCTCAAAATATCAAAAACATGATAACATTCTCAACTGGTCCAAAAATATTTTTAACTCATTAAAGCATTTCGGCAACTTGGTTTTATCTCAAAGTATAACTTGAATATAAATAAATTCATATAACTTTATAAAATCAATAAAACATTATGAAAATAAAATATCCACTCACAGAGCTATGGTAGATCGAGAACGGTTCACTGCTTGGGGGACCGTTGAGTATTCCTAGCGTCGATCTAAAGTCAAAACAACTATTAGTTTCTATAACTTGGAATACTTTGGCATAATAAAATATACAAAACATGGACACTTATTCTCGTCAGATATTGAGAATATCTATGGTACCTATGAATTTTACGAGCTTAGGTTTCGAGTTACGCAAGCGCGGTAGCGGAAACTTAGATTCTACTAGTCGCTAAGAATACACTGTTTGACGCCTAATTTTGAAAATTCACTGTAACTAATTGGGAATGAATTAGGAGTTGAAATCTTAATAGAATGTTCCTTAATATGTCTAGTATAGGCTATTTTTATGGCTCTCAATTTCTATTTCATAAACTCAAATTATCAACTGAAGTTCAGGGGCTATTCAAGCTGAAAAATTGGGTGCAGTGGCAGCAGGTCGCCAAACTTCAAAAATTTGGTCCGGCCTCATCTTAAGTCTAAAAATTATGATTTTGGATATGTTACTATCTTATGTGTCTTGTTTATCCATAATTTTACGATTCATCAATTGGACGTCAAAAACTCAAATTATAACCGATATAATATAGCCTGTGTGGATTTGGACAATATTTACACTTATTGCTTACAAATTTCGCCTCCCTTCCAACTTTATTTAATTCATCCATTACTACTAGATTTTAAAGTACCCAAAACAAATATTATCAACAAAAGTACAAAAATATAATCCCCCAATTAGCCCTGGGAATTCGGCCAAGATATGCTCTTTAGTGCCTTTGAAAGTTTCATCATAACATAACATTTTATAAGCTAAAACATCATCGAAACACTTCAACCAAGATCATTCCTTATCAATTAAAAATAACAAAAGTCCCTCATGTCATATATGCCCATAAAGTTTGAGGAAAATTGGACATTTCTAAAATTAACACCTAATTCATGTGTAAACATCATGAAATGCATGTGGATGCACACTAGCTACTCAATTTAAGCTTAAATGAACAAGATAAGATCTAGGGTTCTTGGGGACAAATTGGGAATCCTTTATTCATGCTCAAAACTGAAAAAAAAAATGAGTAGAGAAAGGAGTTGAGAAGCTTACTCGTCTTGATCATGCTCAAAATTTCCAAGAAATCTGCCAACACCATATATGCATGGGAGAGGAAGTGAAGAAAATTTCAGGAGCTGGTTTTCTTCGTTTTTTCTTCTTGAAGAATCGTGAGAAGAAGATAATATCCCAAAAATGGCCTCATGGGTTCTTTATATCAAATACAAGTCAAGGGCAAATTGGTCACTTCAAAGAAAATACAAGGGTTTCATTATTTTTGATTTATTCACGAAATATATTATTCATGCGACTTAAACTTACATTTTCGACCTGGTTCGAGTCCGAATTTGGGAAAACGTTCAACACGGAAGTTATAGGTCTTGGTCTGGGCTTTACGATGATATAAAATTAGAAAAAATGGAGATCGTATGAAAAAGTTAGGGCTGAAATACGGAAGAGCTGTCTATTGACTCAAATAATAGTAAAAGTGCTGAATCTGAAAATTTATCCGGGACCTCCGGAAGAGATTCCTAAGGTGCAAAACCTATTTTAATATTATTTTATGATTTCTAAAATATTAAAAAAATTAAAAATTAAAAAAAAAAATTATTCCAGGCCATTGTAATTTTATTTGAGTTATAGTGCAAAGTTTCGACTGTTACATGTAATCATACCATACGTATCAAGAATATCAATATATTACCGCTTAAGCTCGAGAGTCAACGAATTGAGAATGTTTGACCTAACTTTTAGGATAATCATCTTTTCATTTTTGGAAAGTCTCAACTTCCTTAAAAGTTGACTCCTCATATATAACAAGGGGCATCGGGTTCTACAACTTGTACCATAACTTTTCGATGTTGAGGATAATCCACAAATCCAATTTGGACTAAAGGCATGTGATGTTAGGTGTTACTTCCGTTTTAAATGGAAAACATTTTGTGTCTGACGAATAAAAAAACATGTATAAAAAACAAGATGATGGACATGCCAAGCTGGACCTGCACCAATAGCACATGCAAAACAAAACACAGAAGCATGACTGAAAAATATACTAATTAATTCAAATTAAAATTAGTTTCAAATGAAAAAAATGGCGACAACAATAGAGAGTGATGTAATAGACCTTGAAGAGAGGGATGACGGCTGTCCTTGCCCCAGCCGATGCCGCGAGTGGGGTTGAGGTACTAGTGAACGAGTTGACGGCACCACTTAAGCTTCTCTCTTATGAATCGTGATAAAATTGACAAAATAAATTTGTGTTTGAGGTTATTGAACAAAAATAAGGATTTGTGTTTGATGTTGCTAAAGAAGAAAAGAAAATAGGGTTTTGGTTTGATGTTGTTGAAGAAGAAATGAAATGGGCGTGAGTTTTGAGTTTTTTTTTTTTTTAGATTCCAGGGTTTCAAAAATTGGCTCCTAAAATTGAAATATTAAATTATCTTTATTTATAATAAGTTATATTGAAGAACCAAAATAAAGTTTTTGACCAGTGATAAAGCTTTAAGAAAAATACATTCATCAACAAGTCACAAGTTCGAGTCTCAATTGCGAGTATGCTTAGTATTTTTAAAAAAAAATTATGATGGATATAATTCTATCATAAATCCATCATAAAGTTTTGATAGAGAAAATTTCTATCATAAAATTGTTACAAACTTTAGTGATAGATAAAATTCTATCATATAACTGTCACATAAATTCATGTTAAAATCTATTCTATCATAATTATGTCACAAACGTTCGTGATAGATAATATTCTATCATAAATCCATCATAAATTTCTTGACAGAATATATTATGTCATTAGTCTATCAAAATATATGATAAAATGATTTTTTTTCTCATAACCTGTCACGAATTATCTGTTAAGGTAAGCCTGTTTTCACGTAATGACCAGTCTCTACGGGTTTACTTACTAACTAAGTAATATAATCATTACCATGAATAGTTTAAATAAAATGATATTATTATGATACAACTCAATATCAGTTGTGACGTTTTTACAATTGTATCATAAATAATCATTTTAGAGTATGTTACATCTTTATCATATTAAAGAATATATATATATATATATATATATATATTATATATATATATATATATATATTATATTATATATATATATATGAACTGCTTATTTTATTCAAAATAAGATCTACGTACATATGTATTTATAAGGAAATAAAATAAAAAATTGGCGCGACGAGCAGTGCCTTCCTTAAGGGTTGATTTGATACTTAAACGATTAGAGCACTCAAGTCTTCCTATTGCAAGTAGAAAAATATAATTATATAATAGTTATAAATAAATCATTCAATAGAGAATCATTGGTATTAAGACACAATAGATAATTAGAAAGGTATAAAAATATTATAACCCGGCTCTAACTATAAAATACTCATGGAGGGTTAACATGTATGAAATGTTTATATTGATAGACACCGACGTAGTTCAGTTTATATAAAATATCTACAGTGACGAGAGTACAACTTTAGGATTAGTGGAATAATCTAAAGTTATAATTTTGAATATTTAATTAAAGAGTTTTAATCAATATCCCGATATTATTAGAGGTAAGTGTTGTGGGGTTGGTCCTCGTACTAGCTCATTACACTAGAGGAAACCATACAAAAATTCGATAGTCCAATTATTAATCACTTGCATAATTAAACAATTATAAATTATTTAATTTATTTAGTAATTATTAATTTGATTAATAAGTACATATGTAATACCTCGAGTTTTTCGGAACAGTGCCGGAAGATTTCCAAATTAAAGTTAAGGACTTGGAACGGGATGGTAATAAAAATCGGAGTTTCTGTGTTAGAAAATAGATCGGAATATTTTAAAGGGAAGTTTCTTCGCGTTGGAAAACGCGTGATTTCGAGAACCGGTTACGGAATTTTTGATTTTATCGTTATACGCATAAAAAATTCTTGTTTCGGCTGTAAAGTTAGCAAACAAACTCTAATTAAGCTGATTCTTGAACCACCAAACTCGTTTTTCCAAGACGAACAACTTTCATGTTGAACACTTTTCGAAATTTACATCAGAAGGGCTTTAAAAATGTGAAATTGCTAGAAAATTCCATGGGAGAGATCTGATTGTAATTTTCGGGGGTCAAAATGTAATTTTTCAAAACTTTCCTATATATACCTCAATGTTTTTGTTAATTGCAAAAAGGAAATAATCCTCAAAGTCTTCCCACGCGACCCCCACCCCCAAAATGCGTTGCAGCTGACCCCGCGACCTGCCGACCGGCGCGACCAACCAGGGAGTGCGCCGGTCACCCCTCCACCTTGTGGTGGCTGTAGGTGGCCCTAGGACGCCGGAAAAAATGAAGAAAGGGAGAGAGACACATGGTAATGGGTTATCCGATCTGGGCTTGTCGCTTCATTTCACGGCCCGAGCCACCCGCCAAATCGAAACTCTCAAAGAGTACTAAAAGTTGGCGGTGATGAATTTTCCATTCGGGTTGATGGCATTGATAGCCTTGAGGGCTAAGAATGTTAAAGTCTACGTGGACTCGATGTTGGTAGTCAGATAGATGCAAGAAGAGTGGGAGTTGAAAGAAGAACGGTTGAAACCCTACTTTTTTCATCTAAGGAATCTGGCACAGGCCCTCCCTGATTGTAAATTCTGTCATTTGCCGCGAGAAGAGAATCAGATGGTAGAAGCATTGGCAACACTAGCCGCGACTTGGGAAAATCCGGAGAAATTAGTGATGAGACCTCTGGTGCTGACGACAGCAAACAAACCAGTTTATGAGATAGAAAGAATCTTGGAGGTGGAAGTCAACGATGGGAAACCCTGGTACTATGATATTCAGAGATATCTGAAACACGGAGAACTCCCAGAAGAAGCAAGCAGAAAAGACAAAATAGCGATTCAGAAGTTGGCTTCTCAGTATGTGAGTCTGAAAGGAGAACTCTATAAGAGACAGACAAACGGCATTCAGTTGAAGTGTTTGAGAACAGAAGAAGCTCTTAAGGTAATGGAAGAAGTGCATGCCGGTGTATGTGGACCGCACATGAACGGATTGAATTTGTCCCGTAAGATTGTGAGATAAGGCTTTTATTGGTTGACTATGGAAGCTGACTGTGCGAAGCTAGTAAAGCACTGTCATGATTGTCAAGCGCATGGTAACTTGAACCATCTACCTCACACGGAGTTGCATGGCTTATCAGAGCCGTGGCCCTTCTCAGCATGGGGAATTGACATGATCGGAGATATTCGACCGAATGCATCGAATGGACATCGCTTCATAGTAGTGGCCGTACACTACTTTTCCAAATGGGTGGAAGCCGAATCATTCTGCAATGTTACAGCCAAGCAGATGGCGAGATTCATAGCTCGGAATCTCATTTGTCGGTATGGCATGCCATACCATGTGGTTACAGATAACGGAGTTTAGTTTCAAGGAGAAACAAAGGCAATATTGTAGAAGTACGGAATAGGCCATCACAAGTCCTCGCCGTACAGGCCGCAGGCAAATGGGGCAGTCGAAGCAGCCAACAAGACAATCAAGACGATACTGGCCAAGATGACAGAGAACTACAAAGATTGGGCTGATAAGCTACCGTATGCCTTGTGGGGGTACAAAACATCAGTGAGAACTGCAACATGAGCCACACCTTATTCTTTGGTCTACGGGATGGAAGCAGTGCTGCAGGTGGAAGTTGAGATATAATCCATGCGGGTATTAGCAGAGGCAGAGTTGCCAGAACAAGAATGGGCTTCGCAGAAGTTTGAACAGTTAGCACTACTGGATGAGAAGAGGATGAAGTCCTTGCATCACATGCAGTTATATCATAAAAGGTTGGCTCGAGCATTCAATAAAAAGGTGCATCCTACCAAGACCAGAAATGGTGATTTGGTGCTCAAGCAGTCGAAGCCGTCGACAACAGACCCGAGAGGAAAGTTCAGACCAAACTGGGAAGGACCCTACATAGTACAGAAGGTGATGGGAAATAGAGCAGTGAGACTGTCAGATTTGGAGGGGAATGAGTTCACCGAGCTGATCAAAGTGGACAGATTGAAGCTGTACTTTGCCTGAGGGAAAGAAAACAGAGTCGTCACCAAGAGAACCAGAAGAAGCCCTAACCAACGGGATAGGAAATTCACCCAGGCATGCACGCATACACGTAACAAATTTGCATCATGTCTTCTGTGTTTTGTTTTTGTTTCATATTCACAGGTTTGAAAGAAGGAAGAAGAAAGCAACGAGCGGTAAAGAAAGCCAATCAGAAGCAGCAACAGCGCAGTATCAATTTTTGGGAATGAATCCCAAGGTTGAGGCCCATATCAGTACGAGTTTCGGGAATGAATTCCAGAGGGCGAAGCCCATATTATCAGCAGTTGAAAAGATGAATTTCAGAGAAAGAAGAAATATTTGGTGGCTAGACATATGTCCGATGATGACATTGTATGTTATAGAGAAGAAACCTTAGAAACGACAAGTGTCAGAGGTACTCTCATCCGGTATTCTGAGTAAATTGATCTCGGCTAGACTCACAAACACTTGACGGGATCTCAGCAGTAGAAGCCTGAGTGGTTGGTAAGATGACTAATCGAAGACATGATGGATCAGTGAATGACCGTTGGCCTGGATGTCCACCCTGGTTTACTGATGCTACGATATATGATATGGTTGGAAACAAAGAAAAGTCTATGCAATGAAAAGAAAAGAAAAAATGGACCGCCTATAACCGATAAACGTGAAGCTACCCATGGGCGAGTATTAGGACCACCATGAGGAGAAATGCTACCTTAAAGGGTAGGTGTGTCGAAAAAAAAAGAGAAAAAGAAAAAGAAAAAAGAAAAGAAAGTTTAAAATGGAAAGAATGGCAAGAAAGAGACAAAAGAAACAAAAAAGACCCTATCATGTTGAGTATGCCGAAGTAATCACAGAGAGTGATCAAGACTTCTAGATTGGTTAGACCCATTTGTCCGATTCTCCGAGACGAAATCATCAAGTCGGCTTATTTAAGGACTAAGCTGCGAAAGAGCCCTGGCAAACACACACTTGGAGTCTAGTTCAGATCATTCACTCAGACAGTCGGATTTGAGTTGTATTAGATACTTTGAAGATTCTCTGGTTTCGACACGAATCATCCGTTGAGGACAAAAATATGTTTAGCTATCAAGATTATCTCGTGAGAGGCAGTGCAGTATGTTGGGATGAATCATCATATCATATCAGTAGCAGTTTTAGGGATGCATCCCAGGGTTGTAACCCACTTCATCAGTATCAGCAGTTTTGGGGATGCGTCCCAGGGTTGTAACCCACTTCATCAGTATCAGCAGTTTTGGGGATGCGTCCTAGGGTTGTAACCCACTTCATCAGTATCAGCAGTTTAGGGGATGCGTCCCAGGGTTGAGGCCCACGTCATCATCAGCAGTTTGGGGATGTGTCCCAGGGTTGTAACCCACATCATATCATCAGTTGTTGGGATGCGTCCCAGGGTCGAGGCCCATTTTGTCAGCGGTATTGAGATGTGTCCCAGGGTCGAGGCCCCCGTTGTCGGTTGCAGTTATTGGGATGCGTCCCAGTATCGAGGTCCCCTACATCATCAGTTTTGGGGATGCGTCCCCGGGTCGAGGCCCATTTTGTCAGCGGTATTGGGATGCGTCCCAGGGTTGAGGCCCCCGTTGTCGGTTGCAGTCATTGGGATGCGTCCCGGGATCGAGGTCCACTGCATCATCAGTTCCAGTTTGGGGATGCGTCCCAGGGTCGAGGCCCACACATCAGTTGCAGTTATTGGGATGCGTCCCAAGATCGAGGTCCACTGCATCATCAACTCAGCTTGAAGCAGCAGGCAAGTCAGGTGGCAGCTGGCGAGCCAGGTAAGTAAAAATGCATTGTATGAACTTTGATAGGACTATCATTGTCACACACTGTACAGATCCCATAAAAGTGGGGGCCACTGTAGGCACTGCATTTTTGCATATAAGTCCCGATGATGAGCCTCCAGCGGAGGCACTACCTTTTTATGTCGTGGAAGTCGCGAGAAACGGACGTCGGAATGGAATAATTGAGAATTGATGTTTTGTTGGATTTGATTCGCTCGTTTAGCTTCGGGTTTGTCCGTCGGATTTCTGTTGCAACATTTCCTTGGCCCAAACACCAAACCCACGCCCATAAGCCCACCAAAACCAACCAAATCACACACCAAGCCCACCAACACCAAGGCCCACGCCCATTACACACAATTACCTCTCCTCTAACTATTTAAACAACCAAAATAACCTTCTACCATGCATACCCCACACATTTGACCTCAAATTTACCTTACCCTTCATTTTCCAAGCCATTTAATTCACTAACCCCACACCATTGACAAGGCCACCTCCTAATTAATGTCACCCCCCTCCAAGTCAAAAGAAACCACCAATCATCCTTCCATTTTCAACAAAGCAAGCCAACCCAATTAATACCCCTAGCCTACCCAATAAATGCACCTTCATTTGCCTATATAAACCACTCAAATCCTACCATCATTCCCCTAGCACATACTTAGCATTTTTAGCACAAAGACATCACAAGAACTCTCCTCTCTTCTCTCAAGTTCACGCCAATAATCCCTTGAATAAACAACCCCTAACACGCCATTCAAGCCCTCCCTTCCGCTCTCCAAACTCACGCAAACACTGCCCCTTGAACAAGCCACTGCTCACGCCTATTGCCCCTCACTGCAACCCTCTCTCACGCCACAAATAACCTCATTCTGCCCCTTACATTCACGCAAATATACCCCTCTCACTGCAGTCCTTGAAGAACACACGAACAGCCCTATACAGCAGCCCACTACTCATGCCAAACACCCCTCACTGCAGCCCATTACTCACGCCAATCAGCCCCTGCAAACCAGTCCCCTGAACACGCCAAATACCCTCACAAAACTGCACTAAAAACTCACATTTCTGTCCTCCAAACTGCATCACAAAACAGTCCCATAATTACCGAAAATTGCACCTAAAACAGTGGCCAAAATCTTCAAAACATTGAACAAGAAAACTGCACTTGGAAATCCTTGAATAACCGCATAAAACAGCAGCCCAATACCTCTCAAAGCACCACAAAACAGCCCATTAACACACTTGAAGCAGTGACCAGAAAATACAACGGAAATCACAGCGAAACGAAGTGGAAACAGCGAACAAAATAGCAAAACAGCGGAGGAAAACATCGAACCAGCGAACCGGAGGAGTCACAGAGTGTTAGCCCTTCCGACGGCCGTATAACGCACTTCCAAGAGACGACACAAAAGGTTAGACCTTAGGGCATATGTTATATATTTTCCTCGCATGAATTAGTGATTTAGAAAGCATCTTACTTATTTTCCTCGCATGAACTAGTGACTTAGAAAGTATGTAATTTATTTTCCTCGCATGAACTAGTGATTTAGAAAGCATGTGATTTACTTTATTTCGCATGAACATTGTAAATTAGTATATGATGTGATTCCGGGTGAATGGAATATGTGTTCTTTCTTGTGGTATATTGGATGGAAACCCGGACATAAATTCCGTAGCCGAATCCGAATGGACGGTATTATGGTTTGCACTCGGGATACAATGCCCCGTACCACTTGAGAGATTCACATATTCCATTTCATCTAAACTTGTATTCAAGCATGATTAGGCCGTTATGAGGTTATTTTATTTTTTTAGCATGACTTAGTTATTTTCTTTCGCAATAGGAGTTTAATTCACATCATGTTTAGATCGTTATTTGTCCAACATGTTTGTTGTGTGATATCATGTGTTTGCCGTTATGATAACTAGCTTTTAAAGCATGCAAACTTAGATTTAAGCCGTATACGAATTTAGGTGTAGGTTACCTTTTTGCAAATGTATGTTGAGTAGATTTGGTTAAAATTGCACAAATCTGTTCATTACAAGTGACATAAGTAAGGGACCATTCCGAACCCAACGGTTTGAGGTCTTCCCTTGCGAGGGGTGAGTGCGGCCTTAAATCATTTTCCCGGGTCACACCGGGTGGCGACTCCATAATTCTCCGGTTTAATCCCTCGTGGGCTACTCCGTACTCCCAACTAGGCCACGAGCCTAGAACAGCATGCGTCGCCTAGTTTCTGTGTCCTACACGGAGAAATTTCGAGGACGAAAGTTTTATAAGGAGGGGAGGATGTAATATCCCGAGTTTTTCGGAACAGTGCCCGAAGATTTCTGAATTAAAGTTAAGAACTTGGAACCAGATGGTAATAAAAAATCAAAGTTTCTGTGTTAGAAAATAGATTGGAATATTTTACAGTTAAGTTTCATCGCGATGGAAAACTGTGAATTTGAGAATCGGTTACGCGATTTTTGATTTTATCGTTATACGCGTAAAAATTTCTTGTTTCGGCTATAAACATAGCAAACGAACTGCAATTGAGCTGATTCTTGAACCATCAGATTCTTTTTTCCGAGACAAATAGTTTTCGTGTTGAACACTTTTTGAAATTTACATCAGAATGTCTTCAAAAATACGAAATTTCTAGAAAATTCCATGACAGAGACCTGATTATAATTTTTGGGGGTCAAAACGTAATTTTTCGAAACTTTTCTATATATTCCTCAATGTTTTTGTTAATTGCAAAAATGAGATAATCCTCAAAGTCTTCTCACGCGACCCCTCACCCCCAAAACACGTTGCAGCTGACCTTGGTCGCGTCGGCGCCATACCGACTGGCGCGACCGGCCAGAGGGATGCGCCGGCCGGAATGACCGGCTAGGGGGGTACGCCGGCCACCTCTCCATCTTGTGGTGGCTGGCGGCGGCCCCAGGACGCCGGAAATAGCGACGAAATGGAGAGAGACGCGTGGCAATGGGTTGTCTGATCCGGGCTCGTCGCTTCATTTCATGGCCCGAACCACCGGCTAAATCGAAGCTCTCGGAGAGTACTACAAGTTGGCGATGACAGATTTTCCATTCCGTACATGGTTGCACGCGAATCGAGGAAGGAATATTCAGATGAATAGTGACTCATGAGGAACAGTAGCTCCGATCGGAATTCCTTCGATTCCAGCGCGTTCGTGGGATCGTTTGGAGTCCGTATATGGCCTCGAAATCTCGATAAGACCTCCCGATGTGAATACGTAAATTTCAAGTTTATAGTTAAATGTTCAGATGTATCCAATAGCTTTGTAACGTAGAGTATTGATATAAATTGAATTGATTGAGTATTAGTATATTGAATATGGTATTTGGTAGAATCCGAGTGATAACAGAACGAGTTTGATCGATCCGATAGAATATGTTAGTTTCCGATAAAAGTGGGTTTTTGGATATAATGATGTGTTTCGATTTTAATGTTAGGTATGAGTTATTTATGATATTACAAATATGTTTGGCTAAATCCGGGTAGGTTCAAAGGGTTCGGAACCTTTTCGTAGCGTTTGCGGGAAATTTTTCGGAAGATTTTTCAAAAATACGTAAATCTAGAATTTAGGTAAACTATCAGCTTGGAATTGTTTGCAATTGTGTTTTAAGATTATTGAAACTGAAAGTATTGAAATCAGACTTAATTTGGTTATTCCGGAAAGATCCGGGATTTTATCGTAGTTTAGTCAGAATACCGTAAATCACGATTATAATGATGTTTCGCCATTTGTTTTGGCAGACTTGACTAGGACCTGGAGTGCTCACGAAGCCAAATAAGTAACACATGTGATGAATACTTGAAAGTTGATTTATGTTTATATATATATATATATATATATATATATATATATATATATATATATATATATATATAAATAAGTGTTTAGGTTATGAAAATAGATAGAGATGATATTGAGAAAGAAATGAGAGACTATGTATGGTTAAGTAATCGACCATCACATGTATGGATTTTTGGTTATTACTATGCTATAAAGTGAAGTAATTGACGAGCTGAATGTCTATGTGTATATATGGATGTATGTAAGTGTATGAATCTGTAATGATATGTATTTGTATATGTGAATGAATATATATCTGTATATGTATATGTATATGTTCATGTAATTGTATATGCATGAGACAATAAGATAGGTATGATTTAGCTGTATAGAGATTGGGTTGGTATAAGCTGAGCCTTTACTGAGTAGTAGAAGTACGTGATTGATAGACTACGTATATGAATATAAATGTATATTTGGTAAGATACTGTATCAATGTTTTCAGATAAGAATTCTGAAAAACGAATTATGTTTGATTGATAAGTAAAGGAGATGAGGACTATTAAAGATTATGGTATCTGAATTCGAAATAATGCGTATAATTATATGTGTGATGTATATAGGTATATGCATGACTAAGCTGATGATAAAGCATTGTATGATTAATGTTCTCCATTTGATGTCGTATCTGATTGTTTGTATGAACTTGCGATTGAAAAGAGAAATGATTGATTGATTGTGGTTGTTTGTTCCTTTCGGAACCTGTTGATGTATGTGATTGCTTGCACAAGAGTGTGTGTTCGGTATATGAATGTGTAAAGGTACTTATTGATGATTTGAGGTGTATTAATTAGCATATATATTTGATTATGATTTATTATTGTGTACTTGAGCAATTCGAAAGGTATGTATGATGTTTTCGGTTATACTAAATTCTATATGTTTGGATATAAGTACATGATGGTGTAATGTTGAGAGCGTCCCAAGTATGTATATTCGTTAGATATTTGAGTATATGCGATTGGTGAGTTTGGACTTGTATGTATGTAAGCTCTAGTATGGAAAGTATTTGTAAATATGGGCAAATGTAAATAAAGATTTTAAAATTTGATGTATAACATTATTAAGTGATAGATTTAAGAGTTGGTAGAAGAGACGTTCTTAGAATCATCAATGCATATATAGTTATGAAATGGTTTTGATATTTGACCGAAAGAGAATGAAGATTAGTTGATAATTGGAAGAATTTCGCATATGTGTAACAACCAGTAGACATTTAGGTATTGAATTCGTATGGATGGTTAGTTAAGGACCGATGTAAATTCGAGGGGTTGTTAAAAAATTGGTAAAATCAGGATAAATAAGAGTTTATATATATATATATATATATATATATTAGATAGTGAATGTTATAATATGTTTGACTTTTATGTTTTGATTGTGCATGGTTACTTAATGAGTTTTTTTTTTAAAACTCACATCAAACCAGTTTGCTGGTTTGCAGGTTGGCTTCTAGATGGGTCAACCACTTCAACTTTGGAAGTCATGCTCGAGACGAGAATCACCCAAGCGGCAGTCTCCCTCGCAAGTGTCCTGGGATAAGCTATAGAAAGTGTATGATTTGGGATTAATATTTTATTTGTCGTGCTGAGCACGTTGTTTGTAATATTAAGTAAATATTTTGATTTATTATGATGTGGTGGGCAGAGCCTTGATAGATGATATGGGCACGAAGCCCTTAGGTGATGATTTTGATGTGTTGGTGTGGACCTGAGGTCCGTTATAATATATGATGTTTATTTCATGTTCATTTTGATGCTGGACTGAGATCTAGGTTGTCCGATTTTAGGATACATCATGCCGGATTTTCAAAAATTTAGAGGCTTATAGAGATGGGTCAATCCCGTCTCTTGCCGGTAGTATCCTGCCTCTAGCGGGGTGTTACAGTTATGGTATCAGAGCAAAGGTTAGGGTGTCAGTGACTGCTGCTACAGGGTATCCGATCGTCTGATAAGTTTTCTGTTGCGTATAGAGCATATAAGTCATATGTTTGTTATTTGATTTGATTTCTGTTATATGGTATGATGTGATATGATTTTGATTGATATTGATGATTCAAATTATTGGTACATGTTTGTATGTTATGAACAAATGCCTGGTCTCGTGTAGGGCATATCATACATAAGACTACCAATAATAAAGGCATGTGATATATCGCTCATTTCCTCAACTACTTGAGGTGTCTAGGAGACTGTTCATTTGACACGTGAATTTCATACCAAAAATGTAAATTACCTTTCATGTAATTTTGCTCGTACAAGGATCTTGTCTATATACGATGCTTGAGACATAGCTAATAGTCGTCTCGTGCAATCCCGCATAATCTAGATCTCAAGTACATAACTCGCCTCTCTGAAATCTTCGCTTGGAATTAGTTAACTAGCCAATATTTTACATCTAATAATACTTTTACATCATTCTTAATGAGTAAAATATCATCAACGTATAACATTAGAAAACCCACATTCTTATCAATGACGTGTTTTTAAACACAAGGCTCATTAACATTATGCTCAAAGTCATAAGACTTGATCATCATATCAAATGTTATGTTCGAAGATCGAGATACTTTCTTAAATGCATTTATGGATCTTTCCGGCTTGCAAACCTTTTTTCTCTTGACCATGGGCAACGAATCCATTTGGTTGCACATGTAAATATTCTCATCAAAACTACCATTCAAGAATAACATTTTGATATCTATTTCCCATATTTCAGTCTTAATATGCAGTCAGAAGAGTACAAATAGAATTGAGCATGACTATTGGCGAGCAAGTCTCCTCATAGTCGACTCCCTCTTTCTAAATATAGCCTTTGGTCACTAGCCTAACTTTGAAGGTATGAACTTTCATATCCACTCTCCTCTTCCTTTTGTAGATTCATTTATAACATATAGGTTTGATCTTATCATGTCTAGTAAGGTTCGGTTTCTCATTTCTGCCACACCATTCTATTATGGTGTTCCAAGTGCTGTGAGTTGGGATACTATCCCATGTCTACTAAGAATTCCTCGAATGCATTATCGAGGTATTCACCTCTCAATGTAATACTTACAAACGAACTTATAGTATCAATCAATATTTTCTACCAAACGGTACTAAATAACATCATAGAGTTTTAAGTTACTAAAAAAAGCTGAGTACCTTATCTTGGTGGTCATGTGGAACTTGCAATATAGATTCAGTGCATAATTTAAATGTAACTAAATCTTAGCTCGGCTAAGTCAACCATGCATTGCTATTAAATCACGTGTGACAAAAAATTATAAAAAGTTTAACACAACTAAACTCAACACTAAATCCAAATTCGATCATGTGACCACTCATAGAATTATAATCATGAGATGCTCTACAGGTAAATAAATGATGGTAAGAAAAGTTCCGTATTGCTTAATTGTTATTTCAGACCGCTCTCATTCAACTCAATCAACAGGTAGAATAAGATCAACAAATACCTTGCACACTAGAGCAGAGTTCTAATTTTGAAGGCTTCATTTTCATGGATCTAAAATGTTTCTTCGTCTGTTACTTCTTCAACTAGGAAACTTTCTCTCAGTTGATTGTAAATACAAGAGGAAGGGAGAATTGTAATACATACAATAATTAGTATACACTTCACGTCCTATGTAGTAATATCTAGTGGGAACAAGAACTGGTGCAGAGGGAACTTTGGAGAATCCAACTTAACAGGTACCATCAGGTGTGTTTGGCAACTTCACAGGTATGAGAATAGATTTGTTTACCATCGATTGTCGACACATTCTTTTGCCGTCTTGCATTTACAGACTGTACTTGCCAACATGTTTTAGTTTAAATAATTTATGTACTGATATCTGAATTGGTTAGAGCAATATAAATACCACATTAAGCTACCAAAAATATCAGACTGCAAACACAGACCAGAAGGTTGACAGAACCTCAAAACCCAGGAATCATGTAGAAGATGCTATCTCATCCACATGGACATCAATGCATTATTATTCTTACCTTTTAGGTTTCAATGTCTGTGAAGTTCATCTTCAACTTCATGTTGCCAACTTGAACAACTATTTCTTTTCTAGACGGCTCTATTCTTAAAACTGTTCCTTTCTTTCCAAAGGAAGAAACATGTACCAAATCACCAACCTTGGGAAGTTCAGTCCTCTTGACTGCATGATGAACAGATGAAAGAAATACAACTAATGTGAACTTCGGACAGGGATAAGTTTAAACATCATAATTTTTAACAAAGAGTTTCTGCATAACTGAAAATGCCCAATAACTGTTACAAGCAAGCTAGAGTTGTCCAAAGAAAAGTACCTGGTGGTGATTGCTTGATATCTTTGACCACAGATGAACTTGTTCCTGTAGCATGTTCAACTTTGTCCATTTTAGTTTGTTGGCAACTACTTGTCATTACATGCTGGCTTTTACCTACTTCGGCGTGCTGAAGTGGTTGTGCTGCAGATAGACGAAGCTGCCGTGCTCTCTTGTGAACCAATGAACGTGCTACTGATGCAGCCTCAGATATTTCCCTCATCTTCCTATATCTTAGATTAGTAACATGTTCCATGATATTCCTTCTAGTGAGCAATAGATTTTCATGAAGATCTCTTGAGAGCCTACAATCACAGGTACAAAATGGACACTTAGAGCATCTGTAAGTTTATAAGTTTAGTCAGCTACTCTGGGGTTCTAAGGACATGCAGCCTTATTTCGGCTATCATCAAATTCTACCAACACGTTTTATAATCAATATAAGCAGATGAATTTTTTTATGGAATCATTTTTCTCTGCCTTTCCTTTTGTGACTTTTTCACTGAAGGGAAATTATAAATTCACCATCTAACTTATATCGAAAGTTCACTTTGGTACTAAGGAATTTTGACAATAGCTCTGCACCACCTAACCTTTCAAATTTTATTATCCAGCCACTTTTCCATTAACTCCATTAAAATATGTTGATGTCACAAGGGTAAAATAGACATTTCATCCAGCCATGTAAAATAAAAAATGAAAATTCTCTAAACCACCTATCTTTTTTCAAAAGTTCATGTAGTCACCATGGATTTTAACAATTGCTCTGAACCACCTAAACTATCTCCCCCAACCACGTTTTTCATTACCACAGTTGCAAGGTCTTGATGGTATTTTCACAAAGATTCCTTAACAAATTCACATAGTTAATTGCACAGTAGTTCTTTGATACAAAAATTAAAAATGCGGGGGCTGCAAAGCTATTATTAGAATTCCTTAGTACCAAAGTGAACTTTCGATACAAGTTGGATGATGAATTGATCCATAATTTAATTTAGTTTTGCAATTTGATGAAATGGTGATTCTGAACTACAAATTAGGGTACTCTCCAAAGGCTGGGCCACTAACTACACTGTTATAAAATAGAGATTTAGAGCTTACATAGTCAAATTAAGAAATACTGTTATAATGCATTATAGTACTAAGTTATCCCATGCAAATGGAAAGAACAAATAACAGCAGGATCAAATAGAACAATTAACAGGCGTATATGCTTCTGTTTGCGGTGGTGGGAACATGTTGAATTTCTAGTCATTGATCACCTTCACTAGATGCAAAGTATTGCTTGGAACTTAAACAAGGAACAAATATTCTTGAGAAATAAAATTAACCGCAATATGTAAGATTTCATCGTAATCAATGTTGACAGGTTTATTGAGACCAGAGTTTAGTTGGTCTACTAGACTTAGGGCAGGGTGTAAGAAGTTCATGAAGTTAAAATATTCTTTGATACCACTTACGCATGGTTTAGAGGAAAATAGATTGTGTGTAATATTCTATTCCCAAATGATAGCCTAGTTGGTTCAACTCTTGTAGTGGAAACAAGAGGTCATGGATTAAAGTCTTAGGGGATACGTTTAATTTAGGTTTTAG
>SKCR01043180.1:0-41769 GCA_019454045.1 Zanthoxylum bungeanum
AAAAGTCAGTTATGGTGATTTGGGTATTAGGGTTTGGGCCTTTGTGCTAACACTTGTTGTTGCAATAGTTGAAGAAGTAAAATTGCTCTCTTGTTTACAGTTTCTTGTCGCCTCTCTTTATGTTTCTTGTTTGTTTCGTGGGAAATTGAAATGGATGGGCTGGAGAGAAAATCAGAAGCAGTGAGTGAAAGAAAAGTGAGTTATGGTGATTTGGGTATTAGGGTTTTGGCCTTTGTGCCAACACTTGTTGCTACAATAGTTGAAGAAGTAAGGTTGCTCTCTAGTTTTTAGTGTAGAATTATTAATGTGGTATATTTAAAAGTTTTTTTTTTGTCTGTGAGAACTGAATTGGATGTAAATTTTTTCAGTAAGATGTCGACTCGAACAAATCCGGCTTAGAAGTACGGCCATGAAGTTAAGGTAGAAGATGAAAATAGTGGATATAAATATATTGAATGTAATTTTTGTTAGACATTATGACCCATAGCGTCACTGTTTTGTAAATGATATTGTATTATTGTACAAAATCAACTATGTGAAAATGAAATTGCCTTTTGCCGTTTTGTAAATTATTTACTTTGATATATTAATGGCAAAAGTCCATATGATTAGTTCCGTATTGAGATGATATGAGACAGTATCAATATAAAAGGTTTAATCATTAAATATCCCTAGTCGGAGTATTATCGAGATCGGAAATCGATAATGCGGAATAGACTAGTATTGCACTTGTGCGAGTTGTGATGGCACAACGGCATAGTTCTCATATATTTAAGTATTGGATACTTATGCAAGTGCGATAGGAGGTTGTGTTTTACCGATGGTACGGAAAACAGCTTCGCTCTGGATAGACCCCGCGGAATCCCATTGGTAGTATGTCTGCGTGTCTATGGGAGGTCGCATTAGGGTAGGTGTATATGGTCTTAACCTGAGACTTGCATCGCTAGTACTTGCGACAATCGGTAAACTTTGGTTTTGGTGGTTCGGGGCTTTAACCGGTTCTGTGTACGCCTCTTCTGGGTTTATCGAGAATCGTAGTGTGCTGGATGTGATGTGAAGATGGAAGTATCACTTCAGACATATGGAGATGATGATCACGCAGGATACAGAATTAGTACTCTATAAAAGGTTGCAACCGTCGGGACAATATGACTAGGTCAGGATTGTCCGATTTAAAGAGACTAGTTGTTTGATGTCCGATATATGTTTCGTACGGGGCAGACACATTTCCAGCCCCAGGCCTAACATGTGATCGTCCGATACTGGATCGATGTACGCGATACTACGGTATACTACGCTTGATAAAGATCTAATATTCCAATAAGAATATTTCTGGAGAATTGGGTAGGCATGGCGCTTTGCTAGAAGCCAACCTTGTCTTGTAAATCGGTAAAAACGTAGTACGAGGTACGTACGTGTTTGGATTATCCAACGACCGTATTTACTGCCAACATATCCGGAGATCTCTTGGGTCGCTTCCTGAAGATTCACCTATGATGTTTGATTCGAACTTTATTAATCTTGGATTAATTACGGAGAAATTTTATCTTGGATAAAATGCCTAATTAGGAGAGAGAACGATTAATTTGGAATTAATCGATAAAATAATATATTCGATATATTAAACGAAATTAGATTTCGGCGCGAAATTAAAATCGGATTTTAATTCGGGCAAACGAATTAATTTAGAATTAATTCGTTAGCGATGTGAATAGTAATTTCGCTAGGCATAATTATTTAATTTACGTCGCGACGGAAATTCGTTAATTCGGAATTAGCGAAACCGAGCCCGAAAGTGTTTGCGGACACATTCGTATTTTGAAACGAGTGGGACCCACAAATCACATCGCCAAGTCTCATCACTTGACACGACTAGTTGATGGATGTATCTAGTCACCTTTATGGGATGATACATTGTCACTATTCTCAATGTAAGTTGGTGAGGCCATTTAATGGCTTTTGGGAGGGAAAACCTTTTCACGGTTTTTGAAGGGTTTTTTACCAAAATATTTTGGTAATTGTTATCATCATCATTTCACGTTTTTGAAACAATAAAAAAAAAGTGAAAAAAGAAAACCAAAAGCCTCTCTCCCTCTTCTTCTTCTTGCTCACGCCGTGAGCTTCCACAAGGCATAAAAATTGTTTTTCATTTCTTCATTTTTGCTAGCACAATGAGGGATCAAATGAGGTGATAGGGAAACAACCTTGGAGCTTGGAATACTAGAAGACTTGAAGCTTCTCTCCCTCTTGCTCTTGGCCGAAAGTTTCCACCTTGAAGACTCAAGGATTCTCTTCATCAATTCACGTCACAAGCTTTGTAAGTATGATTCCGCCATGCTTCAAGCTTTGCATGTATAAATTTGTGTGTTTCATTGGCTTATACTTTCTTTGGGACTAATTATAGAAACCTACAATGGTATCAGAGAGCCATGTTTAAGCATGAAATACATTAGGGTTAATTTGTGGAAAATTGATTGAAGCATGTTCTTGTGAAATTTGATGATAAAGTATGCTTATATGTATGTAATATGATATTATACATGATCAATTTTGAGAAAAATGCATTGGATGATTTTTCCCCAAAATGGTTGCTTTGGCCGAATGTGGAGGTCCTTCCACTGGATTGTAATTTTTTCATGCATAAGTTCATTAGATGACTTAAGTATGATTATATGTATGAAATATGATGTTATACATGATCAATTTTGAGAAAAATGCATTGGATGATTTTTCCCCAAAATTGTTGCTTTGACCGAAAATGGAGGTCCTTGCACTGGATTGTAATTTTCTGTTTACAAGTTCATTAGATGACTTAAAACGTATACGGGACTTAGATTAGTGATTCAATCGGATTGAAAAACAAATCGAACCAAAAAATCCCTCTTGGCCGAATGCAATATGGCATGTTAAAGGACTTGATTTTTTGTTCAAATAAATGTTGGACATGTGTTTTGAACAAGTGATGATTAATAAATTAAATTGGTGTTTTTTGAAATATTTGGTTTAATGAATTAATCATGGATTTACACTTTAATTAATTGAATTTTAAAATTTGGAATATTAAAATTAATTAATGGGCTTAATTGTAAAATTGGGCTTGTATTATTACATTTGGGCATAATGGGCTTGGTTGGGCCAAGTAGATTTGGGCCAAAAGGATTGGATCCAATTTGGGCTTAAATCACTCCATTAAGTCCAAATATAGTAAAATGGGCTTTAATTTTAATTGGGCCTTATGGGCTTGAAATTGATTTTATGGCACTTGAGGGTGATTCCTTATTTGGGCTTGGTAATTGGGTTTGACCCACATTGACCAAAAGCCAAGCCTTAATAAATCAATTGAAAGCCCATCAGACTTTAATTAAACAAACATTGGATGTTAGTTGGGCTTGGAGACCCAATTAGATTAGATTTAGAATCTAAGTCTTTAAAGCACATTAAAAGTGTAAACATTTAATTTAGAATTAAATAAATTAAATTAGTATTGAATACGACTTAAATTGGATTTAACGAGTAGTTCGATATAATTCGTGAATTCATACCTTATGTACTTATTCTCAAACGAGTTGGACTCGCGCATAATCAAACCATTGTTTGAACATTGGATGATCACTTAAACAAAGTCTAATTAATTGGATTTGATTGGTTGTATAGCATGTCTTGATTGAATATATATGTATGTGATGAATGAATAGTGTATATCGGATGGATATTAGAAGGGAAAGGGTAATTTTAGAAATTATTGTAAATTTAGAATTTATAAATTGGACCTGCGTGTCCAGCCTTATCTCTTTTATCTCTTTGTATTCTCTTCTCACCTAATTCCCCTCAATGTATATGAGGTTTCTCTTATTGTATTATGTAATTGGGTAGAAGTAGAATATTGCTAGCGGGGAGAGGAAAGGGAGTGATTTGTTCTAGGAACAAGTTGTTTTATATATCCATCCGTATATCACTATTAATTTACTTTACGCACTTTATGATGTTTTAAAAGCATGCTTAAGGGTGTATGATGATGAGACCTAACAAAGATAATAAATTGGTTGCCAATTACGCAAAAATCCCTCAATTTATATTAAGCGATTATCCTTCCATTGAATGATTCTTGTTCAAGATCCAAAATTGGCATTGGTTTGTTGGCCAAAGTCAAGACCTTTGTCAATGGAGGATGTACTTGAATCATGAGAGTTTTGTTCCACATCGGTGTCTTGTCCAAGTTGTGATTTGTTGGCCAAAGTCAAGATCATTTCTTGTCCAACGACATTGATTACGAAACTTTCCTTGTCAATGGGTCCCGCTTAACTGGAATCATTAGGTTTGTTGTGCCAAAGCCAAGGCCTAGATGATTCGGAGGATATGGTTAGGAAAATGTATTAGATACATTGGCATAAGTAATATACATATGTTTTGGATTTGGATGTCCACCTAACCGGATCTAGGAATTGGATGGATCCAATTGATCTTTGAGATCTACCTAGTTAAATAGCATACAATTTGTTGGCCAAAGTCAAGGTTGTGTGTTATTTAACGGGATCCTAGCCCACTAGGAAATAAGATTTCCCGAGTTCTCAACAGAGGGTTAGAGACTTGATGAAAATAGTGGGAGGCTAGTATTGAATTTGCAATTTCGTTCAAATACTTAGCCTTACGCGTCTTTCAAAATTATTTCGTCTATTTATTAAAATTAGTTGGACTAATACATTGTTATTTTTTCTTGTAACAGTTTGACTGTACCCATTTTATCGTTGACTAGATAGTTGGACTATCGTAGTTGAGATGGCAAGCAAGGGAAATGTCCGAGACATCATCATGGGTGACAATGTCTTTAAGGGCACAAACTTCGCTGATTGGGAAATGAACCTAAGGATAGTCCTTGGGGCTGAGAGGATGATGTACACTATACAGATACCTCTCCCGCCTAAGCCCACTGACCCACTTGAGCTGGAGTTATGGAAAACTCACAGCAATGATTGTGACACTGCTCAGGCTATTATGTTAGCTTCGATGACTCAGCACTTTCATCGCCAGAATAAGGACTTGGATCCTTATAATATGATAGCTAGACTGAGAGATCTCCACCGCACCAACAAGTGGATGGAGAGGTACGAGTTGGTGAAGAAACTCTTCCGCGCCCGAATGACTGAAGGCGCATCAGTTGAGGCCCACGAGGCTCAAATGATCGCCGATATTGATGAGTTGGCCAATATGGGAATAGTCTTGGAGGCTGAGCTGACCGTAGATTTGATCTTACAGTCACTTCCTGATTCTTGGAAACAAATCATAATCAACTATAAGTTGATGGACACGGATGACTCTCTTGGAGAGCTGTTATCCATCTTGAATGAGTCTGAAAAAGAACTCCAAAAAGGGGGCAAGCGCGAGGCGCACTATGCATCGACCTCTCAGAGGCCAAGGGCTGGGCCCAAAGCTACTGGAGGGGTGAGGAAGAAGAAACATAAGAAAAAGGGTAAAGGTAAGTTGACAAAAGCTTCTGGGAAGCCAAGGGACAAGTCTCAAGATGTCTGCCTCAACTGCGGCAAGAAGGGTCACTGGAAACGTGACTGCCGAATGGGCAAGGGACACAGGGAGGATATCAAGGCAGGCAAGGCACTAGCCTCTGGTATGTTTGTTATTGAGATAAATATGACTACTTCTAGTTTTAAAAATTGGATTTTTGATTCTGGTTGTGCTGCTCATATATGTACTGATTTGCAGGATCTGCAGAATAGCAGGATGCTGGCTTCAAGGGAGGTTGATCTACGAGTCGGAAATGGAACTTCTGCTACTGTTTTGGCTGCAGGGACTTTTGTTTTGGAATTGCCCTCGGGGCATGTGCTTAAACTTTTGAACTGTTATTATATACCTAGTTTGACTAGGAATATCATATCTGTATCTTTGTTAACCCATCATGGATACACTTTTGTATTTAGAAGCACTGGGTGTTATTATATAAAAATGATGCAGAAATTTGCACTGCTGTTGCAAATAATGGCCTTTATATTTGAATATAAATGAATCTCCTAAACATAAAATAACAAACAAAAGGCTCAAAAGGAGTAATCTAAAAGATGAAGCTTACATGTGGCATTTTCATCTAGGACACATTAACAAGACTCGCATATCCACACTTTCGAAGAGTGGGTACTTGGACGGATTTGATCTTAATTCATATGATGTCTGCGAATCTTGTCTTTCAGGCAAAATGCCTAAATCACCTTTTAATGGTAAAGGTGAACGTGCTACAGAACTGTTAGCCCTCGTTCATAGCGACGTATGTGGGCCCATGTCTAGCCAGGCTAGAGGTGGATATCATTACTTCGTAACCTTTACGGATGATGCATCTCGTTATGGTTATGTGTATCTAATGAGAAACAAGTCGGAAACTTTTGAGAAATTCAAAGAGTTTCGACACGAAGTAGAAAAACAAACAGGCAAGAGTATTAAGACATTGCAGTCGGACCGTGGTGGCGAATACTTAAGTTATGAGTTTCACGATTACTTGAAAGAATATGGTATTCTTTCACAGTGGACTCCTCCTGGAACACCGTAATTAAACGGTGTGTCTGAACGGAGAAACCGTACCTTGTTAGACATGGTAAGGTCGATGATGAGTCGAACTGAGCTACCAATATCCTTCTGGGGATACGCATTAAACAGTGCGGTACTTATTTTGAATAAGGTTCCGTCAAAGTCTGTTGAACAGACTCCATATGAGATATGGACAGGGAGGAAACCAGGTTTCTCTTTCCTGAAGATTTGGGGATGCTGGGCATATGTTAAACGTTTGGAAGGTACCAAACTAGAACCCAAATCAGATAAATGCCTTTTCGTGGGATATCCTAAGGAAACCAAAGGATATTACTTCTATCACCCACAAGAGAACAAGTATTTGTTGCTCTACATGCATTTTTCCTTGAGAGGAATTCCTAGATGCAGTGGTAAGTGGGAGGAAAGGGGAGCTCGATGAAAATCGTAGTGATACTGTTCCTGGCAATGAATCAACGACGGAACATAAATAGACCATCCAGGATGAGTCTGTACCACAATCTTCATATACACAAGGACCGCGTAGGTCGGAGAGAGTCAGGACGGTACCTGAGAGGTATGGGTTTCTGATCTCGCCTCATGTAGATATTAATCTTATTGAGGATAATGAACCGACTACGTGTTGGATAATATGACCCATAGCGTCACTATTTGCACAGATCATTGTGTTGTTGTTGCAAATTAACTATGTGACAAGAAATTGCACTCTCATCATTTGTGATTAGATCACCTTAGATATATAAATGAGAGAGAGGTCCCTATGATTAGTTCCTGGACTGAGAATGATATGAGACAGTATCAGTCCCAAAGGTTTAATCATTAAATATCCCTAGCCGGAGTATTATCGAGACTGGACATCGATAATGCGGAATAGGCTAGTATTGCACTTGTGCGCGTTGTGAGGGCACAACGGCATAGTTCTCATGTATATAAGTATTGGATACTTATGCAAGTGCGATAGGAGGTCGTGTTTCACCGATGGTACGGGAAACAGCTTTGCTCTGGATACCCCTCGGAATCCCATTGGTATTATGACTATGTGTCTATGGGAGGCCGAAATCAAGGTAGGTGTGTATAGTCTTAACCTGAGACTTACATCGCTAATACTTACGATAATCGATAGACTTTGGTCTTGGTGGTACAGGGCTTTAATCGGTTCTGCTTACACCACTTCTGGGTTTATCAGAGAGTCGTAGTGTATTGGGTGTGATGTCAAGACGGAAGTATCACTCCAGTCATAGTGGAGATGATGTCACGCAGGATACGGTATTAGTGCTCTTAAGTGCTGGCCGGCCATCGGGATATTATGACAAGGTCATGTATATCCGATTATAGAGACTAGTTACCAGACATCCAACATGTGCTTCGGACGGGGCAGACACTTATCCAGCCCCAGCCCTAGCACGTGACTATCCGATACTGGGCTGATATACACAATACTACGGTATACTATGCTTGATACAGATCTATATATTCCTGTAAGAATATTTCTGGAGAATTGGGTAGGCATGGCGCTTTGCTAGAAGCCAACCTTGTCTTGTAAATCGGTACAAACGTAGTACGAGGTACTTACGTGTTCGGATAGTCCGACGACCGTATTTACTGCCAACATATCCGGATCTCATGGGTCGCTTCCCGAAGATTCACCGATGACGTATAACTCACACTTAATTAATCTGGGATTAATTAGAAGAGAGAGAAATTATATCTGGGATTAATCACGGAGATATTTTATCTGGGATAAAATATTAATTAAAGAGAGAGAACGATTAATTTGAAATTAATCGATAAAATAATATATTTGATATTATTAGAAATTGGATTTCGACGCGAAATTAAATTAGATTTTAATTCGGGCGAACGAATTAATTTAGAATTAATTCGTTAGCGACGTGAATAGTGAATTCGCTAGGCGTAATCATTTAATTACGACGCGACGAAAATTCGTTAATTGGAATTAGCGAACCCGAGCCCGAGAGTGATTGCGAGCGCATTCGCATTTCGAATTCGAGCGCGGCACGCAAGTCGCATCAAGCGTCAAATCGCTAGTCGCATCAATTGTCAAATCACTTGTCACTTTGAGTGATGTGATGTGACTTGACATGTTGTCACTTTATTAAAGTGACTTGATGTGATAGATAAAAGTGATGGGTAAAAGTGAAAACATTGATTGATGTTTTACTTTTGACTTTTTGCTTTTTAAAAAGTGGTAAAAGGTGTTATTATTATTATTTTGGAATTAAAAAATATAAAAACCTAATTACACTTTTAACTCTCTCTCTCTCCCTTTTACGTTTTCTCTTCTCCCTCTCTTTTCTTCTTCTCTTCCTCACGGCTTCAAGCCGATTTCTTCTCCAAAAATTCTGGTTTGACGAATTTGAGAGAAGCAAAGAAGAAGATGTGGTGCTAGCACACACCTTGGGTATACATAGGTGATAGGGAAACAAATTTATGAGCTTGGAATCATTTTTGGAGCTTGAAGCTTTGAGCTTCCATGGAGTCATCAATGGCCGATCATGGAGGAGACCACCACCATCAAAACCGAGCAGCCCACTGCCTTGGAGAGCTGCTGCCGTGACTTTGAGGGGGGCAAAACGCATCTTGTTCTTCGCATCCAAAACCGTTCAATGTGAGTTATGTTTCCGCCTTACTCCTTTGATGTGTTCATGCGTTTTTGTGCTTGATTTTGTTGATCTTGGGACCTATATTAGAACTCAACAATGGTATCTTGAGCTATTATCAAGCATGAAAAAGTTAGGGTTAAAATTGGGTAAACTCGATTTAGGCATGATTTGGTTGAATTGTTTGATGAAGTATGCTTGAATGAGGTTGAATTGAAGTTGTGTATGATCAATTTCATGAAATTGGATTGGATTCAATTTTCCCTAAATTTTGGGCATGACAAATGGGTAAAATCAATTGAAGCATGATTTGATTAAATTGATTGATTAAGTATGCTTAAATTTTGATGAATTAATGATTGATTGGATCAAGTTGAAGAAATTATGTTTGAACAAATTTCCCCAATTTTTATGTTGGCATAAAGTGACAAATTTGCGTAAACTTGATTTTGAGCATATTTTTTTGAATTGGATGATGAGAATGTTAAAGATTTGTAAATTGATTTTTTAAAGTATGCCATTTTTGCTTATATTATCTTTGAGATTTAATTTGTTTAAGATTGATTGGATCAATTTGTTGAAATTGTGTTTGGAACAAATTTCCCCAATTTTTTATGTTGGCATAAAGTGACAAATTGGGTAAACTTGATTTTGAGCATATTTTGTGAAATTGGATGAATGAGAATGCTTAAAGTATGTTTAATTTAAGATTGATTGATCAATTTGTTGAAATTGTGTTTGGAACAAATTTCCCCAAATGCTTATTTGCCGAAATTAAAGAACCCTAAATTTCTTGGTGATTTTGTTTGTTTGATCATTGGATGACTTAAAACAATTGGGTAATGTTGTTTTGAAGTTCAATTTGATTGAATTTTGATTTGGAACATTTTTCCCAAATTAAAGTGGCTTGGCCGAATTCAATTGAATTTGAAATTCATTGTGTTTTTTGATTTTAATTCATTGGATGAATTGAATTGATTTGGGAAATGATGATTGTGATTCAATTGGATTGAAACCGAATCGGATTGGAAAAACCCTAATTGCCGAGAACAAAGCATGTAAATTGGGTTTGATTTTATAAATTGTGTTTGACACTATTTAATGTTAAAGTGCATGATTAAGTATGCTAATTGATGTTTTAGAAATATTAATTGGGTGGTTAATTGTGTATTACACTTAGGTTAATTATTATGGAATTTAGAATTTTATAAGTTAATTAATTGGGCTTATTTTTGGAAAATGGGCCTTAAAGGTTGTAATTGGGCTTTTTGGCTTTGTTGTACAAAGTTCAGTTTAGGCAAATTTGGTTGGATCCAATTGGGCCTAAAACCGTATCCATAAAGTCCAATTATGACTTAATGGACCTTAATTATTTAATTGGGCCTAATGGCCAAAATTAATTTAAAGGCTTATGGGGTAACTCCCGGAATGATTTTGGTTATTTGGTTTGACCCGAGTTGACCAAAAGTCCACGCTTTATAGAAAATATAAAAGCCCATTGGACTTTAATTAAATAAACATTAGATGTTTCGGGCTTTGAGACCCGTTGCGATTAAATTTGGAATTTAGTCGTAAAGGTTCATTAATAAAAGTGTAATATTTAATTTGAATTAAATAGTGAATTAGAATTAAATGCGTATTAAATTGGATTTAATTATGTAGTTTAATTTAATTCGAGAATTCGTACTTTGAGTACTTATTCGCAAAACGAGTTTGACTCGAGCAAAAATCAAATCGTTGTTTGAACATTGGTGATCACTAATTATCAGATTAATTAATTGGATTAGATTGATTGATAACATGCTTGTATGAATACATGGTTGCGATGCATGAATAATGTATATCGGATGGATATTAGTCGGGTGGGGCAATTTTGGAAATTGTTGTAATAAATTTGATTTATTAAATTGGACCTGCGTGTCCAGCCTTTTCACCTCTATACTCTTTGTATTCTCTTCTCACCTATTCCCCTCAATGTAAATGAGGTTTCTTTAGAAGTGTAGTGTAACGGTAGAAGTAAATACATGTGCTAGCTTTGGAGAGAGAAAATGAGAGATTTGATCTAGGGTCAATGTAAAGTATCCATCCGCATATCATTATTATTTTATTTCATATGCGCTTTATTATGTGTTTAGAATGCATGTTTAAGGGTGTATGATGATGAGACCTTTTACGAAAGATAATTAAATGGGTAGCCAATTTGCACGCGAAAAACCCTCGTTTATATCAAGCGTATTTTTCCTTCCATTGAGTGATTCTTGCTCAAGATCGAGATTGGCAGGGGTTGTTGGCCAAAGTCAAGCCCTTGTCCGTCGAAGATGTGTTTTTTTAATCACGAGGCTTTGTTCCATATCGGTGTCGTGTCCAAGTTTGTGGTTTGTTGGCCAAAGTCAAGACCACTTCTTGTCCATTGACATTGATTACGAAGCTTCCATGTCAATGGGTCCGCGCTTGACTGGGATCACTAGGTTTGTTGTGCAAAGCCAAGGCCAGTTATTCAGAGGAAAAGGTTAGGTAATACATTCGATATATTGGCATATATAAGATATATGTTAGGACTTTGGATTCCACCTACCGGATCTAGGAGTTGGAGAGATCCAATTGATCTTCGAGATCTACCTAGTTAATTATCATACAATTTGTTGGCCAAAGTCAAGATTGTGTGATATTTAACGGGACCTAGCCCACTAGGAAACACGTTTCCCGAGTACTCGACAGAGGGTTAGAGGCTCGCCGAAAATAGTGGGAGGCAAGAATTGAATTTGCAATACTCGTTCAATTACTCGCCATACGCGCTCATTCAAATTATTTCGTCGTTAGATTAAATGTTAGTTGGACTAATATTTAAATTGTTGTTTTAATAATCAGTTGGACTGTATTATATTTGATTATATATAATTGGATTATATTAATCAATATATTTGAATTAATTAATTTCAGTTACAGTTGATTTTATAATTGGATTATAGTAATCAATGTAATTGAGGTTAATTAATTTAGATTATATTTGATTATATAGTTGGACTATTATAATCATTATAATAAATAGTACCACAAATCGTTGATTAAATAGTTGGACTATTAGAATCAAGATATAATTGAAAGATTGACATTTAAAACATAATTCCTGGGGAAAATGTGTTTAAATGGTTTAATTTTCAAATTGGGAATAAATTTTCAGGATGGTCCTGGAATTAATAGGTTATTTATTTGATAAAATAATATATTAAGCTTGTAGCGCAAGCGCACCTTAATTCGATATTCCAGAAACACGAGGCTTGGCCAAGGCTTCTGGAATGTTGAAACAGGCAAAGGCAAAATCATTATAATCTTCTGGGAAGATAAATGACATATCCTAAGAAGGATAGAAGACGAGCAGGCTCTGACTTCAAATATGATTGTCATATTATGTCACAACTAGTATTAAATTGGATTTTAAATACTTAGTGTGGTACATAAAATATATTGATGTTCAGAATCTGTTTTGAACAGGATACTGACTCAATAGAGATTTATCTGTGAATGGAGAACAGGACTAAAGTCGAATGTTTAACCGTAGATACCTGAATTTAGGAACTACCTTCGGGTTAGTACGTAAATTAGAGAACTGTTATAATGTATCTAGTTTGACTAGAAACATTATCTCTATATCGCGTTATAACCCGCTGCGGGTGTACCTTTATATTCTAAACCACTAAAGTGTTTCATATATAAAGATGATATTGAGATAAACACATTAGATGTGAATACAGGATTTATATTTTGAATATAAATAATATCTCAAATATATAACATGACAAATAAATAGCTCAAATGATTTGATCATTAAGAAACTTAATGTGGCATAGTTGTCAGGGACACTACTAACAAGAATCGTATATCCGCACTTTTGAAGAGCGGGTACTATGACTGATTTGATTCTATTCAAATAAAGTCTACGAATCTAGTCTATTTGGGCAAAGTGCCTAAAACACTATTTACTTGGTAAAAGTGTAAATGCCACCGATCTGTTAGCCCTACTTCATAGTGAATAAAGTGGGCCATGTCTAGCTAGGCTAGATATGGATATGAATATTTCGTGACCTTTACGATGTGGCATCGCGTATGGTTTATGTGTTTCTTTTGAAGACACAAATCGGAAACTTTTACAGTTTCGACACGAATAGATAAACAGATCGGCTAAAAGTATTAAACCGTCATGGTAAGACTGTAATGGAAAATACTTAAGCAATAAGTTTCTAGTTTATATGAAAGAGTATAGTATTCTTTCAAATAAGGACTCTCCCGGAATAACGTCA
The DNA here is from genome assembly GCA_019454045.1 of Zanthoxylum bungeanum. NCBI lineage: Eukaryota > Viridiplantae > Streptophyta > Magnoliopsida > Sapindales > Rutaceae > Zanthoxylum > Zanthoxylum bungeanum. The sequence continues at coordinate 13,466 of SKCR01043180.1, forward strand.
GTTTTGACGGTGTGTCCGAACGGATTAACCGAATTTTGTTAGACATAATAGGTTAATCACGAGTCGCTCTGAGCTACCATTTCCTTCAACGGATAAGCTTTAAACAGTGCAAAGAACTTATTTTGAATAAGGTTCCATAATAATCTGTTTAACAGATATATCATATTAGATATGAACGGGAAGAACCACCGGGTTTCTCATTCTTGATAATTTGGGTATGCTAGGGCATATGTTTGGATGATACCAAACTAAAACCCAAATAGGATAAGTGCCAAATGTAGGTTATCCTAGGGATACCATAAGTATTGTACTTATACACCTCACAAGAAAACAATTAGATTGTTACTCACCATACGTTTTCCTGAAAGGAATACCGATATGCAGTGGTAAGTGGGAGATAGTATAACTCGATGGAAATCAAGAATACTGTTCAAGGCACTGAATCTATGGAACATGAATAGTTCATCCGGATGAGACGATTACCATTAATCTTCGAATACACAAGAACCGCGGCAGGTCGATACAGAGTCAGAAAACAACCTGGGGTATGGTTTTCTGATCTAACCTCATAAAGATGTCTATCTTATTGAGGAATACAACTGACTACGCATGAGGAAGTGATATAAGGTATCAACTCCCTAATTATGGCAAGTGCCGTATAATCCGAAATGGATTCCATGTATATCAACCAGTTTGGATACTAGTTGATGTACCACAAGGCATTGTGCCTAATGGTACTTAAAAGTCTTCTAGGAAGACATACATGATGGCAACATACCAGCGTAAAGCAAGGCTTTTAACGGAAAGGTATCATTATCAACATTGTGTTGATTACGATTCAACCTTTTTTTACCTTTGCCACGGTAAATCCATTTGGATAATGCTTGTTATTCGATCCATGATTGATTGAAGCAAGCATTAGGTTCTTGGAATTATCGTTTTGATATAATCATAATGGTGTACGATTTAATTTAATTCAAACGAAAATAATTCTTGTGTATATAAGGAGGTTAGTGGGAGCGCACTGACAGTGGCTGTCCTATAAATAATGATAATACGTCATTTCTTGGAATGATATTCCCATAAAATAAATATCGGCGAAAGCTTGGCTTTCGAAATACTCTCATAGAACCGTACATGGAAAAATGTACAAGACCTGGTGTATCATACGCTTTGAGCATATGGATTCACAACAGGCCAATCCGAGTGATAGTCACTGGATTAATATTAAGAACATCCGTTAGTATCTTAGAGAACTAAGATGTTGTCTAGTCTATGGAGAAGGAAAACTTAAAGTGACTTGGGTCACTGTAGGCAAGTTTCATATAACCGATAAGACGACTAAAGTCGCAAACGGTACTATACAGTTGGAATAACGGTACAGTGCTGAAATCTTCCAAGCAAGATACTGTTACCGAATAAACAACAAATGCGGGGTTGTTGTTGCAGCTGAGCAGCAATAGAAATCATTTGGGTCGATACAAATCTAATTAGATTAATATAGTTCTGTTAGCAGCTAACTAGGCGTCAGCACAGGCTAAAGAATTAATGGTCTCATCACGATCCAAGACATACTTAGATACTCATCTGATTCATTCGGATCATACATCGTGGCGATGTGATGATCGAATAAATCGCTGAAGATGATAATCATGCAAATCCGCTGACGAATGCATTTCTCAGCAGTTTGAGCCAACCGTACATAGTTCGGGGTGTTAGACCACTCGAGTGACTGGCTATGTGCCAAGTGGGAGATTGTTGGATAATATGACCCATAGCGTCACTATTGCACAGATCATTGTGTTTTGTTGCAAATTAACTATGTGACAAGGAAATTAACACTCTCATCATTTGTGATTAGATCACCTTAGATATATAAAATGAAGAGAGGTCCCTATTATTAGTTTCCTGGACTGAGAATGATATGAGACAATATCAGTCCCCTAAGGTTTAATCATTAAATATCCCTAGCCGGAGTATTATCGAGACTGGACATCGATAATGCGGAATAGGCTAGTATTGCACTTGTCGCGTTGTGAGGGCACAACGACATAGTTCTCATATATATAAGTATTGGATACTTATGCAAGTGCGATAGGAGGTCGTGTTTCACCGATGGTACGGGAAACAGCTTCGCTCTGGATAGACCCCTCGGAATCCCATTGGTATTATGACTATGTGTCTAGGGAGGGAAATCAAGGTAGGTGTGTATAGTCTTAACCTGAGACTTACATCGCTAATACTTACGATAATCGATAGACTTTGGTCTTGGTGGTACAGGGCTTTAATCGGTTCTGCTTACACCACTTCTGGGTTTATCAGAGAGTCGTAGTGTATTGGGTGTGATGTCAAGACGGAAGTATCACTCCAGTCATAGTGGAGATGATGTCACGCAGGATACGGTATTAGTGCGCTTAAGTGGGCCGGCCATCGGGATATTATGACAAGGTCATGTATATCCGATTATAGAGACTAGTTACCAGACATCCGACATGTGCTTCGGACGGGGCAGACACTTATCCAGCCCCAGCCCTAGCACGTGACTATCCGATACTGGGCTGATATACACAATACTATGGTATACTATGCTTGATACAGATCTATATATTCCTGTAAGAATATTTCTGGAGAATTGGGTAGGCATGGCGCTTTGCTAGAAGCCAACCTTGTCTTGTAAATCGGTTCAAACGTAGTACGAGGTACTTACGTGTTCGGATAGTCCGACGACCGTATTTACTGCCAACATATCCAGAGATCTCATGGGTCGCTTCCTGAAGATTCACCGATGACGTATAACTCGCACTTAATTAATCTGGGATTAATTAGAAGAGAGAGAAAATTAATCTGGGATTAATCACGGAGATATTTTATCTGGGATAAAATATTAATTAAAGAGAGAGAACGATTAATTTGAAATTAATCGATAAAATAATATATTTGATATATTATTAGAAATTGGATTTCGACGCGAAATTAAATTAGATTTTAATTCGGGCGAACGAATTAATTTAGAATTAATTCGTTAGCGACGTGAATAGTGAATTCGCTAGGCGTAATCATTTAATTACGACGCGACGGAAAATTCATTAATTTGGAATTAGCGAACCCGAGCCCGAGAGTGATTGCGAGCGCATTCGCATTTCGAATTCGAGCGCGGCACGCAAGTCGCATCAAGCGTCAAATCGCTAGTCGCATCAATTGTCAAATCACTTGTCACTTTGAGTGATGTGATGTGACTTGACATGTTGTCACTTTATTAAAGTGATTGATGTGATAGATAAAAGTGATGGGTAAAAGTGAAAACATTGATTGATGTTTTACTTTTGACTTTTTGCTTTTTGAAAAGTGGTAAAAGGTGTTATTACTATTAATTTTGGAAATTAAAAAATATAAAAACCTAATTACACTTTTAACTCTCTCTCTCTCCCTTTTACGTTTTCTCTTCTCCCTCTCTTTTCTTCTTCTCTTCCTCACGGCTTCAAGCCGATTTCTTCTCCAAAAATTCTGGTTTCACCAAATTTGAGAGAAGCAAAGAAGAAGATGTGGTGCTAGCACACACCTTGGGTTATACATAGGTGATAGGGAAACGAATTTATGAGCTTGGAATCATTTTTGGAGCTTGAAGCTTTGAGCTTCCATGGAGTCATCAATGGCCGATCATGGAGGAGACCACCACCATCAAAACCGAGCAGCCCACTGCCTTGGAGAGCTGCTGCCGTGACTTTGAGGGAGGCAAAAATGCATCTTGTTCTTCGCATCTAAAACCGTTCAATGTGAGTTATGTTTCCGCCTTACTCCTTTGATGTGTTCATGCGTTTTTGTGCTTGATTTTGTTGATCTTGGGACCTATGTTAGAACTCAACACTACGTATGAGGAAGCAATACAGAATATTGATTCCGCTTTATGGCAAGAAGCCATGAAGTCCGAGATGGATTCCATGTACGCCAACCAAGTTTGGACACTGGTTGATGCACCAGAAGGCGTAATGCCTATTGGATGCAGATGGATATTCAAGAAGAAGACCGACATGGATGGCAACGTACAAACGTACAAAGCTAGGCTTGTAGCAAAGGGGTATCGTCAACAATATGGTATTGATTATGACGAAACTTTCTCACCCGTTTCCATGATTAAATCCATTCGGATAATGCTTGCAATAGCTGCATATTTCGATTACGAGATATGGCAGATGTACGTTAAAACCGTTTTCCTTAACGGAAACCTTTTAGAGGATGTTTATATGCAACAGCCTGACAGTTTTATCATACCTAGACTTGCAAACAAGGTTTGTAAGTTAAATCGATCCATTTATGGATTGAAGCAAGTATCACGGTCATGGAATCAGCGTTTTGATGAGATCATAAAAGAATATGATTTCGTACAAAACGATGATGACCCTTGTGTATACAAGAAGGTTAGTGGGAGAGCACTGACTTTTATTGTCCTTTATGTCGACGACGTATTGCTTATAGGCAATGACATTCCCATGCTAACGTCGGTGAAAGCTTGGCTTTCATTAAAATTCTCCATGAAAGATCTGGGAGAAGCAGCCTTTATTCTGGGAATAAAGATCTACCGGGATAGATCTAGAAAGCTGCTTGGACTCTCCCAGAGTACATATATTGACAAAGTGTTGAAGCAATTCAACATGGATCAATCCAAGAAGGGATTGATGCCAATGTCACGTGGTATCCTTCTGTCTAAGGACATGTGTCCTAAGACTAAAGAAGAGAGAGATAACATGAGTCGGATACCGTTCGCCTCGGCAGTCGGATCAATCATGTATGCCATGATATGTACGTGACCTGATGTGTCATATGCTTTGAGCATGTGCAGTCGCTTTCAGGCCGATCCAGGTGAAGGTCACTGGATGGCAGTTAAGAATATCCTTAAGTATCTTAGACGAACTAAGGATGCTTTCTTAATTTATGGAGGTGGAGAACTTGAGGTGTCTGGGTACACCGATGCAAGTTTCCAAACCGACAAGGACGACTTTAAGTCGCAATCGGGGTACATTTTTTGTTTGAATAACGGAGCAGTGAGCTGGAAATCTTCCAAGCAAGATACTGTTGCCGATTCAACAACAGAAGCGGCATATATTGCTGCGTCGGAAGCAGCAAAGGAGGCAGTTTGGATCCGAAAATTCCTAATCGGATTAGGAGTAGTTCCGTTAGCAGCTGAGCCCGTGCCATTGTATTGTGACAATAACGGGGCTATAGCACAAGCTAAGGAACCAAGGTCTCATCAACGATCCAAGCATGTTCTTCGGCGTTACCATCTGATTCGGGAGATTATAAATCGTGGCGATGTAAAAGTCAAGAAGGTCGCATCAGATGACAACATTGGAGATCCGCTGACGAAAGATGTTCTTCAGCATGTGTTTGAACGACATATACATAGTTCAGGTATTAGATGCTTGAGTGACTGGCTATAGGCCAAGTGGGAGATTGTTAGACATTATGACCCATAGCGTCACTGTTTTGTAAATGATATTGTATTATTGTACAAAATCAACTATGTGATAATGAAATTGCCTTTTGCCGTTTTGTAATTATTTACTTTGATATATTAATGGCAAAAGTCCATATGATTAGTTCCGTATTGAGATGATATGAGACAGTATCAATATAAAAGGTTTAATCATTAAATATCCCTAGTCGGAGTATTATCGAGATCGGACATCGATAATGCGGAATAGACTAGTATTGCACTTGTACGAGTTGTGATGGCACAACGGCATAGTTCTCATATATTTAAGTATTGGATACTTATGCAAGTGCGATAGGAGGTTGTGTTTTACCGATGGTACGGAAAACAGCTTCGCTCTGGATAACCCCGCGGAATCCCATTGGTAGTATGTATGCGTGTCTATGGGAGGTCGCATTAGGGTAGGTGTATATGGTCTTAACCTGAGACTTGCATCGCTAGTACTTGCGACAATCGATAAACTTTGGTTTTGGTGGTTCGGGGCTTTAACCGGTTCTGTGTACGCCTCTTCTGGGTTTATCGAGAATCGTAGTGTGCTGGATGTGATGTCAAGATGGAAGTATCACTTCAGACATATGGAGATGATGATCACGCAGGATACATAACTAGTACTCTATAAAAAGTTGCAACCGTCGGGACAATATGACTAGGTCAGGATTGTCCGATTTAAAGAGACTAGTTGTTTGATGTCCGATATATGTTTCGTATGGGGCAGACACATTTCCAGCCCCAGGCCTAACATGTGATCGTCCGATACTGGATCGATGTACGCGATACTACGGTATACTACGCTTGATAAAGATCTAATATTCCAATAAGAATATTTCTGGAGAATTGGGTAGGCATGGCGCTTTGCTAGAAGCCAACCTTGTTGTAAATCGGTAAAAACGTAGTACGAGGTACGTACGTGTTTGGATTATCCAACGACCGTATTTACTGCCAACATATCCGGAGATCTCTTGGGTCGCTTCCTGAAGATTCACCTATGATGTTTGATTCGAACTTTATTAATCTTGGATTAATTACGGAGAAATTTTATCTTGGATAAAATGCCTAATTAGGAGAGAAACGATTAATTTGGAATTAATCGATAAAATAATATATCGATATATTAAACGAAATTAGATTTCGGCGCGAAATTAAAATCGGATTTTAATTCGGGCAAACGAATTAATTTAGAATTAATTCGTTAGCGATGTGAATAGTAATTTCGCTAGGCATAATTATTTAATTTACGTCGCGACGGAAATTCGTTAATTCGGAATTAGCGAAACCGAGCCCGAAAGTGTTTGCGGACACATTCGTATTTTGAAACGAGTGGGACCCACAAATCACATCGCCAAGTCTCATCACTTGACACGACTAGTTGATGGATGTATCTAGTCACCTTTATGGGATGATACATTGTCACTATTCTCAATGTAAGTTGGTGAGGCCATTTAATGGCTTTTGGGAGGGAAAACCTTTTCACGGTTTTTGAAGGGTTTTTTACCAAAATATTTTGGTAATTGTTATCATCATCATTTCACGTTTTTGAAACAATAAAAAAAAAAGTGAAAAAAAGAAAACCAAAAGCCTCTCTCCCTCTTCTTCTTCTTGCTCACGCCGTGAGCTTCCACAAGGCAGAAAAATTGTTTTTCATTTCTGCATTTTTGCTAGCACAATGAGGGATCAAAGGAGGTGATAGGGAAACAACCTTGGAGCTTGGAATACTAGAAGACTTGAAGCTTCTCTCCCTCTTGCTCTTGGCCGAAAGTTTCCACCTTGAAGACTCAAGGATTCTCTTCATCAATTCACGTCACAAGCTTTGTAAGTATGATTCCGCCATGCTTCAAGCTTTGCATGTATAAATTTGTGTGTTTCATTGGCTTATACTTTCTTTGGGACTAATTATAGAAACCTACAATTTTTGCACAAGGACAATCAAATGGGGTGTGTATATAATAAAATAACATCTTGCGAATATTAAAGGTAATATCGCGCCATGTGCAATGGTTCCTGCAGAAGTACAATCCGAGATTAAAGAATTCATGAAGAAAAAACAAGATACAAAAAAGGTTGCACAAATTTATCGAGAAGAAAGAATTGATGAAGGTGTCTCCCTACACCGTACATCTTTGGGTAGTTCCCAGAGAATAGTTAAAGGGCCAATGGATATATTTGTGTTTAATATTGAAGCGGGAGAATTGGAGGACAATCCGGTACGCCATTCACAATGAAATGTTCAAGATCTTCGTGATCAGACATCACAAGATATTGGTAGGTTTTTTATAAGAATGGAATTGCTTTTAATGTTGCTAATAGTCCATCATTTGCCAATATGGTGCGATCAATTGGAAATTTTAATTGTGGTCTAAAACCACCTACACTATATGAGCTATCAACAACTATACTAAACAAGGAATTACAAAATATGGGAGAAGGTGTTGATGGAGAAAAGAAAATATGGAGATAAACAAGGGTGAGCATCATGTCAGATGAGTGGAAGGATATGAGAGGAAGACAATTTTTAAACTTCCTTGTGAACAATCAGTTTGGTTCGTAATTGTTACTGTCATTTAACAGGTTAGAAATTTCATCTTTAATCATGGAGCGGTGTTAGATTTAATGAGAAGTTTCATAAAGAAAGATTTAGTTCGCCCCACTCCGACAAGGTTTGCAACTGCATTCTTAACATTACAAAGTATGTATGGTCTGAAGCAACCCTTGGAACAAATGTTTATTTCAAAAGAGTGGAATGACATTAGTTTCTCAAAGAAGTCAGAAGGGAAAGATGTGAAAAAGATAATTTTGAGTGATAGGTTTTGGACTTGTATTGCTTATGCATTGAAAACCACCAAACCTTTAGTTTATGTGTGAGGATGACAGATGGCGAAAAATTTCCTTGTATGAGATTTATATATGGTGCCATGGATAGAGTGTTGGACAATTATGACCCATAACATCACTATTTGTAAAAAACATGGTGTTTTTGTACAAATTAACTATGTGACAAAGGAAATTGCTTCTTCATCATTTTGTAATTGGATTACTTGGATATATATAAATGATAAAAGTCCATATGATTAATACCAGATTAATAAGATATGAGACAGTATTAATCCATGAAAGGTTTAATCATTAAATATCCCTAGTCGTAGTATTATCGAGACTGGACATCGATAATGCGAAATAGACTAGTATTACACTTGTGCGCGTATGGAAGCTTAACATCATAGTTCTCATATATTTAAGTATTGGATACTTATGCAAGTGTGATAGGAGGTTCTATTAGCTGTTGGAACGGGAACAACTTCGCTCTGGATAGACACCTCGGAATCCCAATTGGTAGTATGACTATGTGTCTATGGGAATCCGAATCAGGGTAGGTGTATGTGGTTTTAACCTGAGACTTGCATCGCTAATACTTGCGACAATCAGTACGCTTTGGTTTTGGTCGTCCGGAGCTTTAACAGGTTATGTGTACGCCTCTTCTGGGTATATTGAGAATCGTAGTGTATTGGGTGTGATGTTAAGATGGAAGTATCACTTCAGTCATGTGGAGATGATGATCACGCAGGGATACAGAACTAGTACTCTTAAATGCTGCAGCTATCGGGATAGTATGACTAGGTCATGATTATCCGATTACAGAGACTAGTTGCTAATGATCCGATATATGTTTCGTACAGGGCAGACACAATTCCAGCCCCAGGCCTAGCATGTGACATCCGATACTGGATCGTATTACGCAATACATTGTATACTACGCCTGATACAAATTATATATATTCCATGTTGAATATATTTCTGGAGAATTGGGTAGGCATGGTGCTTTGCTAGAAGCCAACCATGTCTTGTAAATCGGTAAGAATGTGGTACCGGGTACGCACGTGTTCGGATAGTCCGATGACCGTATTTACTTCCAACATATCCAGGGATCTCTTGGGTCGCTTCCCAAAGATTCACCGATGAAATTTGACTCGAACATAATTAATCTGGGATTAAATATAAGAGAGAAAATTAATCCAGGATTAATTACGGCAAGAATTAATCTGGGATTAATTATGTCATGAATTAATCTGGGATTAATTCGTGAAAGAGAGAGAACGCGATTAATTTGGAATTAATCGGTAAAATAAATTTAATAGTTAAATTAGATTTTTCTATTTAATTTAATTAATTGGGCTAAAAATATATCGGATATATTAATTGAAATTAGATTTCAATACAGAATTAAAATTGGATTTTAATTCAAGCGAACAAATTAATTTGGAATAATTCACGAGCTACTTTCATAATAATTTTACGATGCATAATTATTTAATTAAATTGGATTTAATTATTTAGCGACGGAAAATTCGTTTAATCTGATTAAACGAACCCGGGCCCAAGTGTGTTGTGTAAGCCAATCAAATTTTGAATTTGAAAGTGGTGGGACCCACTTCACTTACATCACTAGTCACTATTAGTGATGGAAGTGGTTGGAATTTAAAGACATCCTTTTGTAAACTTTACACACAACTTTTAAAACATGTTTTTGGAAGACAAAAACAACTATTTCATATTCTCTCTTCTAAGCAAAAAACGTGAGTCTCTCTTCTCTTCATGGAATTTTTGTTACAAAATTTCAACTTGCTAGTACATAGGGAGTCAAAAGAAGGTGATAAGGAAACTCACCCAAGAGTTTGGAACTCAAAATGAGAGCTTGGAGCTTCTACATCCGAGGAGAAATTTCAAACTTCTCTACCGAGAAATGTAAGTAATATCCGCAATTTATCTTGTAATATTCACACAATAATCACGCTTAGAGATCTTTGGCATGTCTAGGACACTAACAATAGTATCAGAGCCATCCTAAGCTTGATTTGAAATTTAGGGTTATTAACTTTATTTGGGGATTTTGTGCTTGGAGCTTATAAATTTCTAAATTGGTTGTTTGGATATGGTTGGATGATGATGAATTGGATTTGTGCATTTTTGGAATTGAGAAAATTGGTTGGATCAAAATTTCCCTAATTCCCTAGCCATAGCCGAATGTATGAACCCTAATACACTCATGGTAATTTTTGAATTTGACAATTGGATATGTTAATTGGCATGATATTGAATATTAATTGTTGATTTAATTGGATTGAAATCAAAATTGGATGTTAATTTCATGTATTGTCGTGAACTTGAACATGTTGGAATAAGTTGGTTTTGCTTCAATTTGTGTTGGACATGAATTGGATAATTAAGCATGATTAATTAGATTAATTGGGTTTTGTAAACATTGGATTAATTGATTAATTATGTTAATTACACTTTAAATTGAATTAATGTGCTTTGGGAATATTATATTAATTTAATTTATTGTAATTGGGCTAAATGGGCTTGGTTGGGCCAAGTTTGGTTTTGGACAATTGGGTTGGATCCAATTGGGCCTAAAACCATTTCCATAAAGTCCAAATATGACTATTTAGGCCTTTAAAAGTTTAATTGGGCCTAATGGGCCTAAATTGATTTTTGGCGTATGGTGATTCCTATTTGGGCCTTGGCATTTTGGGTTTGATCCATATTGGCTAAAGCCCATGCCTAAAGAATTAATTGAAAGCCCATTGGACTTTAATTGAATAGTATTGGATATTAATTGGGCCTTTGAGACCCATGAAGATTGGATTTGGAATCCAAGTCTAAAAGGCACTATTAAAAGTGTAATTATTTAATTTGGAATTAAATATGAATTAGTATTGGAATAATTTAAATTGGATTTAAAATTATAGTTCGATATAATTCAAGAATACGTACTTTGAGTATTTATTCTTAAACGAGTTGGACTCGCACAAATCAAATCGTTGTTTGAACATTGGATGGATTAATTAATCAAAGATTAATTAATTATATTAGATTGATTGAATAACATGCTTGTGTGAATACTTGGATGTATTTGTATGAATAATGTATATCGGATGGATATTAGATGGGTGGGGCAATTTTGGAAATTGTTGTAATAAATTTAGAATTTATTAAATTGGACCTGCGTGTCCAGCCTATTATCTCTTTACTCTTTGTATTTCTCTTCTCACCAATTCCCCTAAATGTAAATGAGGTTTCTTTAATGTATTATGTAATTGGGTAGAAGTATGTAAAGTGTTAGCGGGAGAGAGGAAAGTGAGAGATTTGTTCTCGGAAAAAATTGGTATATATCCATCCGCATATCATTATTATTTTATTCATGCCTTATTATGCTTTTAGAATGCATGTTTAAGGGTGTATGATGAGACCTAATCAAAGATAATAAATTGGTTGCCAATTTACGCGAAAAAACCCTGACTTTAATATTAAGCAATTTCCTTCCATTGAGTGGTTCTCTCTCAAGATCCAAGATTGGCATTGGTTTGTTGGCCAAAGTCAAGATCATTGTCCATCACAGATGTGTTTGAAGCACGAAAGCTTTGTTACATATCGCATGTCTTGGGCAGTTGTGATTTGTTGGCCAAAGTCAAGGTCACTTCTGTATATCAACGTGGATTACGAAGCTTTCCCAATGTCAATGGGTCACACTTGACTGGAATCATTAAGCTTGTTGAGCCAAAGCCAAGGCTTAGTTGATTCAAAGGAAAATGTTAGGAAATATATATTGGATATATATCTCGGACTTGGAGGTACACGTACCGGATATAGGAATTGGATGATATCCAATTGATCTTAAAGATCTACCTAGTTAAGTTTCATACAGTTTGTTGGCCAACGTCAAGGTTGGTGTTTTTAACGGGATCCTAGTCTACTAGGAAACTGGGTTTCTCGAGTACACCATAGAGGGTTAGAGGCTCACCGAAAAATAATGGCAGACTAGTATTAAATTTGCAATTTCGTTTAATACTTGCTAAACGTGCTCTTTTAATTTTATTTATCGTAGTTATAAATATATTAGTTGGACTAATATTGAATATTTCTTTCTTTGAACAGTTAGATTGTACAAGACACTACTCCACTTGTAGTTGGTGTGGATGCTGGATTTCACCCGAGGTCCACAATCGAGAATTTATAGTTGGGGGCGCTAGCGATCCGGCAAAACAAATGTAGAGTGAGCGTGGAGGTTACTGCCCACCGGTGTGGTGGGTGCCGTAGGCACTCCGACGCCCAAGTCAGTGATAGAATTATGGAAGTAGTAGGAGGAAGGTCAAGGTCAGATGTTACCATGATCTCTGTAGGCTGCCGTGGTGGCGGTGAATGAAAGGCGTTATGAGCTTGAATGAGAATGTTCTAAAGCTGTGAGTTGGAGAGCTAGAATTTGAATGATGGTGAGATAGAAGTTCCATCCCCCTTTCTCAAGGAGCCTCCTTCCTCTATATACCCACCTGGGGGTATGTCCTTAATCACACTTGATCACTCGTAAAGGTCGACTTCATGGGGGGTATTTACTGCTTTTACCCGTTGTAGATTGGAACGGCTGGTTTGTGTTTATGAGTCTGGGCGTTACGTAGACTGACGTATGGAAGGTCCTTCGATTCATGGGTTGGGTGATGGCGTTGGTGTTCATTGGATATGTACTTTCTAAACATCTTTGGGCCCATTCAGACTTTATGAGACCTGGCCCTTTGAGGTGGCAATCTGGGTCTGGATCTTCATGTTGGGGAGTCTTGGGTGTACTCATCACTGGGCCGAAGCAAAATGTCGAAATTACCCTTGGACCAAATTTGGCCCGTACAGTTTGTCCCCTACTCTCTAAGTCAAGGAGTCCTTGGCTTGGAGAGTACTTGATGTGTGTGTAGCTTTGGACGAGGCCATAGCATGTAGGCGTACTCGAGTGTTGATGCTTCCTATTGATTAAACGAATGTAAAGATATGAGCTTGACTCTACATGAGCCATTGGGGAAGTACCCAATCGATTGAACCAGATGAAGGTCAAGATATAAGTAAGTCATACAACATGTGTATTCCATGTCTACAACTTGACTCGACATGAGTGAATGGGGGATGTCCCCGGTCGACTGGACTTGATGAGTCCAGGAAGATTTAAGTCATACGACATGTGTAATCCATGTCTACAACTTGACTCGACATGAGTCTATGGGGGATGTCCCCGGTCAACTGGACTTGATGAGTCCAGGAAGATATAAGTCATACGACAAGTGTAATCCATGTCTACAACTTGACTCGACATGAGTCAATGGGGGATGTCCCCAGTCGACTGGACTTGATGAGTCCAGGAAGATTTAAGTCATACGACATGTGCAATCCATGTCTACAACTTGACTCGACATGAGTCAATGGGGAATGTCCCCGGTCGACTGGACTTGATGAGTCCAGGAAGATTTAAGTCATACGACATGTGTAATCCAAGTCTACAACTTGACTCGACATGAGTCTATGGGGGATGTCCCCGGTCGACTGGACTTGATGAGTCTAGGAAGATTTAAGTCATACGACATGTGTAATCCATGTCTACAACTTGACTCGACATGAGTCAATGGGGGATGTCCCCGGTCGACTGGACTTGATGAGACCACTATAATCTCCACACTACTGGTCAATGACCATAGGAGTCTTCAAATTTTTCCTGGTCCGGATGAAAGTTATATGTTGACTCTACAGGAGCCATGTGGGATGTTCCAAGTCGATTGAATCAGATGACAGTCAGAGAAATCTCCATGCTTCTGGTTACCAGATATGATTGGGATCTAAGTAAGTTTTTCATTCTACTATTCACGAATAAGGTACATCATAGCCTACACTCCATTTGACCCAATGAAGGTCCAAGAAAGTCTACACACTCATGAAGAATGTACATGAGAATCTAACCAGTCCATTATACCTAATGAAGGCACATTGAGGAGTCTACACACTCAAGTCATGATGAAAATTCATGTGGGTCTTTATTCCTCAATCTACTGGATCTAAACATGGGTCAATAAGGGTCTTTAGTCCGCTAGACCTGATGAAGGTCTGCGAGGGTCTTTTTTTTTTAGCTACAAAACCTGATGATGGTTCATGAGAGTACTGTTGAATGAAATTGTCGAACAAACCTGATGAAGGTCCAAAGGGGTCATCATTCACTCTCCCAAATTTGATGAAGGTCCATGAGACTACGATTGAATGGACCTGTTGTATGGACTTGTTGAATGCCCACCAAGGTCATTTCTTACTTATATTAGACCTAAAGAAGGCCTATAATACTACAATGGGATGAGCTTGGTGAAGGTCATCACTTTTCACTATTGTCGAATGGACTTGACTAATGGACTAGATGAAAGTCGAAGGTCATCATTCCTGACTCTACTATACCTAAGAAAAGTCAAAGAGAGTTTCACTCCTCGTACTACGATACCTGCTAAATACTAATGAGGGTCTTTTATTCCTCACGCTACCAGCCTTACTCTTCAAGACCCAACAAAGGTTGGTGAGGGTATAATGTCGAATAGACATTATGGAGGTCTAAAATAATTTTCGCTCTACCTACTAGATGAAGGTAGTTCGATTGTACCTAACGTAGGTTTCTAATGACCTTTCATTCTAAAAAGATTCCTTATGTAGTCTAGAATTGGTAATATTAAATTAACGTAGTACATAATAGATTACTAACTTTTCATGTCCTCTGATGAGAAGTGGGAAACTTCTTTCCCGTACAGTGAATCAAAGGTCATCCTCCTTGTTGTATAGGAATTGAATGAACAAGATATTTTATCATCCCACACATGTCAAGTTGGAAAATTGATCAATGAAAAACCTTTATGTGTGTTGTGTTTAATGGCGCCACTCCTTGATGCCAACCTACATCCTATCGAATAAGACCTCTGACTAACTACATGCGTAGTGTCCAATGGTGCCTTAGCCAAACAACCTTTGCATCATGTCAAATGAGATATTAGCCAATGCTACACACATGTACATGTGGCGTCAAACGATGCCCAAGAAAAGAAAATACGAAGATAAGCAAATGAAATTTCAAACTTCCCAAATTCAGCCCAACGCATAACTTTCCTAGCCTAAATCACGGGCTGCCAAAGTAGAGCTGGACCGACCCACACCCTAGCCTAGTGAAGTAGTCCCGGCATTCAAACAAATCTCACCACGTAGATGAAAGCCCAATAGGCCGGATGTGAATACGAAAGCGGTAGAGTCATAAGCCCTTCTTTTTTTTTTCCCCTCATTGACAATGAATTATAGGAAGCTGATTTTGAGCTCTTTGACAAAGAGGCAAGTCCCAAATCAGAGCTGGAACCACCACTACCATCACCACCTGCTGATGAAAAGAAAGATGTAGAGTCGATTCCCCCATCTCCAACAATTTCCAACTTTGTTTGTTGCATCTTCCTTGGATTTTCATAAGCTGTTGCATTGAACATGATGAGGTTTTCCCAGTCCCACTGTGAGGGAGTTTTTACATTCCACTCCATCATTGAACTCATAGAATTACCTCACATTAGACTCTTCACCATAAAAGGCAAAAGCAATCGAAGCATTAGACTCTGAAGAAATTGGAGAGCAAAAGCAAAGCGAGAGCTGAAGGGTGAAGAGGAGAGAAAGAGAGATGAGTTGCATTTGATTGGAATCAAATCATTTCAATTGATTTGTAAATTTAAGGGACAGATGGGGATGCAACTTGGGGCTATCACCCTATTGCTATTTTCACAGCTTTGCGCTTTTTTTGACCTTCGCCTCCCCCATTTTTTATTTCTTAACAGCGCCGAGTAACAAAGAGTGAAATCATACAATGCAAACACTGGTCCTCTTGATCCGGCCCAAATGAAGCAGGTCCACGTGAGCAATTTGTACAAAAGATCAAGCCAGTTTACGCCATTGCAAAATGGCCCAAAATGTACCAATCAAAACAAAGGCTCAAACAAAGCTTCAACAAAAAGAACCAGCCCAAATTTTGAAAGTCAACAAAGGTGCCTCTGCCAATGTCAAACGTTACATGCTCCATCCTTGATTGGGAATCACACGATTTTTGGGAGCTTTGTGCTACAAGTAATCTTCTTGATTTGTAGACGACTTTGGGAGTTTTGCGTATAGCTTTGGCCAGTGTGGCACTTATTTTTTGTATGCAGTTTTTTGTCGAATGAGCTGTGAGCTTATGGGCATATGATGCAGTGTTGTTGGTTTTGGCTTGCAGTGTGATTGTGTGAATCATGTGTGATGCTCTCTCCAAGCCTCTTTTTTTTTCCACATGCTGGTGTTTTCCTGGAGCTTACACGCTAGTCGAGCTTCTTTTTCCCTCTGCACGCTGGGTGGTCTGCTATCCATGAAGAATTTGACGTAACCGATGGGTGAAATTTAAATGAAATGGGCGTTAAATTATGCGATAAGTGGGGTCGAGGCCCACTTCCGAAATTGCGCAAGATTTTTAGGGAAATTAGCATACTACCGAAGTCCACTTCCGACGGATGGGTTCTTGAAAACAATGCCTGACTTTGACTAATCGTGTCCTGAAAAATTGGCACATTTTTATTTGATGCAGACGACCTTTGTTAAGTACATAAGATTATGGGTATCATTTCTATTAGGTATTCACGGGTCATATAGGCTTATCATTTGGAACCTCAACAAAAGGCTCTACCATACTTCCTGGGATTTTCTTCGGCAGCTTCTTTGTTTTCATCATTATTGTAGAATCCTTCAATTATTAGCCCCCTTATATTTTTTTTAGGCTGTGGATGTGATACTCAGTAAGGTAAGGCTCCAAGAGTGAACAGATTCTGCTTTTATGTATATTAGGATGCTAGTCGACACCATTAGATTGTGGCCTCATGCAGCAGTCGTCATCACTTCTTCCTGCAAATCTCAAGAGCGAACTCGGCGAGGTCATCGAACTTGTGCAAGGTGCTGACGTGGCCAGTCATGGAGATTCTTCAAGAAGACTTTAAGATCAACTCTTTCAACAGATTTCTACAGCTGTGAATGAGCTGCCAACTCTGTGAAGAGTTCGAATTTGTATCTGTCTGAAAGGAGACTTTCGACTTTAATGGAAATTTGGTGTCGACACAACAAATAGTGTGTACATGCACGCACGTAAATAGTGAACTGTCGCATGGGATTTGTTTACAATGGTTTGTAGTACGAATTTTCATTTCCTGTTCGGTCTTTCAATAAGTAGTCAGTTGCAGGCTAAGAAGCCTCGTAGTCAGACTTAACATCGATTGAAGCAGCTGTTGAAGAGAAGGCACCCGTCAGACCTGCAAGCAGTCGCTCTGCGAAAATGGCTTTCTGTCTACGAGCGTCTGTTTACCTTCACGAACGTATAGTAACTCACTAGGAATCTTAGTCCCCAACTAAGACATGTTCCATGTCGTTTCGAGTGGTGTTTTAGTCTCTAGCTAGGTGTTTCAATTATGGAGTGGAATTTCTGTCAAATATTAAACCTTCTTCCACGTCGTGTCGAATGACATATTTACCTCATGCTGGTCTCCTTCCATCTCATGTCGAATGAACAAGTGTCAAATTTCATAGGTGAAGTGTTGATTGTGATCTTTAGTGAGTGAGAAGCTATATATAGTATTGTCAATTGAGGCAACATACTAATGTCGAATGGGATATCCTTAACAAGTCTCATGCCACATATTGTGAATGCCAACTGAGTCATCCATAACATCTATCAAGTTGTAAATTATAGTGCTGACTGGGACACACATAGCGAGTCTCATATCATAAACTGTAATACCAACTAGGCATCATTCACAAGTCTCAAGCCACATCTTGATGTCGACTGGGACAACCAAACAATTACCAAGTTGAAAATCATAGTGTCGTATAGGACACTCATAGCAAGTATCATATTATAACACCCATTATAGTCTCATGCCTAGTGATGTCGACTGAGACATTCTTAAAAAGTGTAAGCCATACCTGGTAAGGTTAACCGGGATGTCCGCCGCCAAGTCTTCATTCGGGTACCATCGACTGGAACATCCTTCTTATGTCCAATACATTGCTTCTTCATCTGAGGTGAATGGTAGGAAATATAGTTCCATTGAAGGCAGGCGTCTTGCTTCTGATGTAGGTTCATGAGACTACGGTGGGAATTATGAGGGTATTCTCATGTCGACTGGAAGAATTGTGTAGAATGGTCCAAGTGGTGGTCTATATATGTTTACTGAAGCAGATGGACTTTCTCATTAAGAGTAGAACAAATGGGACATATGACAATCCTAATTTATGTAATTGTTCTTGGTGGATGGAGATATGGTATATTTGCTCATTGTGTGACGTTACACAAGTAGGGGGTGTTTGGAAAGATCGTAGTTTGAGAAATCTTTGCACACTATGAATCGCCAAGCCCCACGGTGGGCGCCAAATTGTGGATGCTGGATTTCACCCGAGGTCCACAATCGAGAATTTGTAGTTAGGGGCGCTAGCGATCCTGCAAAACAAAGGTAGAGTGAGCGTGGAGGTGTTGGATAATATGACCCATAGCGTCACTATTTGCACAGAACATTGTGTTGCTGTTGTAGCAAATTAACTATGTAACTAGGAAATTGCACTCTCGTCATTTTGTGATTAGATCACCTTAGATATATAAATGAAGAGAGGTCCCTATGATTAGTTCCTGGATTGGATTGAGATGATAGAGACAGTATCAGTCCACGAAGGATTAATCATTAAATATCCCTAGCCGTAGTATTATCGAGACTGGACATCGATAATGCGGAATAGGCTAGTATTGCACTTGTGCGCGTTGTGAGGGCACAACGGCATAGTTCTCATATATATAAGTATTGGATACTTGTGCAAGTGCGATAGGAGGTCGTGTTTCACCGATGGTACGGGAAACAGCTTCGCTCTGGATAGACCCTTCGGAATCCCATTGGTATTATGACTAGGTGTCTATGGGAGGCCGAAATCAAGGTAGGTGTGTATAGTCTTAACCTGAGACTTACATCGCTAATACTTACGACAATCGGTAAACTTTGGTTTTGGTGGTGGGGGATCTTAACTGGTTCTGTGTTCACCTCTTCTGGGTTTATCAGAGAATCGTAGTGTATTGGATGTGATGTCAAGACGGAAGTGTCACTCCAGTCATAATGGAGATGATGTCACGCAGGATACGGTATTAGTGCTCTTAAGTGATGCGCATCCAATCGTGATATTATGACCAGGTCATGAATATCCGATTATAGAGACTAGTTACCAGACATCCGATATGTGTTTCGGACGGGGCAGACACTTATCCAGCCCCAGCCCTAGCACGTGACTATCCGATACTGGACCGATATGCACAATACATTAGTATACTACGCTTGATACAGATCTTAATATTCTTAAATGGATATGTCCGGAGAATTGGGTAGACTTGGTGCTTTGCTAGGAGTCGACTTGTCTCGTAAATCGGTAGAACGTAGAACGTAGTACTTGTACGTACGTGATTCGGATACTCCGACGACCGTATTTACTGCCAGATTATCCGGGGATCTCATGGGTCGCTTCCGATAATCCACCGATGACGCACAACTCGCACTCTTGAATAATCTGGGATTATACAGAAGAGAGATAAAATTAATCTAGGATTAATAACGGAGAGTGTTTTATCCGGATAAAATGTCGTCTAAGAGAGAGAGAGAACGATTAATTCGGAATTAATCGATGTATTAATATATTCGATATATTAGACGAAATTAGATTTCGACGCGGAATTAAAATTAGATTTTAATTCGGGCAAACGAGTTAATTTAGAATTAATTCGTTAGCGACGTAAATAATAATTTCGCCAGACGCAATTATTTATTTAATTCGATTGAATTAACGTCGCGACGTAAGCTCGGTATTTCGGAAATATCGAACCCGAACGCGTGAGTGCACGTGGGCCCACTTTCATTTGGAAACATGTGGGGCCCACATGACACATGTCATTCTAATGCATTGCATGTAGATTGTGTACATTGCACTCAATGTCATTGCATGGAGTTTGAGTGTTTGACACTCTAAGCCATTGCATGTTTTGTGTCATAAATTTATTATTAATTTAATAAATATTATGGCATAAATATAAATTGATTTTTGGTAAATCATTTTAATTTAATACACAATTTCATCTCTCTCAAAAACTCTCTCCTCTCTCACGCAAATTGCTCACTGGTTTGAACCAGTTGGGCGTGAATAAGGGAAGCAAGGGTTGGGTTTTCATGTGTGAAAACCGCAAGTGCTAGCACACTACGAGTCTTGCGAAGGTGGTAGGGAGGTTTACCCATGAGCGGGATCCATCGGACGAAGCTCGGAGCTCCGTTTCTTCACTCAATTTTCTGTTTTGTAGGACAGTGACTGTTGCAGGGGTGAGATCAAGGCAGTGCGTTTTTGGGCTTGAATCGTCTCCAAATCGACAAAACCGATCAATGTGAGTATTCCGCTACCTCCGTTGGTGTGTTCACACATTATTTCATGTCTTGATTTGATCTTGGGACCTTAGAATAAACTAACAATGGCATCATGAGCTAATGTTGCAAGCATGAAAATGTAGGGTTTAAAATTTGGGTAAATGTGATTTGAGCATGATTTGAATAAATTGCTTGTTTGAGTATGTTTATAACATGTTTAAATTCATTTTGGTTGGACAATTTGTTGAAAATTGATTTGGAATAATTTTCCCAAAAATATCATGTTGGCCGAATGTTTATTGTATTTTGGATTCTTCTTGGAATTTTGTGATTTGATTCATTTGATGAGTTAGAATCGATTAGGTTGACGTTAATTTGAATCGAATTAGATTGGATTTCGAATTGGACAAAAAACCCAAAAATTCTATGTTGGCCGAATTGGATATGCCCTAATGTTGTCTTGGAAATTTTTGATTTTGATAATTGGATGTATTGGAAATCATTCGGGATATGTATTTAATGTCGATTGCGGATTAATTGGATTGAAACCGAATTGGACATGAAATCACTCCCTTGGCCGAGACTTAGAAGCATGTAATATGGGTTTGATTTTTCATTATGTGTGTTTGACATGTAATAATGAATTAAGTATGATTAATTGGACTAATTAGTGTTTGGAAATGTTGATTTAGTTGATTAATCATATAATGCACTTTTGTAATTAAATTGGGAAAATTGGATTTTTGGATTTAATTAATTGGGCCTAATTTTGGAAATTAGAATTATTGTTGTAATTGGGCCTTTTGGGCTTGATTTATCAAGTTTGGTTTAGGCCAAGTGGATTGGATCCAATTGGGCCCAAAACCTTAACCATAAAGCCCAATTGCGGCTAATGAACCTTTAATGTTCAATTGGGCCTAATGGCCAAGATTGATTTATGGGCTTATGGGGTAAATCCCGGATTGGACTTTGGTTATCGGTTTGACCCGAGTTGACCAAAAGTCCACGCCTTAAGAAATCAATCAAAAGCCATTGGACTTTAATTGAATTGACGTTGGACGTTAATCGGTCTTTGAGACGCGTTACGATTAGATTTGGAATTTAAATCGTAAAAGGTTTATTAAATAAAAGTGTAATATTTAATTTTGAATTGAATAGTGAATTAGTATTAAATACATGTTAAATTAGATTTAATGATGTAGTTTAATTTAATTCATGAATTCGTACTTTGAGTACTTGTTCGCAAAAACGAGTTTGACTCGAACAAAATCAAATCGTGTTTGAACATTGGATGATCACTTAATTATCAGATTAATTAATTTGATTAGATTGATTGATAGCATGCTTATGTGTGTGAATACGTGGTTGTGTTGAATGAATAATGTATATCGGATGGATATTAGTCGGGTGGGCAATTTTAGAAATTGTTGTAATAAATTCGATTTATTAAATTGGACCTGCTTGTCCAGCCTTATCACCTTCTTTCTCTTTGTATTCTCTTCTCACCTATTCCCCTATGTATATGAGGTTTCTTTAGAAGTGTAGTGTAACGGGTAGAAGTTGTACAAGTGCTAGCTTGAGTGAGAAAGGGAGAGATTTGATCTAGGATCAATGTGTTGAGTATCCATCCGCATATCATTATTATTTTATTTCATACTCGCTTTATTATGTATTTAGAATGCATGTTTAAGGGTGTATGATGATGAGACCTTAACAAAGATAATTAAATTGGTAGCCAATTTGCACGCGAAAAACCCTCGTTTTATATTAAGCAAATATCCTTCCATTGAATGATTCTGTGTCAAGATCCGAAGTTGGCATTGGTTTGTTTTTGACCAAAGTCAAGACCTTTGTCAATCAAGGATGTACTTGAATCATGAGAGTTTTGTTGCATATCGGTGTCTTGTCCAAATCGTGATTTTTATTGACCAAGTCAGATCACTTTTTGT
This sequence comes from Zanthoxylum bungeanum, assembly GCA_019454045.1. NCBI lineage: Eukaryota > Viridiplantae > Streptophyta > Magnoliopsida > Sapindales > Rutaceae > Zanthoxylum > Zanthoxylum bungeanum. The sequence continues at coordinate 36,175 of SKCR01043180.1, forward strand.
CCAATGACATTGATTACGAAACTTTCCTCGTCAATGGGTCCCGCTTAACTGGAATCATTAGGTTTGTGTTTGGCCAAAGTGTTGGTTTATTCTAAGGTCCCAAGATCAAACAAGACATGAAATAATGCGTGAATACACCAACGGAGGTAGCGGAATACTCACATTGATCGGTTATGTCGATTTGAAGACGAATCATGCCCAAAAACGTACTGCCTTGGAAGCTTACTGCAACCAGTCCATGCTCACTGCAAAACAGAAATTTGAGTGAAGAAATTGAGCTCCTAGCTTCGTTGGATGGATCCCGGCTCATGGTGAACCTCCCTACCACCTTCGCAAGACTCGTAGTGTGCTAGCACTTGCGGTTTTCACCATGAAAACCCAACTCTTGGCTTCCCTTGCTCACGGTTTTTGGCTTCAAAAACCAGTCCAAAGTTTTCAGTTTGGGCGTGTGAGAAAAAGAGAGAAAGAGGAGAGTTTGAATTGTGTATTAAGTTGTCAAATGATTTACCAAAAATCAATTTATATTTATGCCATAATTTTCATTAAATTAATAATAAAATTATGACACATAACATGCAATGGCTTAGAGTGTCAAACACTCAAACTCCATGCAATGACATTGAGTGCAATGTACACAATCTACATGCAAAGCATTAGAATGACATGTGTCATGTGGGCCCCACACGTTTCCAAATGAAAGTGGGCCCACGTGCACTCACGCGTTCGGGTTCGATATTTCCGAAATACCGAGCTTACGTCGCGACGTTAATTCAATCGAATAATTGCGGCTACCGAAATTATTATTTACGTCGCTAACGAATTAATTCTAAATTAACTCGTTTGCCCGAATTAAAATCTAATTTTAATTCCGCGTCGAAATCTAATTTCGTCTAATATATCCAATATATTAATACATCGATTAATTCCGAATTAATCGTTCTCTCTCTTTAGACGATATTTTATCCCGGATAAAATATCTCCGTTATTAATCCTAGATTAATTTTCTCTCTCTTCTGTATAATCCCAGATTATTCAAGAGTGCGAGTTGTGCGTCATCGGTGGATTATCGGGAAGCGACCCATGAGATCCCCGGATAATCTGGCAGTAAATACGGTCGTCGAGAGTATCCGAATCACGTACGTACCAGTACTACGTTCTACCGATTTACGAGACAAGGTCGACTCCTAGCAAAGCACCAAGTCTACCTATTCTCCGGACATATCCATTAAAGAATATTTAGATCTGTATCAAGCGTAGTATACTAATGTATTGTGCATATCGGCCCAGTATCGGATAGTCACGTGCTAGGGCTGGGGCTGGATAAGTGTCTGCCCCGTCCGAAACACATGTCGGATGTATGGTAACTAGTCTCTATAATCGGATATTCATGACCTGGTCATAATATCACGATTGGATGCGCATCACTTAAGAGCACTAATACCGTATCCTGCGTGACATCATCTCCATTATGACTGGAGTGACACTTCCATCTTGACATCACATCCAATACACTACGATTCTCAATATACCCGGCATTGGCGTACACAGAACCGGTTACAGTCCTAGACGACCTCAACTAAAGTATATCGATTGTCGTAAGCATTAGCGATGTAAGTCTCAGGTTAAGACTATACACACCTACCTTGATATCGGCCTCCCATAGACACATCGTCATAATACCAATGGGATTCCGAGGGGTCTATCCAGAGCGAAGCTGTTTCCCGTACCATCGGTGAAACACGACCTCCTATCGCACTTGCATAAGTATCCAATACTTATATATATGAGAACTATGTCGTTGTGCCATCACAACGCGCACAAGTGCAATACTAGCCTATTCCGCATTATCGATGTCCAGTCTCGATAATACTACGGCTAGGGATATTTAATGATTAATCCTTCGTGGACTGATACTGTCTCATATCATCTCAATCCAGGAACTAATCATAGGGACCTCTCTTCATTTATATATCTATGGTGATCTAATCACAAATGACGAGAGTGTAATTCCTTGTTACATAGTTTATTTGCTACAGCAACACAATGATCTGTGCAAATAGTGACGCTATGGGTCATATTATCCAACAATCTCCCACTTGGCACGTAGCGAGTCACTCAAGTGTCCTACACTCGAACTATGTAAGGTTCGCTCAAATTGCTGAGAAAAAGGTTTTCGTCAGCGGATTTGTTCGATTATCGTTTGATGCGATTTATACGATCATCACATCGCCACGATGTATGATCCGAACGAATCAGATGATATAGAAGTATATATCTGGATCGTCGATGAGACCTTTAATTCCTTAGCCTGTGCTGACGCCTAGCTCAGCTGCTAACAGAACTATATCTAATCTAATTAGATTTACTTTCGACCCAAAAGACTTATTTTGCTGCCTCAGCTGCAGCAATAATCCGCATTTGTTGTTTATTCGGCAACAGTTATCTTGCTCGGAAGATTTCCAGCTCACTGTCCCGTTATTCAAACTTTATAGTACCGTAGTATTTAATCGTTTGGAAACTTGCTGCAGTGATCCCAGTCACTTCAAGTTCTCCTTCTCCATAGTTTAGGACAACATCTTTAGTTCTCTCAGATACTAACAGATGTTCTTAATGTTCAATCCAGTGACTATCACTTGGATTGACCCAATTGTGACTCCATATGCTCGAAGCGTATGAGACACCAATACAAGTACATTTTAAATGTACAAGTTCCAAGAGAGTGTTAACAACTCCAAATCTATCCCAGTAGATCTTTATTCCTCTAATAAAGGTTGTTATCTCTCAGAATTCTACGGAGAATTTATATCGAAAGCCAAGCTTTCAACAATAGCTTTATGGGAATTTCACTGTTAGTGCGCTCTCCCACTAACCTCCTTATATACACAAGAATTATTTCGTTTTGAGTCAAATCATAAACCATTATGATTATTTCAAAACGACAGTTCCAAGAACCTTATGCTTGCATCAATCCAAACATGGATCGAATAACCCGCAAACCTGGTTTGTCGGTTATACAAAATCGTCAGGATGTTGAAAACATCCTCCAAAAGGTTTCCTTTTCAGGAAAGCGATTTTGATTTGTAACTGACATATTTCATAAATGAAATATACAGTTATCAACAATCATCTTCAAAATGGATTTACCATGGCAACAGGTAAAAAGGTTGAACCGTTATTAACACAATGTTGATAACGATACCTTTCCGTCAAAACCTTAGGTTTGCACGTTGGTATGTTGCCTTCCATGTATGTCTTCCTTGAAGACGTTTAATGTACCATAGGCACAACGCCTTGGTGGTACAACAACTAGTATCCACATAGTTGTTATACATGGAATCCATTTCGGACTCATGGCACTTTGCCATAACAGGGAGTCGATACCTCGTATCACTTCCTCATAACGTAGTCGGATGGTACACCACCATAAGATTGACATCTTTATGAGGTGAGATCAGAAACCCATACCCTAGGTTGTTTTCTGACTCTATCCGATCTACTATTTCTTGTGTATTTGAAGATTAATGGTTTAGATTCATCCTAGATGAACTATTTGTGTTCCATTAAGGACTTCGTGCCTTGAACAGTATTACTCCGATTTTCATCGAGTATCACTATCCTCCCACTGACCACTGCATATCGGTATTCCTCTCAGGAAAACCGCATGGTGAGCAACAATCACATTGTTCTCATGTGGGATTTATAAGTACTATACTTATGGTTTCCCTTAGGATAACCTATATTGACACTAATCCAATTTGGGTTCTTAGTTTGGTATCAACCAAACGTTATGCCTCGCATACCCAAATTATCAGGAATGAGAAACCTCGTTTCTTCCCTGTTCATATCCTATATGATATCTGTCAAACAGATTTATATGGAACTTTATTCTAAATAAGTTTTGCACTGTTAATACATATCCTGTTTGAAGGAAATAGTAGCTCAGAGCGACTCGTGATAAACCTTATCATGTCCAACAAAATTCGGGTTTTAGTTTGGACACACCGTCTAACTGACGTGTCTCGGGAGGAGTCCTCATATGAAAGAATATCGTACTCTTTCATTTACATATGAAACTTACTGCTTAAGTATTTCCATACGGTCTTACCGTGGCGGCATAATACTACAGTCGATCTGTTTGTATACTTCGTGTCGAAACTCAAAGTTTCAGATTTGTGTTCTTCAAAAGAAACACATAACCATAACGTGATGCCACATCCGTTAAGGTCACGAAATATTCATGTTTACACTAGCCAAGCTAGATATGGGCCCACTTACTTCACCATGAATAGGGCTTACAGATCGGTGGCCCTTTTACTATTACCAAGTGAATAGTATTTTAGGTTTTTAACTAATAAACTAGATTCGTAGACCTTATTTGAATAGTCAAATCAGTCCTAGTATCCACTCTTCAAAAGTATGGATATACGAGTCTTGTTTATTTGTGTCCTATACAACAATGCCACATATAAGTCTCTATTGATCAAATCAATTTGAGCTATTTATTGTCATTTATATGTTTGAGATTTTATTTATATTCAAAATATAAATTATGTTATTTACATCTAATGTATTTATCTCAGTATCATCTTTATATAATGAAACACTTTAGTGTTCTAGAATATAAAGGTTTTATCCGCATCGGATTAAACACTGATATAGAGATAATGTCTCTAGTCAAACTAGTTACATTATAACATTTCCTAATTTAAGTACATACCCTAAGGGTAGTTCCTAAACTTAGGTATCTACGGTCGAAACAGCGACTTTCGTCTCGTTTCCAATTCGCAGAGAAATCTCGGCTTGAAGCCAGTATCCAGCTCACAGCGGATTCTGAACGTCAATACATATATTATTATGTACCACACTAAGTATTAAAATCCAATTTCAATACTAGTAGTAAACATAACTTTAACAAATATTTTTAAGTTAGAGCCTCGCCCTATCTTTAATTCCTTCGTGTCTTCCATATCCAAATGGTAGTCACTTTGGGATATGTTAATTATCTTTTCAATATTTCATAAACCTTTGGCCAGCCTTGGTTTTAGAATATCGAAATGATATGCACCTTGTGCTACATGCCCAATTGCAAACTTTGATACTTTTAAATCTAAAGATAGATTTATTATAAGTATATTAATTAAGCACTAAAGTCATCATCACATAAATCTTCCAAAGACTTTATGCTCTACTATTTGCTTAATAATGGGCTTAGTCATAATAAGTTATTTTATCAAATAAATTAACCTATTATTAATTCCCAATTGAAAATTAAATCATTTAAAGCATTTAATCCAATGATTATATATTTTAAATATTCAACTTTTCATCAATTGTTTTATTTCTTTCTTGATTTCAATAGTCCAACTATTTAATCAATTTAATAAGGTACTATTTATTATAATGATTACAATAATCCAATTATTTAATCAACTATAATTTTAATATTGATTACTATAATCTAATTATAAAATCAACTATCATTTTAATTCAATTATATTGATTACTATAATCCAATTATAAAATCAACTATATATTGAATGAGTTTGTATATAGTCCAACTATATATGTTTTTAAACAACATAAAATATTAGTCCA